>JAWNNK010001028.1:3217500-3817500 GCA_035045065.1 Hirtodrosophila trivittata | reverse complement strand
TAATATCCACCTTAAAAACCAATTGAAATTATCCTTAAAACAAGGTTTTTACATGATGGAAAACTCGACAGGACATAAACTTCGATAATAGACTGTGGTATATAAGTTATTCAAATGGTTAAGACACTCGTATATACAATCGTAATATAAGAAATTGAATTAATTGTCTGGGAATCAGCTAACTACTACTTAAATATGACATATTTATGAGGAAAAAAGTTAACAATTGAAGCGTATTGTGGGGTTTTATGTAACTAAAAGAAGGTGTCAAATCCACTCGGTGGTCGTCAGCAGGTTGCCACCTGTCACCGCTACATCCTTCGCTGTCCAGTTGCCCACGGGTCAGACCATTGTCATAATCAAAGCGAAACCTCTCCCCACCTGTAAAGAAATGCTGACAGCTGTTGGGGTTTTAGCTTTCCTTTTTTTCTTTTTATTATTATTACTTCTGTCGTGTTTCCTTTACAATTTGAATATGAGTACAAGTAAAAAAATAAAGAACCTGCAACACTTGCACCTGACCACAAAAGCAGAGTCCGACAATGGCATTGTTGATGCAGCCGCTACAACTTCATTACGACAACCTTACAACATTGCCCCATCCACCCTTTGGGCATGTGAGCCGTAGAAACCACCCCCACAAGCCGACAAGCTCCCAATCTCAGGCCCAAATCAGCCCTCGATGCGTCTCCCTGTCGATGGAGGACTGGGGTCAAGCCGTTGGCTCTAAGTGAGTTGGCTTTTTATTGGCAGGCGGCGCAAGGACAACCCCCAAAGTGGCCATAGACCGAGAAGGATTTTAATTTACCCTAATGCGTCTATAATTCGACCCATTAGTGCAATCACATTAGAAACGCTCGACAACCCTTTTCAAAATGGCATTGACCAACCAACAGCCAGATTATGAGCTACACACAACAATTAGCCGAACTGCAAATACTCTGCTATATACAATATTAACTTGGACTTAGGGAAACGTGTTTGAAGGTTGCCCTTGAAATGGAACTAAGTTCTTAGCCCATTCATCAGAGTGTCCTGTGTGGAGCTAAGGACGAGTCTTAAAGAGTTCTATGCGAATGGATTGTTGTTTTTGTATGAGGAATACTATTATAGAGCATGAATCAACGGAATGTACTATAGATATATATAGACAGATACATATAGTCAGAATGAGAAGAACAAAGTAAACCATATGAACTGGGAGAATGGTATCTACCTTAGAGTTGATGAATTAGTTTCTGTATATATCTGTTTAGATCTATTATTCTGGCTTACCCACTCAAGAAAAAGTTAATCTATATTCTCTTTGTGATCGTTATTTCGAATTATCGGGATTCGACCGTAATATATAGGGATAAGTGCTACATCAATAAACAGGAAACGTCACCAAATCTTTTTTAATTCACAACTCTTCAGATGTATACAGCCTATCGGTGAAATATATCTATATAATATATAGTATATAGTTCATATATATTGTACGATTTGGTAGCTGAGAACTTATACGATATTCTTATTGATCGACATAAATAATATGCTGGAATATTGTAACAAGAAATACTTCATTAAACTATAAATGTTAACTAGAAATATCTACAATTGGGAATTATTCATTTTAATTGCAATCTATTGAGAGATCAGATTTTATATATATTATTATTTTATATACAAGAATATTTATATATAATCCTTTCCTTTTATTCGTTCATTTCAATTCATGCAAAGCATATTTCAACATAATATAAAACATTTCCCATTTATGACTGCTTTTTGTACCTGTGCGACATAAAATTTAATTTTTAGATAAAATTGATTTAACGAAAGTAAATGTAAGTATAAAATTCATTGATGTAAATATTATAGGTGAAAATTTATGATTGAAAATATAGCTTTAGAGTGAAAATGTATTACTAAATTGTAATCAACCATCTTCGTCTTTGATATATGATATCGCATTTGATTAGCAGTTACTCAAATAACTTCTTTATTTATTTAATTTAGAGTCGACTACAAGAAATCTACTAAAAAATAGATATTTACTATAAATTATATTATACTATAATATTAAATTTTAAAAGTAATCTGGAAACTAAAAATATAAATTTGAATTGCTACATTTGTTGTAAGGATTGGTGAAAATAATTATTAGAAAAGCGAAAGTTTGAACGTAGAGAATGTTCAGAAGAAAAGCAAATGAGAGTTGTAAAGTGAATGTAAAATGGGAAAAAGAATGCATATAGAAAGATATAGAAGAGAACTTGGAGAGGTTTCTATATAACAAAGGTTCCTAATAACTTACTTAGCAGAAATTGGTACTAATAGGAATCCATGTACCTAAATTAAACAAGATCCAAAGAGTAACTTATATTTGTTAGCATTAATCTTAAATCTTTATTCAATCATCAAAGGAGATTTATAGGATAAACTGAATGTATTATACCTGCATATAAAACTCCTTAAACAAACTCACAGCTCACAAACATTTCATCTAAAACGCTTTACAAACTGCTTCACATAATTGAAACACCCTGAATACCCTACTGGGAAAAAGTCAACATTTTAGCTGCGTGCCTGAAGCACTTGGATCATAATATTATTTCATATGTTGACACTCGCACGTAATTAGGAGTCGAGGAGTGGAGGAGTGGCGGAGTCCGGGCATGGCCTGGACATTGGTGGGCGTTTCGGTGTGGGAGAGTCTCTGGATTTGGTGTACGGTTGATTGGTTGGCCAATTTGAGTGTCGAGTGGGCTGAAAGACTGACAGACAAACCGTCAATAAGAAGGCTAATTAAAAATCAATCGTTGGCCTTTTTCTACCGCCCGCCCCGCCCCGCATTTAATTGGTCTATGGTACAATTAATGGCCATAACGACGAGGAGGCAGTCGATGCGAGTTGATCCTGGCACGTGTCGTGCGCAAATATTGCCGCACACTTTCGGGCGGCGTTCGACAAACAACAAACAACAAACAAAACAAAAGTAACAAAATAAAAGAGAAAGAAAAAAACACGACGAAGTAAATGAAAGCAAATCGTTTGATTTTTTATGCGTTTATGTTTCATATTTATTTATAGCTTGTCCAACAAATTACGCGCTTCAGTTACACGAAAAAAAAAAAAATAAGGAAGGAAGGCGGCCAACACGTGCCCAGCGCCTCCTCCTCCTGCGCCTCGTACTTCTGCTCTTGCTCCTGGGATTGACAATTTCAAAACTGAATGAATCTGCAGTGAGCGGAAAATGGATTTCTAATATTTTGCCTTAAAAACATATTACATGAAGCCAAAAGGAAGAAAAATTAAAAAAAATAAAATAAAAAGTAAAGAAACTAAAAGATGAGCTTAAAATATGCCATGAGCGCGGCCTCTGGCAACTGGCAAAGTGGCAGCTGGTAGACCACATCTCTATGCTGGGGGCTAGCTCAACTTTTCCCGGAGGACGTCCGGGCTTAAAAGTTGAGAAAAATGAAACTTTTATGAGTTGAAGCTCGCCCGCCGTCGTCGTCTTTTTAGCATTTTTTTAGCTGCGGACAATTTTCTTTTCGATTAAACGCTTGAATGGAGTCCGAAGAAAATGGCGCGCATAAATGATTCTAGCTGGCAAGGCGGCTCTTCAACTAGCAGCTCCCACTTCCCGCGTCACCTTCAGCCTCAGCTGCTCCTCTTCCGCTCCTACTATTACGCCTCTTTCCGCCGCTTGGCTGGTCCAAGGGCCGGCAGACCGCTGTCAAACTCGGATATGGTTAGGGCACGCGATTTGTTGAGGCTCTTCATGAAGCTGCTTCTGCCATTGCCATCCGGCAGATTGCGTCTTTGCTGTCCACCGCTCTTCCTGTCGTCCCCCGCACCCGGCTGCATCTGTCGCATCTCCCCGCTGACCGTCGTGGTGAATATTCGCCGCTTGGCGCGTTTCGCCTGCTGCAGCTTCTCAGGATCACTATTAAGCATAAGCATAAGATATGCAGCGAGATACGTTGTTGAATGGAATCTGATTGATTGAGGTAATCCAATGTGGCACTTACCGCTCCGTATAGGTCAGACGATTGGTGGGCGGTGCCGGCTTTGGAGCCGCATGTTTCGCCGCAAACTTGGTGGGTGCCTCCTTGAGGGCAAAGCTCTTGGCGAAATGTCCCATGTGTGCTATGCGTACATTGAATATGGGCTTCAGCTCCTTCGGAAACGTCGAATAGAACTTCATCCACGAGACAAAGGCTGCAATTGAAGATACAACAAAACACGAGAAAAAAAAAAAAAACGAAAAGAACGAAACACAAGTTCAATGTGAGTTGAGCATTTGGGAGAACGGAGCATGTTAATGCTTTCAGAATTAATTGATGTGTTGGCTTAAGTGCCTGACTGCCTGCCACATAAGTGTGTGTATGTGTGTGCGTGTGTGTGTGTGTGTGAGTGTGGCATTCATTACAAAATAAATTTGTTAAAATGACAAATGAGCAATGTCAGCAATGGATTTCTCTCTCTCACCATCTCCATACCCCATACCCTATATACTCGATACCTATAGAGAACTCGGTCCTTCCCTCTGTCAGTGTATCCTTTTGTGTGGTTTGCCTCTGTTGTGGGCATGTCCTTGCTAATTACGCAGCACTTATGCCAGGCAATGCCAAATTATACAACAATGATATCAAATTACCACAGGAGCAGCAGCAGGAGCAGCTCGAGAAGCCGCATGTGAATGTGTGATAAGCATCGAGGAGAGTATATGTAAATGTGATGTGATGTGAAATTGTGAAATGGAAAATGGAAAACGTAAAATGGAAAATTCTATGAAAATGTACAGCACAATAAAACGAAGGAACAAACGTGAAAAACGAGCCAGCTGTTCTCTCTGTGTGTGTGTGTGTGGGGTGGCAAAACGCGTCCGTCAAGCTCCAGAGACTGACTGAGAGCAATGGAGAAGCTAGAGAAGCGTCACTTAGTGCGACCTGGTCACATGGGAACAATTCCGGATAACAAAAGGAACCAAAGCGAAACAAATAAACGAACCACAACTTAAGAGATCTACAATTAAATCATATCTTATCAGATGGAATAATTAGGATATATTTAACGCAGGAATCAAACTTATCAGAGAATATATCTTTACGAGTTATGAACTGGTTCACAGTTCGTTGGATGAACTTTCCACAGACGGCATCAAACATTAGAGTCCTGGTTGAAATTCTTACTAAATTTTTAGCTCTGAGCTCCTTAGGAACTAGTTCATCGAGTCTAATCACAGCCTAGTGCAATTCGTGGAGCTAGTTCCAAATGAACTACTCTATCAATTAAATCACTTCTTATCAGATGGAATAATTAGGATATATTTAACGCAGGAATCAAACTGACAAGGAACTTATCCTTCCACAATCAGAGGACATATTTTTTTTCCTTAGACTATTCACTTTCTGAACTGAATCAGTATTGAACTGGATCACAGTTCATTGGATGAACCTCTCAGAGACTCATAATCATCCTAGTTGAAATTCTAACTAAATTTTAGCTCTGAGCTCCTGAGGAACTAGTTCATCGAGTTTAAGCACAGCCCAGTCAACTCGCTAGTTCCAAGTGAACTACTCTTCTCCGCGGTTTAAAGAGAGAGAAAAGATAGACAGACAGAGAGCGAGATAATGTCAAAGACGTTGCCTGTGCCCCGGCAATTAACTCCTGCAGCAGCCGCCGCTTCGTTACGTCCTTTGCGTCCATCCGCCCGAGCGCTACGGTCTTTCCGTCCCCGGATTTTGTGGTCCCTGCTAACATATAGTCCCTTGGTCGTGTGGGAGTCTCAAAGTCAAGCCCTTGTCTTTGGGGCTGCTTAATTGCCGCAAATGCGATTACAGTCAAGTGACAGACATTAAACAAACAAAAAGTATGACGAGCCCGGATGTTTTCAGACGTCGCCGCCGTTGTCGACGTCGTCGTCGTCGTCTGCAAGCCGGAAGTTGCGAATAAAATAAATGTCATTCGAGCACTGTCGACCAGGGTGACAAACCAAGCCGCAAGTGAAGCCAGAGACGTCACACTTTGCCTCCCACCTCCTCCCCCGTCACACGACCCCGTCACAAACCGCACAAAATGGCTTTTTATGCTACTTTCTCATACTCAATCCTATAGCCATACCCAATCCCAAACCCAATCCCATTCTTTTCCTGCCTCAGCCACTCGATTGCCATTGTTTAGCCCTGACGCTCGGTCGGTCGGGTGGTCGGTTGGGCGGTCGGCGGGGGGCGGGTGTTTTTGGCTAATGCGCCCGTCGACGGCTCAGCGGCAAATGCAAGCGGATATTTTATAAAGCGCGCGTGTCCATGCGGTTTCTCTTCTTCTTCTCTTAACTATTTCTACTCCTTATTCACTTGTAGGCGTGGCAAATTGTTGTGATTGTTTCTTTACTCCCCCCACTAATACGACACAACCATTTTGACTGGGGTTCTCCTGCAGGGTTCGGTTTTCGGCTTACGGCTTAAGGTTTTACGGACTGTGGTTTCACTTTCCCTCTTCCCCAACCCCTCTCCCCTTCTCACTCTATCGACTCTACTCGTAAATTGACCACTATTTGGCTAGTAAGTAGTTAATCATGTGATAATGCGACGAACAGTAAGTAAAGTGTGGTAAGGCCTTGATGTTTAGTTATTGATTGGATGATACAGGATTTGTTAAGGGAAACCGAGAGCTAGGAGAGGGGTTAGAGCTATAGAAGAACAGATTGTTTGATCAAGTTTTGGGATATATTTGAGTATATATTAGTTGAATTATGGTTTACCCAAGATATATACGATTGATGTCAGTTTTTATTATGAGTTTGCCAGTATTTGATCTTATGAACAATACATAATTTAGATTTCCATGCAAAACATCTTTGATGAACTGAAAGAGGGTTCACAGGCTCAGGGGTTCAACTTGATATCCTGGAATTCATGGTCTCAAGGATACACAGAGATACGATTTAATATATTGAATTGAGATAATAATAATGAATTGATAAGCGTGATATTCATAGGGATTCCGTTTGATATCAACTGTATTATACAGTAAATCAATGAAGCGAACAGTTTATTTTTAGACCAAAATCAATTCTTGATCAAAATAACCTCCATTATAATAAATCTGCCCAATCTAAATGTGTGTACGTTCAAGAGAGTTTTTACTGTATATGAATCCAATTTGAAGAAAAGTATACTAAAGCATTATCCAATCTCCTTCAATCGAATTGTTCAAATCAAATAAAACCAAAACCAGGTATGCACAATTTCATTCAACTAATGTTTGTCTATATAATATAAATACTCTTTATAGGGATAGGTTGAAGCAACCCAAAACATAACCCACAGAGAACAATCCATAGGAACTACAGATTGAACTGCAAATAGAGAAAGTTCCTTCCGTATAGATTTTATCCTTAAGTTTATTGGTCCACCTGCTGCACTACGTTGCGTATAAAAAGTGAATTTCATGTTGAAAATTGTTTCAATTACAACTCCGGATAAGCCAAGATTCCAGGAGTCCATTCACAAGACGCAGCTTATTCCAAGGATATGTTTGCTTTTTCTATTTTTCCTTTCTTTCTCTATTTCTTTATTTCTACTTTTTTTTTTGTCTCTTAGTGTTGTCTCTCTAACTGGTTTTATGTGCTCCTTTGTACAGTTTTGTTCAAGCGTAATACTTTTTAATGGCTTTTTGATTGGACGCACAGCAGAGAAACTGCAACAACCTCCCAACTTTGGTATCTTCTCCTTGGCTGGCTCTCCTCTCCCTCTGAGGCTGTACTACATCCTTCTATCCTTCTGCCACTATTCACCTCCTTTGGGTGCGCTCTCAAGTTTTGCCAAGTGGCTTCCTGCCTTGACGCTTGACTCGACGCTTAAGTGCAATTTGAGTTGCCATTTTGGCTGGTTGCTTTCATCCAGTCTCCAGTACAGGGATGTTGTTCTCTTCTTCTGTCTCTCCGGTTGCTGTTCCCCGCCAATCAGCAACAACAACAACAACAACAACATCCTCATCATTATAGTACTTATTATCATCTACTTTAACATCTTTTCTTTCTCTTGTTGTTTCTCTATTGTTTTGTTTGAATATTTCGCACAATTTCCGTTTCCTGTTGCGAATCTTTCACATTTTTCAGCTTATGATTCATTTGCATACAAATCCAAATGGGCGTGGCAGGTTGCCTCCTTTTTATGTTTCAATCAAATCAGCCCCAAAGCAACTAGACACAAAAGTCAAATAGAACCCCCCAACTCCCAATCTCAACCCCTACCATACGCACCCCTACCCCTACCAACAACCCTTTTCCCTTTCCCTATCTGCCGTTTCGACCCTTTCTCATTTTGGTGAGGGGGCGTCTCGCGGCAGCCTTAGTAACATCTAATTAACTTTTTTTTCTCTACCGCGCTGCAATTACAATTTCAACAGGACATTAACAGGACAACACAGACTATCATAAAAAAAAAAACATATCGAGGAGGGATATCTGATTGGGTAACACGAAGCTGCAATACTCTTTCCCCTAGTTATAGGTTGACTTTGTGATAGATCAGGCAATATATGTATCGATATGTATGATAATAGTATCGATTCAGTTCTACAAGTATCTTAAAGCTAATCAAAGTTTTATTTGTCAGATCGAAAACCTGAATGGATAGCGATACTATTGTTATAGACAACGATAGTTTGAGAGCTTGTGGTACAGTCAGCATGGCCTATATATATATCGATATATTTGATGTATAGAAATGTGATCAATACTATCGACAGTATCGATAATTATGTATATAAAGACTCGGTCATGTAAGGATCTTCAAGCTGGTTCAGCTTATCCAAGTTTGATTTGTCAGATTGAAAGGTACAATAGATAACGATACTATCGCTATAGCCAAGGATAGCTTGTGGTACAGTCAGCATGGTCGATGTGCAAGGGTATGTGCAACATAAAAAGGACAAGGATAACGGTACGAGGACAGGAGGAGCTGGTCACTTCGCACAAGAGGTGGGCGGGGTCGCCATTCGACACGCAATCGAAATTAACTTCAAATATGAAATAATTTTTCGTGTTTTTAACGCGCGTTGCCAGCGTACAAGTGGGCGGCTGGTCGCTGGGGCGTGGCGCGAACGTCCAACTTATAATTGGAAAACAGACCAGAGCAAGTATCTCTCTCTCTCTGTGTTTGGGTTGCCTTTTTGTCAGCGGCGAAAATTGTGATGTAAAATAAAAAAATCATAATTACAAAGTTAATATCCTTTGGTGAAAGGATTAAATTGCTAGTTGCGTTCGCTTGCGGGTGTGGTGGCAGGATACGGCGATGGGAAGATATTACAGTATGATAGTGGGGGTGCTGCTATGGAAAATTAACTTTATTCGACTTACCCTTGCAGGACTTATCGTGCAGCTCGCGATCGTCCTCGAGCAGTGTCTGGAATTTGTGCTGCAAGTTGGATGCTGCCTCCTGGACGGTGCGTGCCTCTGAATCCAGCGGCAACAGCGCCTGCAGATAGTTATACATATCGCCTTGTTCAATGCGTATACGCTTGTTCTCCAGATGACGCACAAACTGCGCCTCGCTGGGCGCCAGGAAGAGCACTGCACGTCCACGACGACCCGCTCGGGCGGTGCGTCCCACGCGATGCACAAAATCAGCTGTTGTCTGTGGTGGAGTATACTGCACCACCAGCTTGATGTCGGGCACATCGATACCACGGCCGACGACATCTGTGGCAAGGAGCACGCAGCTGGCGCACTCGCGGAAGCCACGGAAGACGCCTTGACGTTCCGTTTGAGTCATGGAACCATTGAGTCTGTAACAGAGGATGAAGATGTTCAGCTGGCTTCAGCTCTTTACGAAGAGGATTACTTACTTGAAGAAGCGCAATCCTTTGAGCAACGGTGTTTCATTCTCGTCATCGTCCTCCGGCTCTTCGTCGTCCTCGTCGAGGACGCGACGTGTAAGTGCCTCATTGAGCAGATCGTGATGGAAGTTAACCATCTCCGTGGTGCTCATAAAGACTATAGCCTTGAATTGCTTGGGACTCGCGGCCATTTCCTTGGCCAGCAGCGAGGCGATGGTCACCAGACGTAGCTTGGGCGGCACCACCACATAGCTTAGCTGCAAATTCTCAGGTATGCTAAGAACGCCAGTTACATCCTCCAAGTACTCGCCGAGCCCATCGTCTTGTTGCGCCTCAATGGCATCCTTCTGGTAGCCATTTGTGCCCTTCAACGCTGCATCAGCCGCCTCGTCACTATTGTCTATGTAGAGCGGATCCTTTAGAGTCAGACCTGCTAGCTGCTGTACCTGTGAGGTCAGCGTGGCACTGAGCAGCAGACGCTGCATGGCAACGGGTGGCTGCTGTTCATCCTCTGCGCGATGCTTGTCAATGGCCTCCACCAGTTGCTTGACATCTCGCTCGTAGCCAAGTTCGAGCAGGCGATCTGCCTCGTCCAGCACCAGGAACTGCAGTTTGGATAGCTTAAACGAGGCCGTGTGTAACAGATGATCCACGAGGCGACCAGGTGTGCCCAGCAGCACATTGATGCCCTTACGCAGACGCGCCTTCTCGCTCTTCCGGCTTTCACCGCCAAGCAGCGCTCCCGGCACAATCCATGTGTATGGCTTGAGCAGCTTCTGGAACAGCTCGTATGTTTGCAATGCCAGCTCACGCGTGGGCACAATGATGAGCGCTAGAACGCCATCGGTGCGCTTAATGTGTGGCTGTTGCGACTGCATACGCTCCACCATAGGCAACGCATACGCCAACGTTTTGCCGGAACCCGTCTGTGAACGCACCAAAACATCCTTGCCAGCGAGTACCTGTGGTATGGTCTTCTGTTGAACCGTCGTCAGTTGACTAATGCTCAACAGATCCAACAGATTCTTGACAGCATGCGCATGCAGGCCCAGACTCGACACCTTCGACTCACTGAAAATGGTCTCTGTGACGGGCTTAACCGCACGCTGGCCGAGCTGCTTAAGCGCCGCCACATCGCTCTGATCAAAGAGGCCGATTTTCTTGGTGCGGAACTTATTGACGGCTGGGCCTGCTTTCTTTGACGTTGACTCTGTCTTTGACTGCTGTTTGTCTTCTGTTGTAGAGATTGCAAATCCCTGCTTCTCCTCAGCGGCGCGTTTCTGTCTACGCTCCTCGTCTAGCTGTGCCTTGAACAGATCGCCGGCACGTGGCAATTTGTTTGGATTTTCATTACGTAGTTTGCTTTTTAGAGCCGCTTTCAACTGATTCTTGTTCATGCCAACACCTGGCACAGGCGCGGTTACATTGAACATAAGATCAGTGGCTGGCGCTGGTGCGGGTGTGGGTGCGACAGGTATTGTGGGCATAACCATTGACGCTGACTGCTCCTTTGGGCCTGGAACAATAGCACGCCGTCGCACCACAAGTGCTTTAACTGTGGGCTTTTCCACATTGAACTGAAAATCAAATCCCGCCGGTGCTGCACGTTTTTGTTTGCCCAACGGCTTTGGCGCTGCTGCTGCCTGTTGAATAACCATAGGTGAGTCTGCAGCTCATATTTACAGTTACTTTTCACTCACCTGTTTCACTTTCTTTGGTGCTGGCTTTGTCGTAACGTTAAATGTTATATTGTCATCCATTTTGGCTCATTTGTGTGAAAAACAATTTGTAAATATTAAAAAACGTGCGCGCTTGCTTCTTCTTGCAACGCACTGAGCAACAGCTGATGTCGCAGCAAGCAGTACACATAAGCAGTACACGTGCTAAAGACTGAAAATCAGGTGGCAGCACTGGCTTGCCATTTGCGCGCAATTCAAATTTTTATTAAATCAGTATAAATATATATGTATATTTAATCAACTAACATTTTCACCTGAAAGTCATCCAGTTTTTACCCATTCTCTGCGCTTATTAAAATTAACAGTTAGCCAAGCAGTTCGACAAACACATTCAATTTGCCACGCATTAAGCAGCAGCTGATAAGCCAGCAAGCAGTGTCTGTGCACAACTTTAAATCGCAAAACAAGGTGGCAGCGCTATCTGCCTTGTGGCAGTACTTGCCAGTGTAGCAAAATTTGCACTTGGTGCGCAATTCAAATAAATTCAGATAAAATCAAACAAGTCTTTTATTTTTGCTAATAATTCGTATATTTTGGCAAATTGAATAACATTTTCACTTTAAAGTAATGCAGCTAAAATCTGTTATCTACGATAATAATAATTACTTGATTAAATAGTTAAAAAAAAATCCAAGGAGCTGCCTATGACAGCAAATCTACGTCATGTTTTTGTGTGTGTGTGTTTGTGTGTGCTTTTCGGGCGTTTTCTTAAAATGGTGGGTTATGTTTTCCTTCGGTTAGCCCCAACTTCGAGTGCCGCAAACGTCAACAGCAGTCCACTGCATGATGGTTATCGCTGACTCCGGTTCTGCTTCTCGTTGGGGCTCAGGCTGAGGTCTAGGGCTGGGATCATATAGGTCTGCGGTTGCGGTTGCCATGTCTGTTTTAATTGACAGCGTCTGCTCTTTGCCAGCATCAACGCTTACATCCATGTGAAGGATGCATTGTGTTGGTGCTGGCACTTTCTCCTTTCCGTTAGTCTGGCCTGCTGCAGACATTAACTATGCTGTCACGTAATATTCCCTCTGACGTTTTTGGCACTTCTCCCGTGCGATGTAGCACAATGCAATTGTTATGAGCAGTGCTATAGTCACGCCCATACCAATACTAACCCACATTATCTCCTCGTTGATGCCAACATACGAGCGCCCTAAAGAGATGGGGCGGATTATGGATAAAGTATTATTATTTTGTATGACATCTTCAGTTTTAAATACATGTCCTCAAAGCAATTTAATGGATTTAAAACGGCGAGCAGTACTCCATTCCATACAGATACATATATATTTATATATTGTTAACAGCTCGTTTACAGAATAAAATTAAATATTTTTATTTGTGATTTCGGTTTAATGGATGGCAGTTAAGGTTTCATATCTCTTTTTTGAGATGTCATTAAAATTAAAATTAAGTAAAATAAAAAAATTGTAAGTACTAGTCGAGTACGCACGACTAGGACATACCCTGCACGCATATGAGAAGAACTTTAAAGTTTGTTTAAACTTATTTAATAGGTGCATGGTAATAATATATTATAAAATTAATTCAATTTCTGATTCGTACCATTGTAATAGTGATTGGAGTAGCCGGCTTTACCGGCCACGCGACCCGCTGGCATTTTGCGTACTTTAAGCTTGTATCCTTGTTGCCAAAAAAAAAGTTGAAGCGAAGCGTATTAAACAAAGTGCGATTGCAGCTCGGGTCTTCTGTTTTTAATTCTTGGCAGCTGTGCCAGGAAAATTTTTTATCTTCCGCCTCGGTAGACGCCTGTTTAATTACGATTGATGTTCCGCTGCATTGCAGCCTTGGCTTGATTTTGCATTTTCTTTACTGGTTTCGTTGCCAAATTGCTCTGCAGTTAGAAAGAGATAAAAAATTTCAATTATGTTCAAACAACTTTTCAAATAAATGTCCTTTAGTTAAATGAGCAATAGAAAATATTATAATTGTTATTCAAAATTAAATGAAATGGCGCCAAAATACGACGCACTGCTTACAATTTTGACAGACGTTAATCAACACTGGAACTGCCACAGCTGTTCAATAATAATATTAATAATAAAGTTTAGAAACATTTTTTTGCTGCGGTTTGCCTTTGTTTTTTTCCCCAATGCCGCTGAATTCAGTATAACGTACAATTCAAATGGAGGGGCACAGTGTTATGGATCGGAGCACGGACGCTTCAGCTGTCGGCGTATCCCAGGAGCAGCCATTGCGCCCACTTAGCGTCCCAGCGGCCAATGCCGCAGAGCTGGCAACAGAAGCCGCCGAAGATGTGGTTCCTGGCAAACAGCTGTGCGACTTCTGCGCTAGGATGCACTGCACCTGTGGATGCCGTAAGTCCTTGTCACATTTTCTATTCTATAATTTAAAATATTCGCTATCAAAGACTCTCCATATGAGACTCTACATGATGACGCATCTTGAACAACAGCTTTTTTTTGTTATCTTCAGCGATAAAAATGACTAAAAGGGCATATTAAAGTTGTAAAAAGTACCTAACAGGTTTATAAAGGATGTACACATATTCTTGATAGCCGAGTCTATCTGGCCACGTCAGTTGATGTTCTTCGAGTGATCAGTGGGTCAAAGAAAAAAGTAGACATGACGAAACATGTCGAGCAATCGGTTATATTATAATTTGTGATTCCGCTTCTATAATAATATCATCTAAAGCAGTAGTGCACAGCTTACGGCGGTGCTCTCACCAATACATATAAATATAAATTAAAACATATAAGGGAAAATTTTGTCAAATTTCAACTTATGCACTGAAAAAAATGAGTGTGCACTCCTTTCTGAATTATAAAATTTGAACCAAGCTAAATTGCAGATGCATTGCCTCAAATTTAAAATTTCCAGGGAACAAATACTCAATATCCCAAATTGAGTTGAATATAGAACTCATGTTAACGAAATTATATATTTTTGACAACCAATTTTCCTCAGTGTATCAACAGACTAAACGTTTCTATTTTTGCTAGCACTCTCGAGGTGTAAAATTTTTATTTTTTCTTTTTATTCAAAGTTATGCTTTAATTTGAAGAATTTTGAGGATCTCTAAGAAATGCTCAAAGTTCGATAATCGAAAGGAAGTAACGCACACCAATACAATTGTTTTTGTATTCCACTTTCTTAATAGGAAGTGCACAGTCTGTGTGAGCCTATAACAAAGTGTTGTATAGGGCCTGATATATAGCTATAACCTTCGTAGTTTTCCTCAAACTTTGAGTTTGTTCACTGCAGCCAATTTTTAGTTTGGCAATTTCTGATAATTTTTCACTTTGGAATTTGTAGAGTACTAACTATGACATTTAGTAATCCAGTTTGCTATCAAACACTTACAGAATTTTTATCAATTTAATTGTTCTATTCGGCACATTGATATTTATATAGCTCATAACAATATAATAGATAATTGATAACAATATAATATACTATAAATATAAAATATGGTTATACGATTCGACGAGTCGCAGTCGAAATAACCTATTAGGAAGCAACTATAGTTTAAAAGTAATATATTTATCTGCAAAGGGGTGGAAGAGGGTTTTTGCGTAAACGTAATAATATAATATATATAAAACTTTTATTGATTGCAATCAACTTTTATAATAACTTTGATACTTGGAATATCGAATGGACATATATTTTTATGCGAAGTTTTGGTAGAGCATCAGAGCTGGGTTAAGGGTAACTCGCAGTTGGGCACACTCGAATGAACCTTTCTTACTTGAATATTTGTAACTTCAGAAAAAAGAAGATAAATAAGTTACAAATAGCGATACGGTTATCGCAATTTGTTTGAATAGTACAGTGAGTTAGATAAGTATTGTTACACTTGCTATTTTTTTTTTTGTATCTTTCGACTTAAACAACGAGTTTCTATTGAGATTAAATATTAGTTAAACAATTCTTTATTTTTTATTTATTTATTTATTTAAGTCAAGACAAGCAGAAAATATTGAAAAATGAATAATAATAAAAATTTAAATTATTAAATTAAAATACGAATAATTAAAATTAAAAATATATATAAAAATTAAAAATTTAAAAACTTAAATTAAAACTGGGGAATAAAAATATAAGAAAAATTGATTTAATTTAAATCGATCCAAAATTTGTTGCAAGGATTGGGGAAAACCCAGAGAAACCCAATAAGTGTTAGTATAAAGATAATACTATAAAGATCGCTCAAAATCTATCTGATATTTCAGAGAATATTTATATATATTGTGCATATTAATTAAATAATCTCATAAAATATGTAGGTTTACTTTAAATGCAGAAAATTGGACACGAGCTGTGAGTGTGTGTAATAACAATTGAGACGTTTATGCCAGTTTTAAATATGCATAGCATACTTTAGAGCGCTGGGCAAGAAAAATAAATGTTTAAGCTTCCAATGCACGTTATCGGCTGCCTTTGCACCTCATTGATATTCCTGGCGTGCTGCTGTAAAATCCATATCCTGGCAGCAATGATAGATTAAAGTTCCGCTCAGACGCCTCGTTGCCTTTCTCTGAGCGCACAAATTGCATAAAGCGCAGCTCCTACAACGCCTTCATTACCTCCATCCTGCCCCCAGCAAGCCCTGCCCTTTGCTTAGACTGTTACGAGTAGGTAGCAAAAACTTTTGCCACACTGCAGCAGCAGCCACAACAGGAAATGGCAGCACAATTCTAATGGTGCTGCAACAGCTACTGTTGCCGCCACATTAGAAGCTGCAATTGAAATGGGTCGAAGGCCAATGTGTTGGCTGGACGTTTATGCCCTTAACCCATTAATAATGGGCTAAAAGGGTATATTAACCTTATGACTCTAAATGTAACAGGCAGAAGGAAGCATCTCTATATATATATATATTCCTGATCAGTATTAATAACCAAGACCTTCTGGCTTCCTTCGTCTGTAAAAAGGCGTTGAGGGATACTAAGCACAAATTTCGTAGGTTCCCGTATAAAACAATTTCATTTCAAATTCTAAAAACATACATACATATATATATATATATATTTAATAATTATATATATACATTCTTCTGATTAATGTTAATCTATGCTATAAATTTCATGAGCTTTCGACTTTAAATACAAAAAATACTCAAGCACCACTTTGGCATTTGTTTTAGTGTGTTTGAATGTGTGTGTAAGTATTATTGTATATGTATTGAGCACACCTATTTTATGTTCCTCATACGTGGGTTAAGGGTATCTCGTAGTCGGGCACACTTCACTATAGCATTCTAACTTGGTTTTTTTACGTGGCTTCGAGTCTGCATGCTGACCGCATGAATTATTCAAAAGCTCCAAATGAAATATCCTCTGAATGTGCGTGTGTGCGTGTATTCGTGTGTGTGGCAAGCCCGTAGAATAGAAAGTTAGATGAATGATAAGACAGAATCGTTATTCTATCATTTCTATTTTCGCAACAGCTTTCAAAGTTTCCATTTAAGATTATTTTAAGTGCGCATTAAAATGCAGCTGCCATTGCGAAAGTTCAAATGAATCATTCGATGCGGGTCGAGGTCTATAGGTATAGGTATAGGTATAGGTATAGGTATAGGTATAGGTATAGGTATAGGTATAGGTATAGGTATAGGTATAGGTATAGGTATAGGTATAGGTATAGGTATAGGTATAGGTATAGGTATAGGTATAGGTATAGGTATAGGTATAGGTATAGGTATAGGTATAGGTATAGGTATAGGTATAGGTATAGGTATAGGTATAGGTATAGGTATAGGTATAGGTATAGGTATAGGTATAGGTATAGGTATAGGTATAGGTATAGGTATAGGTATAGGTATAGGTATAGGTATAGGTATAGGTATAGGTATAGGTATAGGATATATATAGGTATAGGTATAGGTATAGGTATAGGTATAGGTATAGGTATAGGTATAGGTATAGGTATAGGTATAGGTATAGGTATAGGTATAGGTATAGGTATAGGTATAGGTATAAGTATATGCATGGATTTAGGTATAAATTCAAGTATTACCATGATATTTATCTGGGTTGCAAACTTCATAGTAGTACTTCAGAGCTGGAAGTACAGGGTATCTCTTATTCAATAATTATATTGTAGGAAATATATATATATATATATATATATAAATAATATTAATATCTGTAAGATACATATGTTGCAGTTTGAGCTCTAAGAAAGTTACTCATGTTTGTTCTCAGAATCGTCTTAATCCCATTTTAAACCTTGATCTTATAAAAACGCAGTGGAATGATTCTGATATAATCTAGAATACTATATAGTAGCGTTAGATGTGATCAGCTTTTGAGCAAGGTTTTTTTTTCTAGAAGCCTAAGGCTGAAACTTTCATTTTAGCTTGGAAAATATTACAGTTCAAGATGAAAAAAAAAGTCGCTGGGCACGTTCTGGTTGAGTTACACAAAGATTATGGAATATACGATAGGGATTAGGATATATAGTATAGGAATAGTTGACATGCGGCAACAATTGTAAGTGACATTGAGGGAAATAATCGAAATAGTCGCCTTGAAAGTTTTCATCTAATGCGGTCGTCGCGCAGTTTTCTACAAATGATAAAAGTTTGGGGCGGAGTCGTCGCTGGCATCGCTGGCGCTGATAAATGCAGGCTGGAAACGCTGAGCTGGGCTCATAACGCGTGCAACAGCAGCTGCATCATCAGCATTCTTTGAGAAGATGCGCTACCAACTAACTCCCGAAATTACAGCTCAACTGGAGGCGGAGCCGTTGAAGGATAACGAGCAGTTGCTGGCGTTCAAGGTGCGCAGTCGAGAGATTGACTGGAGGCGCTACGTCCGCCCGCTGGACACAGAAGTGCGCAGTGATGCCGTCTATCTGGACAGGCAGTCGGATTTTGTAAGCAGTCATCGACGTGTGCCCAGTGCGGAGACGCGACGCGAGCTGCTCGTCTGCCATGACATGATGGGTAACTATCTGGCCGATCGGTGAGTAACCAGCTAGCACATATGCAATTAGTGTGGCTTAATGGGCAACCTTTCAATTCCAGGCACTTCCACAGCTCCGAGAAGTTCGATGACTATCGATTTATGCACTGGTCCGCCGTGGATTACTTTTGCTACTTCAGCCACAACTATGTTACCATTCCGCCCAGCGGCTGGCTGAATGCCGCCCACAGACACGGCGTACCCGTGCTGGGCACCTACATTGTGGAGGGCACTGGGGGCAGTCGCCTCCTCCACGAGGTACTCACCAGCGTCGACAGCGTGCAACGTGTGGTTGCCGCCATGACACGAGTCTGCCTGCACTTTGGCTTCGAGGGTTGGCTCGTCAATGTGGAGTGTCCGGTGCGTGCCGAGTGCATGCCCAATCTCTAGTGAGTAGCCGCCATTCAATCGCCATTCAATCACAATTCAGTCCATTATTGTCCAGTTCTGTATTTGAACTTTCAGTCTACGATTTCCAATTTGCAGCTACTTAAAGCGCATCATAACTATTCGAAATGGTATGGGTTTTCCCTCAAGTGGTTTTCATTTGATTTCGATCAAATTATTGATAGGCCATCAAGTGGTCTAAGGGCTTTAACAGTCGACCAATAAATCGGATAGCAAATGTATATCTTCAGTTATATATAAATCTGAAACAATACACAGATCAATAGACTGAATGCTGGACTAGATTAAATTTCAGATCTAGGTATGACCTGAGTACAACTAATTCTAAGAGATTCCTTCACTCTATGCACCTAGGATTATCGTCCGAAGTATAAGTTATGAATAGATGCTTTAATAACTGACACTTCATCGAACTGAATGCTCGACTAGATTATATTCCAGACCTGGGAATGACCACTCCTGAAATATTCCAACATAGCAGCTTGCCTTCTAAACACAATAGATTCCTGGGATGCAGCTATGATTATCGTCCGATCGTTATGGAATGTCCAAATTATATACAGATCCTTTAAAACTGAATGCTGGACTAAGTTATATTCAGCCCTGAGAATGACCAATCTGTACACAATAGATTCTTGGAATGCACCCTATATATATCGTCCGATCGGTATGAAATTTGTGTAACATTTAGATCCTATAGATCACCCACTTTAACAGACTGAATGCTTGACTAGATGGGGAATAACCTGAGTATACCCATTCCCGAAATATTCGAACATTCCAGTTTCCCTTCGATACGCAAAAGATTCCTGGCTACACCCATGTTTGTCGTCTGATCGTTATGGTATGGCCCATTTGTCCATGACTTTTTGAACTTTCTTCTTGGGCAAATGCTTTGCTCTCTTACTGTTTATCCATTAAATGGATCTATTAAGTTACTCTAATATTCGTCTTTAACCGTTTTACCCTTTTGGAGGTAGTCAATGTGGTTTATTCCACGAGAATCTCGAAATACGGTAGCCATAATATAATTGGCTGACAAACTCAGTTTGGCCTTCTTTGGAGCCGATTCTGTTCGAGAAACTCACTGATTCGACTACTGTCTGGTCTCTGGTAAATCCACGTTAATCCAAAAACTCCTGCGAAGTTGTCACACGATTGCGTTCGCGATCGAATTATGGTATTACGGAAAGCTTTCTCATATCCATGTGATTATTCAAAATTAAAACTACTGAACTAGATGAGATGCCTATTGCTTCCACAATCTCTCTGACTTTTATGCTCCTGTCCAGTGAGTGACCCCAAAACGTTGAGCATCTTCCGTGCCTGGACGACCACAACTAAATTCAGTGAACAACTTTTTGACCATTGAAATTCCCATAAGATTCCTTACGCTTTGAATTGGTTTCCGTAATGGCTTAATGAACACACGAAATTCAGTATTTTCATTTTCTGATTGCACCACGAGGTAGTCTGTACACATCATCAGCTTCATACACATCATACCATCGCCCAACTATCTTTAGTTACGCCTAATTTTGCCTCGTGTTCCCTTTAGCCGCTTTGTGGAGCAGCTGCGACAGACCACAGAAAGGGAGGTGCCGCATGGACGCGTCTTTTGGTATGACAGTGTCATCCACAGCGGCGAGTTGTCCTGGCAGAATGAGCTGAATGGAAATAACGTGCAGTTTTTCCGGTCCAGCCATGGTACGCTGATCAATTACACGTGGAACGATCGCAGCCTGGAGGTGAGCGAGGCATCAATTCGGGAGGAGCAAGCGGCACCGCAACGTCTCTTTCTGGGATTGGATGTATTTGGACGCGGCCAGCTGGGACGCTTCCAGAGCGCCAACACACTGGCTAGGATTGCCGCACGTGGCTTCTCCGCGGGCATCTTTGCGCCTGCCTGGTGCTTCGAGACGCTCCAGCAGTACGGCTACGATATTCGTGTGACGGATGGCGATGCGTCGGTCAATGCCGCCTTCCTGGCAAGAAACGAGCGCTGGTGGTCACGCCTGTGGCAATGGCTGGGCACACATCCGTACCGCTCCATGCCCTTCTACACGGACTTTTGCGTGGGATCGGGTCACGGCAGTTTCGAGTGCGGCGCACGTGATTCGTCGGCGCGTCCATTTTTCAATCTGGCTCGCCAGGCGCTCCAGCCCTCAGTGCCTCTGGGCGACAATGCGGAGCACAGCTTTGACACCGCCTACGCTGGCGGCTGTGCCCTGCGTGTAGTCAACTATCAACGTGCATTCCGACTATTCCTCACCGAGTTCGAGCTGCCGCTGGGTGTACTCCTCTTGGGCTACGCGTACAAGCTCAACGATGCTGCCGAGGAGCACACGCTGGATGTGGTCCTAAGGTTCAGTGCACAAAGAGAAACCACACAAGATATTTATGTGTTCTGCGGCGCCTACGGCGGACAGATCCTTACCCCAGGTCTATGTTACATCTCGCCACTGGGCGGTTCACTGCCAGCGGAGCTCACCAACGAGCAGCTGCCGCCGGAGCAGGGTGCTCTTGGCGAGAACTGGCGTGTGCGCTATTACCTTATGCGATTCGATGGACCCGTGCGGTTACAGGACATTGGCTTAAAGTGCCAACGACCACAATTGTCCAACGCCAACGCTTACTTCGGTGCCATCTATGTGAACAGCCTGCAGCTAAAGCATTGGGACGATAACCAGGCAACAGGAAAAGCCCACATTGCGGCATACAATAAACAACTCTGGAATGACCATACGGCGTAGGCAACATCCGCAGCAACTCAAGAATAAATTGCATTTAACAACAGACAATTGAGTTTTTTACACCTCTCTCTCTCTCTCTCTCTCTCTCTCTCTATCTCTACCTATCTCTCTCTATGGTTCTATCTGCACGTCGTCAGCCCTCTACAATTTATTTGGAGCTTGTTGGAGGTAACTCGTCATCATTTATCAGGAAGCGACCTTCAACCGGCTCTGCAATTTTCGTAGCCTTTCGGGTCTCTGGATACGCACATGTGGAACGAGCACAGTGGACGAAATTAACAATTTAAAGCATAAATTGGGCTTTAACTTAGTTCCTTAGTTTCTGTTTGTGTTAATATCTTTTTCTTTAGAAGTTAGGATCATGTGATATAATGCTGAAATATCTTAAGAGCTTTTATTATTTCGATTCGATTATTTAACCAAGTATAGAAGTTATACCTGTTACGTCCTTTTACATATCCTTTAGTGCGAGTTCGATATGAATTCAAATATGTTTTCTATACTCCTAATGACATGTCTCAGTTCCCTTTGTCTGTGCCTCTATATAATATACACAAGATCTGCCTAACTTTAATTTGAATAATTTTGTTAGCAAATCTGTTGATTTTGCCCACTGTGCGCATCCGGTACTTGCCACAAGTAACAGTTTATATCAATGCCTGCACAAACATCAGCTTGGACACTTGGCCATCATTCAACTTCAGTTGCAGCACTTTGTGTGTGTCAAATGGGCGTGGCCCGTGTGTTTTCGTACTTCATGGTTCTTTTTGAAGACGTGGGGGTTCAATTTGCTTTTGACAGAAGACACACACAAAAACTTTCAAAGGCGCGTCAAAATGTGGCAGACTCCAGGAAAAATAAGAAAAAGAAAACTGTGAAAGAAACACTTTTTACTTTTTACTTTTCACTCTTCAACATCGTTTGATGCAGCTCCAATTCCTCTTGAGATCTTTAACTCAATTCAAATTCAGTAATTTTCTGCAGATGTGTGTGTATTTTTGTGTGTAAGTGTGCGTCATATTATTATGATGAAATTTGCAAATACATTTTCAGTGATGGTTGTTAAAAATTTCGCCTAGCCTGAGCCCAACCTCCTTCACCTTCCCATCGATTCACTCGCAGTTGACATCATTTCTTGACGTTATGACAGCATCTGCAATAAACCTTAATGCCATTCCAACCTCTGATTCCCTGCACAGGGCACTATCATACATTATCTCACACACGATATTAATATGCATAACATATGCTGAACCACGGATAAAAAATGTATATACCCAGCTTTGAATACGCATACGTCAAATGTTCGTGGATTGTCCTCCAACCTCCGAATATATCATTATCATGTTCCAACCTTTAATAATACATGCGTATTGTATTTCCTACCACGTCTACTCATATTTTAACTTCTTAGCTATGCCCTGACTGTGCTTAAAATAAATGTTTTGCATAAAATGGAAATAAGCTCTACTTGAGACATCTCAAGCTATCGATTTTCACGACATGCGAATGGAATAATCATACTTTGTAACAAAAATAGACAAGACAGAGAACTACATCTTTTGCTCTTCTTGTAACAGACAGATAAACCCGGTTATGTCGTAGCTGCAGGTACTCTCTCTTGGCTGCAGCTCAAGTAACTACAATAAAAACGACACACACTTTTCTTTGTTCTACTGTTTCGGTGCATTCTTCCATTCGTTTACTCAGCTTGCTTGCTGTTTGTTAATTAAAAACTTTCTTTCACATGAGATACTAAAGTTGTAAATAAAGTGTTGCCTGCTTTCAGGCGGAAAATATTTATTCGCATACAATCAAGCGTCCCTACCTGAAATCTTTATAATGCATGAAAAACTTCTAAAGGATTTGAGTTATAGAATTTCTTTATATACAGTAGAACAGAATAACAGACATTTTTACATTACCCACTCAAGTATTATAGTAGTTATAATTGGTTAAAATATTTTTTTCATTGTATATATCATTATTAAGTGAAGAATCCGTACATTCAGAAAGCACCATAGCAACACAAGTATAAACATATTTACTAACCAAACCTTATGCTAGAAAAATTATAGAAATTTAAAGCATGAGGAGCTGATTGACATTGAGATGGAGAATATCTCACTGCTGAGTGATATTCTTAGCGAAACCTTTTCTCTTTAGGCGCCTGAGAGGTCTAGCAGGCAGTAAGCCTCTTGCGAGAGCGCTCCGGTGTCTCAAAAGCCTATCGCTGTATCGGCTGGTGTGTAGTCCGATCTGCTCTTCAACGGTGTACAGATGGAGGTCTCTGTGTAGAGTGGAACCACGGACGTACCAGGGACAGTTATCTGCCTTAGGGCCTTAGTTAAAATATGATGTTATTTTGTGTTGAGTATTCACTTTTTTTGTTAGTTTCATTCCAAAAGCGATTCTAATTTGCTCACCGCTGGGTTACTATTTGTCTGTAAAATTACGATTTTTAAAACTAAACTGGCTCGCAGTCGAACATGTTTGCGAGCACGGCTCGGCACCATTAAAATCTACTGGCGAACACGTTCGACGAACTCAACATACAAATCTCTTTGTCTGGTTTATGTTCGCAAGCGATGCCCGTCATGTTGCCTATCCACAGTCAGACAAGTTCGGCGAGCAATGAAACTTATCGAAAGGTTTTACAGTTACTCAAAGAATAACGGAACATGAATTGTATGATTATTAGAGAGTGGAACTGCTCGAGTAATCATTGACTATGTGTGAGAGCGAATGAGAACTACTTTTTAGAGTTTTTGCTTATCTTGTAAAAGTTTAGCACTGACTTGGTCAGCTTTGTTCGCTCTGTGAATGTTTGGGGAATTGTTATAAAGAATAAGTCGGAATTATTTCCATATCGTCGCTGTAAATATGAATTTTTAATTGTCAAGGACTCTGCTAAAGCCTTTTTGGAAGCCCGCTGTATAAATATTTCTTGTGAACCCTTAACTTTACCTTATGAGCTACTCACAAAATGCACAATAATATCGTCATCTGTTTTGTGAATCTAATTTTCACCTGAATGTAATCTTCAATACTTACATTAAAAGTTATACCAGTATTATATTCTATTCATGCTTTGCAATCAGTTTCCATCAAGTTACGACCACAAACTATATTCTTCCAGGAAATTAAGGATACCCCATCTCAATCTGCATCTTAATCTAGACTTTCTTTGGAAAATTCGATTTACGTATGCAAATGTCAATTGCTTTGTTTGAGTTATGGGCAGCAAAGTGTACGCAATTTTCATTCTAAGCTCTAAGGAATTCGAATTAGTTCGAGATATGAAAATTTACGAGTTAGACATGTTCGAAATACGGAAGCTTTTGATATAAAAGTTATCAGTATATAATATAAATTGGTTAAGTAGAAGTCAGTTGAAAGTGTATCACAAGATATTAAACTGGTGATTAATAAGAGTAAAAAGTTACCTAATGGAGTCTGAGATTCTGATAGATTAATACAAGATCGAACAAGAATATAGGTACATTCTATAGGCACATTCTAAGGTCCATTCTATAGGTCCATTCTATAGGTACATTCTATATGTACATTCCATAGGTCCATTGTATAGGTCCATTGTATAGGTCCATTACATAGGTACATTCCATAGGTACAATTCTATATTCCTCGAACAGGATATAAGGGTCTCAACTCTATCTTAGTCAGTCTTACAGGTACATTCTATAGGTACACATGTGTATCCCGCTTACAGCATATTGTCTAGCATGAGAGTCTCATTTCTATCTTAGTCAGTCGATTAATAAGATAGTAATAATAATAATTAATAAGTTGTTTAATAAGAGTACAAAGTTACTTAATGAAGTGTGAGATTCTGATACGGTACATTCTATAGGTACATTGTATAGGCACATTGTATAGGTACATTCTATAGGTACATTCCATAGATACATTCTATAGGTACATTCTATAGGTACAATTCTATATTCCTCGAACAGGATATAAGGGTCTCAGCTCTATCTTAGTCAGTCTTACAGGTACATTCCATAGGTACATTCTATAGATACACATGTATATCCCTCTTACAGCATATTGTCCAAGCACGAGAGTCTCATTTCTATCTTAGTCAGTCGATTAATAAGATAGTAATAATAATAATTAATAAGTTGTTTAATAAGAGTACAAAGTTACTTAATGGAGTCTGAGATTCTCATAGAATGATACAAGATTGAACAAGAATATAGGTACATTCTATAGGTACATTCTATAGGTACATTCTATAGGTACATTCTATAGGCACATTCTATAGGTACATTCTATAGGTACATTCTATAGGTACATTCTATAGGTACATTCTATAGGTACATATCTATATCCCTCTTACAGAATGTTGTCCAAGCATGAGAGTCTCATTTCTATCTTAGTCATTAATAATCTGTTTAATAAAAGTAAAAAGTTACTTAATGGACTCTGAGATTCTGATAGAATGATACAAGATTGAACAAGAATATAGGTACATTCTAAAGATACATTCCATAGGTACATTCTATAGGAACACATGTATATCCCTTTTACAGCATATTGTCCAAGCACGAGAGTCTCATTTCTATCTTAGTCAGTCGATTAATAAGATAGTAATAATAATAATTAATAAGTTGTTTAATAAGAGTACAAAGTTACTTAATGGAGTCTGAGATTCTCATAGAATGATACAAGATTGAACAAGAATATAGGTACATTCTATAGGTACATTCTATAGGTACATTCTATAGGTACATTCTATAGGCACATTGTATATGTACATTATATAGGTACATATCTATATATATGTATATCCCTCTTACAGGATATTGTCCATGGATGAGAGTCTCTTCTCTATCTGAGTCACTCTCACATATGATGCATGTGTCTGAATCAATATTTATAAATACTATGAATGATAATCTGTATAAGAATCCGCTCAGCTGTTTACGTATAATACTAAGCTAAAAATCCTTAAGCTACAAGAAAAACATAGAAGCTTAGATATAAACTTTTTTATTTTTCTCTCTCAGTAATTTTTAATGCTGCACTTTGCGTGTTGTCGCCGTTGACATCATTTTGGCATGCAAGGCAGCATCAGAGGCCAATGTTAGTGTCCCAGCTGGGTTTACTGGGCCAGCTGCTTCCCCTTCGCTTTCCCCTCAGACATTTACTCATTTTTTTCACAGCTTTTTGCTACTTTATTTGTTTGGTTTGGTTTTTATTTGGCCTTCCCAGAGCAACTTTGGCTGCGCTTCGACTTTGCTCCGCTCGGCAAATTCAGCCTCGAGCGCGCGTTGATGCGGAAGTGTAAGGGCAACATAGCTGCAGCGGATGGACCTGGGGTTGGACACGCAGGTTGTGGGGCAGGGTGTAGTTGTGTGCAACTTTGGGTATACAAGAGTTTAAAGCATGAAAAGCCAACAATATCCCAGGCCCAGTGCGCTCATCATCATTAGCATTATGTGATTTAACCTGCCGCCACATCAAGCGTGACTTGTGCCACGCCCAACGAACGAAGGAGGACAGCCCAGGCGCGTCCTGCCTGTCAGCAGCTGGATTTATGTTGTTAGCGTAATTAGTGTCGCCCCACAAACAGCCCCAATACCAACAAACTCAGCTCCAACAATGCGCTTAATGAAGCGCATGGCGCGAAACTTTCGCTGAAACTTTGGCAATGTCCGCGATGTTGCAACAATTTTATTGCAACACAATGCATCGATTGCCACGCCCCACGACCAATACTAAGTATGCACAAGCTAAAGCGTGTAATTTTCTATGGTAAATTGAGGAATTTATACCCTTTAAAATATTAGAGAGGTGTGTATACAGTCAATAATTATCTTCTACGGCTCAAAGGAGATTAAACTATGCATAAAATATTTTCTATGCTGCTTATGAATAGTTGCGGCTGGGATGTTCACGCAAACTGGATTAACAGATAAAGTGATTAAAACAAAATAGAAACATAAACTATACACACAGTTTGAGGTTGGATGAATTCAAATTGGATGGGAATTCAAACACTTCATTAACTAATTAATTGATGAAAAATAAATTGCCTCGAGAAATTTTCTAACAAATATCTTATACTCTTATACTCTTCCTCCGTAGAACAACTTTAGCTGCTTTATTTATTCAATAACTAATAAACAGCAATATAGATTCTTCGCCTCAATTTCTCTATTCCTCGCAGACATACTATGAACTATCTTCCTCTATATCTTCCCTTCACGACTCTCATTTGCTTCTTCTTCTGAACATTCTCTTCGTTCAATTGAACTTTTTGTTTTCTTTCACCTTGAGTGATACCTATAGTAGTATAGTAGTATAGTAGTATAGTAGTATAGTAGTATAGTAGTATAGTAGTATAGTAGTATAGTAGTATAGTAGTATAGTAGTATAGTAGTATAGTAGTATAGTAGTATAGTAGTATAGTAGTATAGTAGTATAGTAGTATAGTAGTATAGTAGTATAGTAGTATAGTAGTATAGTAGTATAGTAGTATAGTAGTATAGTAGTATAGTAGTATAGTAGTATAGTAGTATAGTAGTATAGTAGTATAGTAGTATAGTAGTATAGTAGTATAGTAGTATAGTAGTATAGTAGTATAGTAGTATAGTAGTATAGTAGTATATAACTATTGTAAATACTAACAATAATATTTAGTGTTCTGATTGGTTTTTTTGGGCTTTCCCCAATCCTTGCAACAAGTGTTGGAACAATTCAAATTAGAAATCAGTTATAATAATTCCCACCAGACTTTTTTACTTTTTACGTTTTTGACTTCAAAGTTACTTTTCAAATTTTATACTACACAATTTAAATTAAACTGTTTGTAGTCGTCTCTAAATTAAATTAAATAAATATATAAATAAAATATATTTGGTTTTTTTTACAAAAGACAAATTAGACCACTTTTTTTAGGTAATTCTAATTTCTGAATATTTCTAACTTCTGGACAATTTATTTATTCTAATTTAAAGAATATATAGAGAAAACATAGAAAAATTAAAAAAATACAAAAGATTTATGTTTTATATTATTTTATTTAATGAAAATAAGTAAAGGAAACAAAACAATCCAGTGCAATATATACAACTATTTTTAACTATATGCAACGAAATGTTAAAGTTCACTTCAATTGTATTACAAGTAAATATTATATTGGTTGTACAAATTAATAAGGTCCGTTTTTTTTTGTTTTAAAAATTTTTATTTTCTTTTTGAAAAAAGTAAAAAATACATCATACAAAGTATTTTCCGTTAGAAGCGACTACTTTTTCCCATCTCTCTGGTAATTTTCGAATATCATCTCGAAAAAATGAGTTCTCTCTGGCCTCGATCCCATCATCGAGCCATTTTTTGATATATTCAAAAGTGCCGAAACTGTGGCCGCCCAATTCGTTTTGCATCCGTCGAAAAAGCCAGTAGTCGGAAGGAGCAAGGTCAGGAGAATACGGGGGGGGGGGGGGGGGGGGGTTAGACCTCCCATTTCAGCGTTTTCAGGTAATTTTTGACCTTGGGGCCGAGCGTTGTCATGTTGCAAAATCGCCTTGTCATGCCTTCCCGCCGTTTCTTGCCGTTTTTCATACAATGCACAGCTCAAACGCATTAGTTGTAGTCGATAACGATCCGCATTAAGGGTTTCGCCTGGATTAAGCAGCTCATAGTAGATCACAGCCGTCTGGTCCCACCATATGCAGAGCATGACCTTTGAACCGTGGATGTTTTGCTTTGGTGTCGATGTAGACGATGATGGGACGGGTTCACCAGGCTTGGCATTTTTTTCTTCTTGGGATTATCGTAATATATCCACTTTTCATCTCCAGTCACAAAAATCCCTTCCTTTGATGTCTTTCAAGAAGCAGTTCCGAAGTGAAAAATCGCCTTTCGACATCTCTCGGCTTCAACTCGTACGGCACCCAATTTCCTTGTCTTTAAATAAATCCCAATTGTTAGCCGAAAGGAAATTGCTTGCTGAGTCACTCCCAACGATTCTGCGAGTTCAGTTTGCATTTGGCACCGATCTTGATCCAATATAGCCTCCAAATCCTCATCTTCAATGCCAGGACGGTCTTTGTCTTCAACGCTAAAATCAGCACTTTTGAAGCCCCGAAATGACATCGGACTTCGAGCAGATTCACCATAAGCTTCCACAAGCATTCGATGGGCTTAAGGTGCACTTTTCTTCCCATTAAAAAAGAGAATCAAAATTTGCCGCAAATGTTGTTTATTTAACACAAATTCAGACATTTTCGAAAAGGCAAAAAACAATGTTGTGGTCACAAACAGACGCTGATGTACACCTTTCCAATGGAATGTGTATACACTTCCAAGATTGGCCACAACTTCAGGTGGAGCCATCCTTTGAAAACGGACCATCTTAATTAGAACACCCAATATTATATTCTATTATATATCAAAATGCGAAATGTATTAAAAAAAAACTAAAAATAATTGCGACAAAGTTCAAAATGTTTTACAAACTTCAATTTGAAATTCTGGAAGTTGCGAATCTCAGAGAGTTTTTATATGCGATTGTCTACTGTATATCATGAATTAGCTGTTTATGTTCTGTTAAACAAACACAAAGCTGAATCCTTATTCAGGTTCCATTCAATGTGTTCAAAGTACTTAAGCATCTGCCTGACAAATCCCCTAAAGAAATATAACCATTTGACCCACAAACAAAGTCTAGACATGTTTTTGACCGCGTTTTGAAACTCAATTGAAAAAAAAGACTTAAGCTGCTAATTTGGTGGCGAATGTACTGACGTAATTAACACAAAGAAGATAAGATAATATTAAGTATACGTATATATAATATATATATTTCCTTTGGCTAATTTAATGGGAAACCAAAATGTTGTGGACCACAAAGCCCTGTCAGAGCCAGAGATTGCATTTGCGGCAAGAATAGCATCTAGTTAGATACATTTATTTGCATTTGCCTCTGGCTGCCTGTTTGTGTCGGTTATTTAATTTGCATTTTGTTTTATTTTGCTGTAAATTTATGTAAATAGAATTGAAAATGTCCTGCAAATTTTTCTGAATCTACAATACAAGTTAAAACCCAGACGGCTCAAAGTTGAAACTGGGTCAACTTAAATTCTCCTCGAGTGTTAATGCTTATGTTAGCTTGTTGCTGTTGTTGTTGGTGTTTTCCTTTTCTTTTTTTTTGGTTTTTCCTCCGGGCTGGTTTAAAAGGCGCAGCAAATTTGTAAAAAATGAGGTACGCAGCTGCGGGCGGCAGAAGGAGGGAGACGCATGGAGCTGGGGCAGGGTCCTGGCAGCCCTTAAGATACAAAAAAAATGTGGAATGTGGCAAAAGGCATTTCTGGCCCAAAGGCAACATACATATATTGCATGACAAACTGATTTTAAATAAACATGATTATATATAACATATATACATATATATACATACATACATATATATATATATAATACACTTTCTTTTAGCCAAAATTAAACTTGATTTTCTTTTCTTTAGCTGCGAGAATGATGAAGATTATCTTAAGGAAGCTGAGTAAAATCTGAATGGGAATCTGACTAAGAACCATAAAATACAAGGTATGTATATATCCATATATATAATGTTTATATACTTTAAATATAAGGAATTCATAACTGGATCCTTTAATAGTATTCAGAACAAATTTTCTCTCTTGCACTTCGAATTTATCGCTGAAATTTCAGCTCAGTTTCTTTTTCTGCCAACTTTCCTCCAAGTTTGCAAAGTGTAAAGCGTATTATTTTCTTGTAAATTTGTAGAAAAAGTCCTCACTGCGAATGATAAGATTCATAGCGCAAATAAAATGAATGAGTGGAGCAGAAAATAAATGTGGGTTAAAGAAACAATAAGCAAGTTACTCGTTTAATTCAGAGTTAGGTGCAGCAATTGCTTCTAGTCTGAAACTTTTTTAATAAGCTGACAGTTTGCTCAGCGAAGCAGTTGAGAAACTTTTCTTGGAGTTTACAAAACCAACATAAATAATAATAATAGTAATAATGATAATGATAACGATAACGATAATGAAAATGATAACCATAAATGTCGTGGCAATGTCAACAGTTATGAGCCTCAAACTGTTGCACAAGAAGTAAGCTGCAACATTAATTGCCTGCCAGTTGGCAGCAAACTGAAGCACAGCTGCAGCAGCTACAAAATGAAACTCAAGTGGACAGAGGCGTAGTTGGAAAAGGGTTTTAAAGGGTTTACTTCAAGCTTTTCTTGTTTAGGTTAAAGAAATCCTTTAGGCTTTTGTTTGGAGGGACTCTAGCTCTACTTTTTGATGCAAGTCCCTCTTCCATTTGAAGAAAGGACTCTTAAGCCAAGGCTCCCTCTTGCACTTGAAGATAGAACTCTTAAGCCAAGGATCCCCCTACTATGGACTCCACTGTCCAATGGTCAAGCACTCAACTAGAAGGCCATGCCCGGGCTAAGTCGACCCGTTGATGAATTTAGTGAAGCTGCGGCTATCGCGTTTCGTTGACTCGTTTGCACTAATTGTCCCTGCATTTAAACTGGATATATATACATACATACATACATATATATATATATATACGTGTATATATACAATCACGGCCAGATTGTGGCTGCTGACTTCTAATTTGTAGACCTCTGGAAAATGTTATAAAATTGGATTTGAAGGACTTTGTGTACACAAAACTGCAATATCTGCAAATCTCCGCTTAAGTTTTGCGAGTGCGAGTGCGAGTGCGAGTGTGACTGTGTGTGTGTGGGTGTGGGTGGGTGAGTGAGTGTGTTCCATTGTGTAGTGGGTGGGATTGTGGTTGTGTGTACGTGTTGGCTTTTATTCTTTGTTGCCAGCAGGCATCATTATGACGCTCTAATGAGTTTTCATTTCGGTCGCGGGCCCTCGTTCGCATAAATTAAAGGCTGGCCATCGCTTTAATTGCAATATCAGCTGAAGCATAACCGAACGGAACAGGACAGAGCAGAACAGAACAGGAAAGAACAGGATACAACAGAGCAAAAAAATACAAAAAAAATACCAACAATAAGGCTGAAATTTGCGGTCAACTGCAACACAAGGACCGCAAAATTCCAGAACATATTCCACGGAGCTGCCCCTCCTGATGATGTTAACCCAACCAAACGGCTCACGGATGAAAATTAAATTCACACACATTTATATACACACATACATGTGCAGCAAGGTGTGTTCCGTACAACAATAACGACCCAATTTCAGCTGACAAGCAATTTCTACCTATGACAAGAAACCCAAAAATCAACTGCGACTTCAATTTAATTATGAAAATCGCAAACTCAAGCAAACAATGTTTATCGATATCTCACGTATATATATCGATAAACATTTCTGATTAAAAGGTTGGTTCTTAAATTGCGCTGAATCGCAGTTTTGTCGTACAAACAAAATCACGCAAAAAAAACACGTTGTTCTCGTCCTTAAACTCATTCGGCAGTCGCGGCATGTCCTTTTCTGTGGCGGCTCTAGGCATTAAATCGTTGGGTCTGGTCTCAGGTCTCGTGGCGCCTCATAACTTTGCCACTCGGCCAACAAATAAACAAACAAACAAACGGCGGGCAACAACAGCCAACATCATGACGCTTACATTTGTCAGCCGTGGCTTTCCTTTTCTCTGTTCAATACCCTGTAACCATCGAGAAGGTGAAAGGAAGTTAAGAGAGCTGAGGGATCTGTGGCGACAAAGGACGAACTTAGGCTGCTCCAACAAAAGGATAACCATTCTAAGCAGTTCCACCTAAGAAATCCCAACAAGAAATGTTCTCCAACTAAAGAGCTTGCCTTAAAGCATGTCCTTCAACTAGGAAAATTTTCTCAAAGGATATACTCCAACCTAGGACAACCCACAGCAAAGGATGACCAATTGGGCCTAAGCTACTGAATTTAAGTCTTAAGGACACGTGAGTAACAGATTTTGGGACTTAACTAAATTGCCTAATCAAAATTATCAAACCTACTGCAGGATATTCTGCCGGCAAGTACTCGCAGCTCTTGCGAGTCCTCTTTGGGTTTTGCGTGTGCCGGAAAAGGATTTGCCTTGTATGGAACTAATTTTAGCTATTTCTCGTTTCGCCGTTTACCAAAGAGCATTTATTATATCTGATATGACGGATATTGGCCATTACTTGGGCCTGTTTATCCTAAGTCGAAGGTAACGACAGGCCTGGCGCCCAAGTGCGGCCGGAGAATGTCCTGGGAGCCTGTTAAAATTTGATGCTCAATTGCTTGGAAACTTGTTGGCAATCAGTTAGGCAAATACTAAAACACAACACACACACGCACACACACATACATATAAATATACTAAGCTGCGGGCCCAAGTGTGCCAAGCAACAGGCAAAGGCATTTGGTTATCCTTGGGCAACACTTCGTATGCGCAATAAATCAACAAATCACATTTTGATTGCCACTAAAATACAGAATGAAGCCCATCGGGTCCAAAGTGTGCAGCAAGTGCACATGGTTAGTTATCCATTTATTTATGCATCCCAGTAACTGGGAGTAACAAAGGACATCCTCATCAGTCAAACATCAATATGTCAGCTGTCCTTGTCGATGCTCGAAAGGCGCATCAAATTTTTGGCAATTTTGATAAATGGCGCAATTTATTACCGAAATCGATTTGTTTGCATTCAATGGAAGAGTGATTGCGTATAGCACCTCTCTACATATATATATATATATATATATATAGAAGTCTGGAAAGTTAGCAGATATGAATATGCGAGGGAGGTTCAATAAGTAAATAGAACATAAAAAGGTGACAAACTTTTACCATCTCCTTGTGACTTCAAGCTAAAACGTTTAACAGACATTAAACAAAGTTATTTTCATGTGAAAATCAAACTCGATTTTATTTAAATTGACCAAATAAATTTCCCAGTTACAAACCAACAAAAAAAAGAGAAGCGATTGAAATCAATAAAATGAATCCACAAAATCGTACAGCAAATAAAATATTCGTAGAATTCAACAAAAATACAATTTCACAATGAATTGTCCTCAAATTGGCTATAAAACCGCAGAATAAATAAAATAAATGGCCAAAATCCCGATCAAATAAATGCTGCAAAGCGATGCTGACACAATTTTCCCCTCAATTCCATAGAAAATTCTGCATTCATTTAAAAGCGATGAAAAATAGGTAAATATGCTGCCGGCGACAGTGCCTGACTACGAGATGCCTTTAACAAAGGGTCTGATATGATCGAAGAGATAATCAAACTTAAACACATACGTACTGCAAATATATCTTCTTCTATATATAATATATACAGTAAAATCTTTATTTACACGGTCTTTTTTTACACGATTTTGAAATAACACGGTTCGTCCAGAAGAAATTTAAACATTTTTTTAAACGTATTTTTTGATTTAACACGAATTCCAAAAAAATTTTTTTAATTTTTTATATGATTGTCTGCAGTGTTAGATATCATCCAAGTGGCAACTCTACTTCACGGTTTGTTTACTTTAAGGAAAATATCCTCTAGACATCCGCTAAGCGAGTCCGTAATAAATGTACACGATTGTTATCAACTAGCGATGAATAGCTGTACTCTTGTTTCCTAATTTTTTGTACTTATGGATTGAATTTAAACTGTAAACTAAATTTATTTTCTTGTGATAAATATGAATTGTTTTGTTTTATTATTACTTAATGAAGTTTAATATCACTTTTTTTGCACGGTTTTTTAAGAGAATATTTGAATTTTTTCATTTTACACGATTTTTATAGGTTGTGGAACAGATCCTCAAATTTACATATGAATCGTGTATTTTTTTACACGGTTTTTATTTACACGGTTTTTTTTAGGAACGTACCTACCGTGTAAAAAAAGATTTTACTGTATATATAGGAATACATATTCAAGACAAAGAGACAGAGCTTAAGGGACTCGACTTTCCGTTCTGACCAGGAAAATATTATATTGGGTTGACCGAAAAGAAACCGCTGATTTTGCATACAAACGTGTGACTTCTATGAGCGTGGAATAATGAATTTGCAGGAAAGATGGCGAAAGGTCATCCAACAAAATGGAAAATATATAATTGATTAAAGTTCATTCTAAAATTTAAAAAAATTTATTTACTTTCTCACCGGTTTCTTTTCGGTCAACCCAAAATGTACTTAAAGCAATTGGAGATATTCCTTTCATCCTGCTGAACCTATTCCAACTAACTTAAGACACAGTCTTTACCCTTTTGTAATGGGCTAAGGGCATAAAATCACCACGAACACCTGTCAAGTCTGTCGAAGAGAACTTAAGCTTTTCTAAGAAAGCAAAAGCTGCTTGTGTTGACTACTTTGTGGGTGCACATAAAATAAACCTCAACGTGTTTCTTGGAAAACAAAAGTGCAAAAAAGTTTTTAAAAAAAGTCTCGAGTTTAGCGATAATGACAAATAGACAAATACTTAAATCGATAAGGTAATAAGAAGATTGTAAAGAGAAGGTTGATGTACTTTTTTCAGTTTTTTCTTTAAGACCAATTCCAGCAAATGCTCGAAAATAAATTTACTTTTAACACTTTCAGCTTAAAGCACAGCTGTACATGAGGTTGAATGAAACTTGAATGAAACTTGGTTTATGCAAAGGAAAAAACAAGCTTAATTCCTAAATTTTTCAATGAGTTCTTTTTCTTTATTATTCATTTAGATAGTACGCTGGGTGCAATGTACTCCTCAATCGATCTTGTGTCTTTATATAAAGACAACAATTTATAATCATATACTTAATGTAACTCTAAGGACTTGGGACTAAACTCTACAAACTATATTTACAAGCTTAGCTTATGGAACTACTAAATTTAGTAGTAGTTTTGCTTGTTTAAAGCTTTAATTTAATAAATTTCTAAATTGTCGACGTCTCAGGCGTAAAGAGCCTTTCATTGTGGCGACTACTAAAGAATCAGACTTGGTCTTCGATGTTAGCCAAGTTTAGGTCCTGATTCAAGGTTGAGTTGCATATATATAACACTCACAGCCTGTGATGAGCTTCATTGCTTTATTTTGGAAGACCTACACTCAATGGGTGCTACTAGCTGTAATAAGTATGACTGTACAATATGTTAACCCTGTTTCGAGTAGTACTGGACCATTACCTTAACCCACAGAGCAAGTTGCAAAAAAGGGCGAGAGATTTACTCAACAACTGAAGAGAAGTCAGAGCTACTTTAGTTCCATTAAATTATAATTATAGCATTTATTATTAAACTGTTTATAATAAAAGCTGTGGGAATCAATTGTAATAATTATAGACAATATCTCAGCGTGGTTTTAGAAAAACGATAAGTTCTTTAGTTTCCTAGAAACCCGAGAATCCCTAAGACCATCTCCATTTAAAGCCACTTGACTTTAGATCTTAAAGTAAACTTAACTTAACTTCTTAAATAAAAACTTATAAGAAAGCGCATGGATTCTGAGTCCATACAGATTTGATTATGAGATTGGAAAGTAAGTTTTCCATTGGGAGTGAAGGAAGTTCTGACTTCAAGACCTCTGAGCGAAGCTCTTCTAATATGAACTTTAATAAAAACATAAATAAAATTGAAATATAAAAAATGTATTGCGCTCTGGAGCTGAAGTAGCTTTAGCTGTCGCTTAAAGGATATATATTTCTTTGGTTCAAGTACTTATATTGATTTACGCCTTTACATCCTTTGATCGCTCTCAAGTGCTCTTTAGGCTCTATACCCATTAATAATGGGAAGAAAGGGCATAATGAATCTAAAGTTAAGTAGGATGCAGTTGGAGCTAATCAACATGAATTGTTAGGAATTGTAAGTGAAGTAAGCTTCAATTGTGACTCAGATGATGTCCTGTCTGTGTACAGGATATGTCAAGGCCAGGACATTTGCGTAAAGCATTTTGACGGCTTTTTGATTGCGCCATTTCCATCAGAGGAATTTTCATATATTTTCGCTGAAGCGAACCCCTTCAGGTGACAGAGTCTCACAGTTTGAGCGTCACTTTGACGTCACTGGCAATTGTTAGTTGTTGTTATTCTTATTTGTTGTTGTTGTTCTTGTTTATCCTGTTGTTATTGTCATAAAAAGGGAAATCAGCAAAGTTTGCCAACGCGAACATTTTGTGCTGTCAGCAGTGTCGACGCCTTCCGTTTATTTTCCTCTATGCCTGTCTGATTTACTTTGATGCCAGACAACTTGAACAAACATAAAGTGGCAAACAAACCTATACATATACACATGTACACGATATCACACACACACACACACACACACACACACACATGTATGTACACATCATGTAAACATCCTACACATTCTTTCCTAGACACACACACACACTCATCCACAGGGCCGGTTTGTCTAGGGAAGGGCATAAAATCAATGGACCTGACTACTCTGATTAGATCTAATAAGGAGTTATATATATCTGTATAGGATAAATCGGATATTAGGTAATGATTTCATTTGATTCATTTGTATCTGCATAGTAATAATCTTGTTTCCGCTGCAATTTCTGCCTCCTTTCAATCATGTTGATACAATTTAGTGGTACGATTTATCGGTTATAAGATCTAACAAGGATTAATATATATCTCTATATGATAGATCTGAATATAATTAAGAAATTCCATTTCAAAAGCGACATTTCATTTGCATTTGTAATAATAAAAATTCCTTTTTCCGCTGCAATTTCTGGCTCCCTTCCCAACCTTTTGATGCATTTTAATGATGCGAATTACCTCTAATAAGATTCATCAAAGTGTTATATATCCCTTTGATATTATATATCTGCATTTAATTAATAAATTCCATTCGAAATTCGTGCTTTCATTTGCAGCATTTGCCTTAAATATGCACAAATCAATTAATTATTGTTATAATTAAAATTCATCCGCTGTGAATTCCGCCTGGAGCAGAATTTGCTTTTGATGCATTTTAATGAAGAGACATAAATGGAATTTGTAATTTGTAATTTGAATTAATAAATACCGCAATTGAGCAGATGCCAGCTGGAATAAATACTTTAAAGTGTGCATTAACTGGTCTGATGAATAAGTCTTTAATCGAGCATATCTAAACGGGAATCTCGAGAGGTGTAAAAGATGCTTTGCTCCCTGCTACTTTTTGCTCTAGGAACTTGTTTCGCCTCCTATTCCCATACTCCGCTCCTGCTTAGACTCACTCAACAGCAACCCACACACACTCACACACACACACACACACACACAGGGAACTTAATGCGTTTGTTGTTTACGAGCTACGCACTGTTCCATAATAGACAACTAAATTTTTGCTTGGAACTTATTTTTGCTCTTTTTTCTTTCTGCTTTTCGTTGATGTTTTTTGGAGCCGTGAAGCGCCTAAGAGATGCCATAAATATGCGCTTAAAGGCAATGTCATGGCTTCTGGTGTCTGTCTGTCGCTTTGTGTGGATCTCAGTCATTGTCATAGTACTCTTATTTGTTACTCAGTGATTTGGAGCCCATGTCCATGTTCATGTCGCCGTTTCCAATTCCTATTCATTGTGGACGGGCATATGCAAAGCAAATGTCGCATAAATCAAGCTCATTGTCCAGGGTCTGGGAGCTGGCAGAGCGACAAAAACTTGACACTGACTAACTGTTTGGGATTGCCGATGCCAAACCCCATGCCCTATGCCCCAAGACACGATACCCGTGCCCCAAGTCCCAGTCATGCCTGGTAAACGTCTGTTGGCAGGCATAGTTGTAGTAACCTGGCCCTGGCTGCCACGCAATGTGAGACCAAGGTCTGACGAGGTCTCTCAAGGTCATCACAGATTCGAGCAGCTCTCTGATATATATATCTATATGCCTCGCCTGCCAAAACGGCATCGAGCTGTCTCTGTAACAGCCCCGCCGGATGTTAAGCCGGAAACTGCAGGTGCATTTGCAGCTCATGGATTCAGTATTTAAATGAGGTGTGCACACTTTTATATACTATATATATATTGAAACAATAGAATATATTATATAGCTTTAAAGTAATCTCGATCTACAAGTATATTTGGCCATCTCTCGTTGCATTCACTTCGCTTATTCAGGCGACAATTAAATGTTTTCCAAATAGACTTGTCAGTCTTCTCACTGGCGCCACTTGGCATTTGACTGCCAATTGTGCAGAAAACACAAACAAACTCAGACAAACACAAACACAAACACAAACACAAATACAAATACACAAACTCACACACAAACACACATATACTTATATTAAAGCAATTGCGTGTCACTTTCAATTAGAACTTCTCTGGCGCCCCTTAAAGTTCGCTACAAAAAGTTTCGCAATATAAAATTTCCCACTTTTGCTGCATACACTGACAAAAATTGCAGGCTATATAGATAAACATATAGCTATTATATTATATTCCGATTCTATGGCAATATATAGATATGGACTATCAATTAGATTTATAATATATACTATATATGTCTCAGTCTGGCAATAGTTACAGGGTATCGCCTAGTCGACCACTTTCGTTTTATTTCATGCTTAGGTTGCTTTTGGTTTCTCTCAGTAAATTTAGTTTATAGCAATTTTAAGAGATAAAATATATAATTTATTAGCCCCCTCTCACTCTGCAGTTACTAAATGCATTTAACGCACTCTGCTGACACTATCCCTGTCTCCCTTTTTCCCCCTCTATCCCTCCCTTTCGTCACCCTATACACCCTTATATACACTCGCCTGCTGTCAGGTTTGTTATTGTTGCTGGCAGCTTTCACTTTGGGCTCTTAATTAACTCTCCAACAACAATATCAATACAAACATGTGTGTGTGTGTGCGTGTGTGTGTAGGTGTGTAAACGAATTTTGGTAATTTTAAGTGCATTTTCATGTCCTTGTTGTGCCTGCTGCCTCTTGTGTTTATCTACTTGTTGTTATTATGGGCAAAATGAATTGTTTATATCGTTTTCGCATCGGGCCCAAAATAACATTTATGACCAACTATGATAATATTTGGGGCATAATTACCGTTATGAATTCTAAAGTGCTCCACGAACTAGTTCAACAATAGTAAATTCCTCTCGCAGTTAATGAATAAACTTCCCATTTTTCAGGCTTTAAGAATGCTCAAACTGCTTTTAAGATCAATTTAGCTTACAAAAACTATTCCAATATCGAATTTAAGGCAACTTTTAAACTTGTTCAATTGAACAAAGTTCAGAGAGCAGCACAGTGTATTAGCAGCTTATAGTGGAAACTGCAGTCTATTAGTAGCGTAAAATTCTGCTGCAACTTTATAGAAATTACAAACAGCTCCACAATCTACTTCATTGTTTTGGCCACAGGAAGTTTTCGCTGGCTTCTGGATGATTGCAAAGTGCAGTTCATTAGGGGCTAAAAGTATAAATAGCTTCACCATTTTCTTTATTATTGAAAGTAAATAAAGTTATCGACGGGAACTAGTTCAAATGAACCAAGTTCGCTAAGCAGCTGCCACTGGGAACTAGTTCAACTGGGTTATAGATGATTGCAGACTTCAGTTCATTAATGGTTTAAAGTATATTATAGAAATTTTATAAAAATACAAAATTGCTTCACAATTTTCTTTATTTTTTAAAGTAAATTTACTTATCGAAGTGAATTAGTTCAAATGAACCAAGTTCGCTAAGCAGCTGCCACTAAATGACATGTTTTTGGTTATAAAATGCAATAATAGCTTCACAATTTTCTTTGTTGTTGAAAATAAATTAAATTATCGATGGAACTAGTTCAAATGAACCAAGTTCGCTCAGCATGTTTTTGGTTATAAAATGCAACAATAGCTTCACAATTTTATTTCTTGTTGAAAATAAATTAAATTATTGATGGGAACTAGTTCAAATGAACCATGTTCGCTCAGCATTTTTTTGGTTATAAAATGCAACGATAGCTTCACAATTTTATTTCTTGTTGAAAATAAATTAAATTATTGATGGGAACTAGTTCAAATGAACCAAGTTCGCTCAGCATTTGCGACTAAATGACACGTTTTTGGCTATAAAGTGCTATCGCAACTTTAATTAAGTACAATTTCCTTTTATTTTGCGTAAGTTTGTAACTGAAACTAGTTCAATTGAACAAAGCTCTTGAAACTGTTATTGCAAGTTGATTAAGCTGCAATTCCAGCTCATAAACAAATCCCCTTCAATGTGTCATAAAAAGTAAATCTTCTTCCGAGCAATTAGCTGGGAATTGAGTTGTAAGTAAGGAATCAACTCGACACAAAGAGAAAGGACTTGCTACGCACGTCTAGGACCTTTAAGTGTACTGACTGCCAATAGTAAAGTTTGTTGTTAACTGCCACACACACACACACACACACATAGTAGACAATTGCTTAGTTTATATCCAGATGAAAAGCGGAATAAACAGAGACAGAGAGATAGTTGCACGAAATGGAAGTGGTAATGAAAGAGGGAGGAGGTAAAAGCTGCAATGCCCACTGACAACTTGAAGCTGCATTTAGTATCCTGCCTGGTATCCAAGGGAAACTGTGGCATGAAACCATGTGGCATGATACAAGTACAAACAACAGCAACAACAGCTGCAACAACGTTAGAAATAAATTGGATGGCAAATGCAACGGGGGCATTTGCCTTTTATTTTTGGTCCTGTACATGAGGGCGTGACAGCGTACAAGCGCACTCAGTCTGTTATTCTTACTACCAATAAGTGTGTGAGTGTGTGTGTGTGAGTTGAGTATGTGGCAAATGTGTTTGTGGTTTGCCAAGAGGCATTTAGTACCATAGATACGAACCATATTCTCAATAACAACAGGGTCAACATATTAATACAACAGCTTATCCTCAAACCAAGTGACCCAGTGGGAACTGATTGCATGATAAATGTACTTCCCTCGGCAACTACTTTTCGAATAGACCGCAGGAGCCAAGTTAAGCTGAGCTTGTTTTGTGAGCAACTTAGATTTTATATACACTAATCATAGGATTATTCATTTTAGTATATTCTCCCTTCTAGCATTCTCTTCCTATATATAAGGATGGTAGTATATCAGCATATATATATCAGATCATATATATATATATATATAATTTCCAATTGGACTCACTTTTAGCTACCACTTAAATACGCCCCAAGAGTCAATTTAGTAATCATAGACGAAAACCTGCTGCGGTTTGGTCCCACTGGGAAAGTTGCAAAATCCACGAAAACTCAAGCGTTATACACACACATCTAGATACACACACACTCACACACACACACTTGCACTTATTCGGCTGTTTACACAGCATAATAGAAAAAGCAACAAATGCGAATATCGCTGAGAACTGAGCAATATTATTTGGCCAAATCATCAGCAAAAGCAAATTGAAAACGCGTCGATACATAAATAAAACTTTTACACACAACTACACATGAACACCCACAGCTGTTTGTGCGTGTGTGTACGTGTGTTTGCTTGAAAGTTTCGTAAATCATGTGCCGAATTCCAATAAACTTTAATTGGCAACGATATTCAATCATATGTAAAAGGCAGCTGTAACATTTTCTTCAGGCACTTTGTGTGCAGCTTCGGCTTCTTGTCCTGCTTTGACTTCATCTTGGGCTCTCTCCTTCAGCTCCTTCATTCAGCTTTAGTTCCCTCTTTCAGCTTAAGCTTCCTCCTCTGGCTCCAGCAGGATACAGAGGATTCAAGTCTGTGCGAAAATAAGTTGTTGGACTAAGCCCAAGGCACTTTGACATGACTCTTTCTATACCCTACACAAAATGAACTTCAGTGGAAGACTTTATTTATTCTAGGAAAATACCAACTACTGGTAGAAACTCCCCAAAGGATATTCGCTGTGTTAGACTGAAACTAGGTCTTGTTCTATTTGGAATTAAAATTGTGTGTTTCTAGCTCTCTCAAATATAAATAGTCTTAGGGTATTTCTGCCAATTAAAGGAAAACTCCTATGGTAAACCTTTATTTATTTTCCAATGAAATCTCCTTTTATAAGTGCGACGAAAAACTTCTTTCTTCTCCAAGTTCTCTTCCTAGTCCGAGGGGTCCAGTCCTGTGCTCATGATTGATGGATAACCAATTCAAGTTGTGTCCTAATGGAAAATAAGTTTACTCTGTGTGTGGGACTTTAATTACTTCGAATCGCTCCAGCAGCTTGTGAATAATGTTTTCCGGTGATTCAAAAAATCGATGTGAACTACACAAAAAAAAACGAGCAACACCTTCCTTGATATCGTTTCCCTATGGGAATTTCACCAGTTTAAGCGCTTGTCCCAGGAGTATTGATAGAAATCTAAGATTTATGCTGAATTACGAAACAGCACCAAAATTTCACCTTGACATTCTTAAACCCTATTGAAAATAGTCAACCAGATGTGGGACCTCAACCTTGTGAGTAGTTAAGGAACCCATCTGGAAGTTCCCCTTGCATAATATACATATTTCCCACTTTTTCCTTTAAGATGCTTGAGTTACGTTTAAAAGACACGTTCTAAAGACATCTAATTTGAAATTTAGATTCCTGTACGCTAGTAACTCACATGCATTGGAACAAAAACGAAACTTTCACAGAATGCAAAACAGTTTTCCCTTTGGCTGGAGGATGCTCTTTTTTGTGGTATAAATCAAAAATGAAAAAAAAATCGAGAAAGGAATTCGTTGCATTCAAAATGTTAGAAGCGACTAAAAAAACGAGAAAATAAAATGCAGGAAAAACAGGAAAATAGTTACCCCAGTTACCCGATAAGGTCAGAGACCAAGGGCCACTTCACTTCGTACACAGACCTTTGAAATCTGAATACTGCCAGAGCCTATAGAAGGGGGAAAGTCAAAAAATTGATGCAGGAAACTTTCAAGTTCCGAATTCTTATCTCCCGTAACCTATGGCAACCATGCCGAAAATAGAGCTTTACCCCTTAGATTTTCCTCAAAGAGGGTATAATAAACACGAGGAAATGTTTATAAGCTACACCAAAAGGCCAGCTCCAACATATTTACTTTGTCCCGATCCATTAAGTGTCCCAGTTTGTCCATTTAGAACTCAACTTATGCTGTTTAACCTTCAGCTCTGAGCATATTTGTCTTTGTATAAAGCTGTTTTTGTGTTTCCTTTTTCCCCATTGTAACAACTCAATCCAGAGCTTAAAATAAGTGCAAAAATAATCTCAAGCCATTAGTATTTAAAAGCTTACCTCTCACATTGCCCCACTAAAGCCAACGTGCCACCTCTGCTGCTGCGTCTTTTAGCGTCGTCGCTTAACATTTCCTGTGTGACGACTCACTGCCACACGGAGAGTCCCCAAAGACTTAACAATCTTTCTACGAACATTATTTATGTGCTGTCAATCTTTTTTTCCCCTCGTTTCATTTTTTATGCCCTGTAGCCATGCTTAATTGAAGGTAGCATAAGATTAGGCTAATGTATGTAACAGCCAGGTGAAGATATCTCTGAAGTATCTGTTATCTATCTTTATATTTTCTGGATCATCTCATAATGGAAACTCCTAAAGGAAAACCTTCTAAGATCTCATATGAGAAACCCCTGAAGAAAGCCCTAAAGTAAATCCCCACAGACAATTTGGAGACATAACTTTCATATTCAAATTGGATAATAACATTCAAAGTTATCCAAAAAACTATTCAAAAGAGTTAAAAGCAAATTGTGGCTGGCTCTTAAGGTACTTGGTACATATATCCTGGTACAGGGTATCTTAAAGTCCTAAAGCTTGCTGACTCTTGTTTAATGTACATATTTACTTTTTAGCTTGTACTCAAAGAGCGGTAAAGTGGATACAATTCAAATGTGAATACACTCAATCTACTGGCCAGTAGGGTGTATATAAGCATGGGTGGTATGGTACATATTAATATAATGCTGGTGCATTCTTTATGGTACATTGTAATTTGTACATCTATTTACAGCATTTTGTACATATTTGAAAAATATTTGTACATTATTTGTGCATTGGTACCAATGCTACAGCTTCAACCAAGCTAAGCTGGCAAATATTTTAGCAGTGTACCTAAAGTTGTACATTGTTGAATACATTGGGTACATTTCGGCTTATATTACAAAATGGTACACTATTGTCTTTTATATTTCATTTAATATGAGTCGAAAACAGAAAACTTAATGTGTCAGTTGGAATACTTTTTGCTCGTCGCAGGTTGAACTAAGTGACACAATTGTACCAAGGCCAACACAAGTGTACCAAGACTAACAGAACTGTACCAACACTGATACAACTGATGCATATATCGTACAAGCTTAGAATCTGGATTATACTCGTACAACCAGCACTTCATTATATGGATTAAATGGATCCGGTACAAACGTATTGAAACCCAGCTTCAGTTTTAGGTATTTTCTTAATATATAAAGTGTATCTTCTAGTCGAGTAGTTTCGCTGCTTTCACATTGTTTATGTTGGGCGCACCACGACAAGTTGTCGTGTGTTGCTGGTGACGGAAAGCAATGCACATTAAGTCGGAGTCCCATGCTCTTAGAGCCCCTTCTCCGCCCCTCCCGAGGTGCCTCTTACACCCACTAGACTGCCTCTATGGTTGAGCCCTCAGCTCGCCTACTCGAAGAACTGCGTCTTAAGTGCCGTGGAAGTTGCCAAGAATGCATTCTCAGTCTCAGTGTCAATCGCAGTGAATCGACTAACTGGAGTTTCACCCAGCGGTGGCTGCTTCTGTCGGCACTTTTATAACATTCTTCTTGTTGTTTTATATTGTTCTTATACTTTTTTTTGCTTTTGCTTTTGTTTTGATGTTGTTCTTGTCACTGTTTGCATTGTTTTGTTTATATTATCTGTAGGTTTCTGCACAGCTGCCTTCGAGCGGCGACACGACGCGATATTCAGCCTGTGGTTGCCTATTGTTAACCGCTTTTATACCGGCTGTTAGCCTGCCAGGCGACACCTACCACCCTACCACACGCCCATCCTATGCTCCTATACTCTGTATACCCTACCCGAAACTGTTTTCTATGCTTTCTATGCAAAGCGTCGTTTCAAAACGTTTTATTTGCCAGTGAAATATTAAATAGAAACCGCCTTTCTCTCTCTCCCTCTCTCTGTCTCTCTCCTCCTCTATATCTGTCTATGAGCGTGTTTTGACCAGAAGATACCCTGGAATTTTTCCATCTTTATCCTCACTTTCATACGCAAATCACAAGTTTATACCTGTCAAGTGCCAAAGAACTTGGGTATACTCGCATTTATATCTAAACTTCTGATTGGAATTCACGTCAAGGTTTCTCTTGGCTCATCCTCTGTCCCACCCCACCGCCTCTCATACACTCACTGGACACGTGTCGATTGGTAAGTTGCGCAAAAAATGAGAAAATAAAGTTAGAAATAGAATTCTACACGTCTCCTTCACAGTTTTGCATACCAAGGAGGCAGCCAAAAGTTGTTATCCCTCGTTAAATGAGTTTCAACAAGTGGCCAGCTACAGCGAAAGTTAAATGCTTAACATAAGTTTGCCACGCCCACAAAGCACTTGTCCACACCAAAAACAGGGCTGACCTTTGCCTGCTGAAGATTTTTTTACCAAACAATTTTGTGCGCAACAATTTTTGTGGGAAACGTGTTTTGGTTGAGGTTGAATCCTTGCTGGATTCTTGTATCCTTATTTTGTATATACAAGTATAATTTTGTTTTTCTTGTTGTGCTTTGTTGTTGACCCGTTGGCCGCCTGCTTAATTAAAGTTGGCAAATTAGAGAGAAGACAGCTGAAAGTGGCAAAAGTGTTTCAATTAGCGGCTAACTTGCAGGCAGTTCCCGTCGCTCATACGCCCTGTGGGACAGGAGAGAACGGACAGAAGCCAAGACAGGATAGGATAGGACAGGACTGATGGGATTTGGTAACGACAGCTGCTGCTGCATTCGGAGCGCTGCCTGCCCACAAAAATGTTAATTATAAAAGCAAATTATGTTTATGCATATTTCAAGCGCTTAATGAATTTACAAAATTCATCGTCACTTTTGGCTCAAAGCAGCCACAGGACTCGCAGGACTCACTGGCGACAATGACAGCTGCTGAGAGAGTAGGAGTAGCTATGACAGACGTGTATGAAGCGGTTCACTGGGTTGTCACTAACTTGCAACACGCCTGTTGCATTTTAAAGTTGCCACACGCAAATCTATTCCACCCACAGAGCTCTCTCCAACTGCAGCCTGCAATTGCTCATAATTCTTCGAGCACGCTTAATACCTGAAGCTGTTGCCTAGAAACGAGCCTGTAATTGAAAATCCCATCTTTTTCTAGGAAACTTAATAAGTTCCTTAGCAGCCTGCGGCATTTCCAACTATCCGCAAAAATTAATTAATTTAAATACGTTTTTCCTTTGAAAAATTAATTTACGAATTGTTATGGCATAACTTCATTAGGAAGAAGACAATGAGAGTCGTCGCCTGGGGATTGATTGACACCATGATATCCTTTATTCAGTTGTAAAGTAACCTTAAACATTGTTGTTTATATATATATATATATAGTTGTATATAGTGTTTATAGTGGATTTAAGTTAACAACTAAAATTGAAGAAAACTTTCCCACAAGAACTTTCTGTTCGCAGGTGTGTTTATTCTTTCTCGAAGTGAAAAGAAATTGCTCTGGAAACTTTTTATGGAGTAATAGTAGACTGAATTGTTTTAAGCTGAAAAAGCCAACGTAATGAATAGAAAATTAAAGATACTTTAATCGAGTGTACTCGACTCTTATATACTCTTACTGAACTCCGAACCTATGAAGATACATACAGAAGACCTCAACTAAATCGAATCTGCTATTGAGACTAAGCAAGCACATATGGATGTCCTTTCGAGTTCAAACCTACCTTCTTCTGCTTATACATTAGCACACATTTAATACCCCCTTTATCCATTTTCCCTGAATCAATGGTCTCACAATGTCAGGTGTCCCATGCCCCAAAGCCTCTGACACTTATTTACACTCGTTTGTTGTAAGCAGCTTTGCGTAAACTCTGAGATAATAGGAACAATTAAACAGCGCACTGAAAGGATTTCTGGGAACTGCAAATTCTATGAAATTCTATGAAATACGATAGGGAAATTCCGACTAAATGAAATAACTACAAACAGGATTTAGCTGGACAACAAAACAAGTTTTGATATCCTCGCAGCAGGCGAAATGTAATCAGCTTAGAGCGCCCACGCCTCAGGCAGGAGAACTGAAACTAAGAACAATAAGATTTATAAAATGTGGGAAACAAGTATTAAAGGGTGGGTTATGCTTTCTATTACACTCTTACTGAACTCCACACACATATGCATACTCATACACCCACCCACACTCACGCCCACACACACTTCAAACAAGTCTGTGCCTGCGCGTGTAGGAGTTCTGCTGCGACGCCTCTGCCAGCAGCGCAGCGTTGCATTATGTTAAATAAATTCTTGAACAAGTTCTGTTTTTATTATTAGATAGTTATGAATTTTACAGCATATGTGAAAAGTATGCTAATACGCACGTGTGTTAGCATAAAATAGTTAAAAATTAAACAATATTAAACAAACTTGAACTGCGAAAGTTGTACAAAAAACCTGCGTACAAAATTTGTTATAATCCCTGAGATCAATGCGTTTAAACAGACAAATAGTCAGACGAATATAGCTATATCGGCTTGGCTATTGATGCTGATCAGGAATATATATACTTTAAGGGATCAGAGATGCTTCCTTCTGTCTGTTACAATCATTTTTACAACCTTAAGCGCCCTTTTTTACTCATTTTAGGGACCTAAAAACAGTTTTAAGTTTGCGATTTGCAATGAACAATTAGCGAAATGCTCTGACTGTGCTTATTATCTTGGCCATAGGTGTATAAACACATAGAAACACTTTGTGTTTGAGCAGTTAAATATCGCTAAATCATTAAGGAAAACTTTTCTTTAAACTTATTTTATAATTCATCTATCATCATATCGAAATATTACGTATACGTATCCCATAACATTAAGATTGTACCCTTCAATCATCTTTATCTTAGGAAAGAATAATCGCATAATAAATTTATAGAATGTTATATACATACGGAACGTACTGTAGCTCTTAAAGTAACTGAATTTAATTCATTTATACAAGTAAAGAGTCAACTAAGCAAATCTATAAAAATGTTTGATTGGATTGAAATGATTTAAATATGATTTAAGAAACGACATTTAAATATATTCTACTTTAAATTGGGCTACAAGGACTTAACACATTTGATATCTGAGAATTTGTGAGACAATTGTTAAAAGTTTTATTCATTTTGTTTCGGAGAATTGCTCAGAACTGGCAGAAAAATTGCATGACAATCGTCTATTGTGGATATTTCAGTGAGTTTTGTATTAAAATTCTTGGAAGTGTCGAATGCTTTATGCAGTTCAAGGAAGACCTCACTGTACCATAAAGCTATTTGTATGTATGTATATGTGTGTGTGGGTGTGTGTGTGTGTGTGTGTGACATTGTTGAACTTTGCTTGATGTCTCATGCCACACGGAATGTGCATAAAAACAAAAGTGAAGAACGCAGTAGAAAAAGAAATTGCGAACAGTCGCAGTTCTTTAGCTATTTGACATAAATCCAGTGCAATCTCTCGTTCTGGCCATAAAAATGTGGGGCGTGGCGCCTAAAAGCAGGCAACACACACAAACACTCACAAACACACACAACAAACGACAGGGCGTCAATCGGCTGTAGGAGTCGGAGTGGGAGTAAGTGCTATAAATCTAAAGATAATTTGATGCGCGACGTTTAACGACACTTTCGCGACAGGCTGCCCACCTTTTCCGCCCACATTCCACATTCCACATGCCACATGCCTCATGCCGCATTCAAGTCCCCTACCAGAGGTCATAGATCTCAACGCTTGTCGCTGTTTAAGCCAAGGCTTAAGCTGCTTCTAAGCCAATTAAATTAGTCAAATGCCAGAAGAACTGTTGCACTGTAGCATGGATTGGATTGGCTTCTAAAAAGGGGCGGCACAGGGCAGGGCAGGGCAGGGGCGGGGTGACCTGTAGTTGACCTCGTTTATAATATAACAAACTGAATGGTATACAACTATTGCAGCTCGCATTCATTTGCAATTGATTTCATTTCATTTCATTCTTACAGCAAATTTGCAATTTACCATTAAAGCTTGCTGTCTGCCGCCAGGTGGCGCCACTCTTACTCAATACCATGCATTTTTCATGCCTTCCACTCCACTCCGCTCAATTCCACCCCACGACGCCATGCGATGCCATGCCACCCATTACACCATCTCATCATGTGGCAATATCAGACATTTAGCTGACTCGCACGGCTGATTTACCAAACATTATGCAACTGCAGCAACTGCTGACAAACGACGCCAATCACCGTCTGATAAGGCAGAATCTCGAAAAACTGGCTAAATTTATGACAGGAAATAGCTACAAAAATATTTTACGATATAATAGCACACGGTAGTTGCTCCATTTTTATAAGCTTCTTACATTGTAGATAGAATCTGTCTCATCTTATAGATTGCTTCTGGCACTGATTTAAGACTTTCGATTGATGGATAACTATGTGTTCTCCTCCACTTAAAGCTTCAAATAGAACATTTTTGGGTAAATTTCGTAAAGGATATTTCCGGTGATGGATACCTTTGAGTGTTACGAAACTATCGATAACTTTCCTTGCTTTATTATCAAAGAATTCAAATATTTGCTCAAAGTCAACTTTCATTATTATGAGCAAAAATGTATGCTTCCATTTCGAGAATACAAATTTTGAGATCACTTTTCTTTCACACACAAATCACTTTACAAAATGCTTTTCAAAACTCTTGTCGGTAAATAGAAGTAGCTATTCCTAGAGATATTATCTTGTAACTTTTTATAGATCCGATTCATTATAAACACTTCACTGATAGCTTCAAAATAGATATAAAAATTAAACTACAGATTGTTTATCGACAGTTTGTCAGCTGATTGATTCGTATACTTACTGATAAAGCTAGAGCTAAAGCATTTCCTATAACGATCAATAGTTCGATTGATGTAAAATCAACCAACACTTCAATGTCATCGATAGTATGTCATCAATAGTCTAATGATCGATAATTGACTGATAGAGATGATCGATTATTGCTTTAGCTATGTTTAACGATAGTTTTTAGAAAACTTAACTATACACTTCACTGGTAAATATATATCGATAACTTAGTGATAGAGATGAGAACTTTATGTGTAAAACAAAAAAACAGAAAATCAAAACACATAAATTTGGGTTGCATAAAAAGAAGTTGATATTCCCGCTAGAAGCTAGATGTTTGACGGGATTATTGAAACACTGTCAGCACTGTGGGAGACGCTGCTCTTGTTGCTGGCAAGGTTGAAAATTGTACCTGACAGAGCTACTGAAAAGCTGACGAGGCAGAGTCCTCTGCCATTGATATCAATTTATTAGAGAGATGTGAGTCTAGGATATGCTGAATGAAAGACACACATGACACATGGACCCGAGGGATTGACAGAGAACATGGTTTCCTAGGAAACTATGTATTGTGACTTGTTTTGAAGCAAATTGATCAGTTTGACAGCTGGAACATGAAAACAGGCATTCATTATAATATACTTTATGCTCGTATGTGGATGAAGAGAAAAAAGCTTAGAATTTGCTGATGATAAATCGGACAAGTTGGGCCATAAAAAATAATACAAATTAAATAGACTGACAGGACACGTACGAGGGCAACAAGCTGGTAAGGTTAGAAATGGTATAAAAGATTCATGTTAATGGCATCGAAGTGTTTACGCGGCGTATACTTAATCTCTAAGCTTCTTTCTAGTTGCCATGCAAAACGCGTCGGCCGCAGGACATTGAGATAAATAATAAATCAGACCAGGCCACACACAAAGCACTCCAGCAGGCGCTAAAGATTACTGGCTCATAAATTCCAAAGACAAATATAGATACAGAAGGTACAAAAGGACAAAAGGATAAAGAATAAAGGATAAAGAACTCTTGCCACACAAAGGCCTATAACAAATGAAAGCTGAACCAGAGCTCAGCTCAGAGCAATATACTCACGCCGCACTTTGAACCAATCCAGAAGTCAGTTATAATGCAGATATAATCGCAACTCTATAAACCTGCTGCTCCTTTAATAAAACTGGATAACACCGTTGATGCGAGTTCTTTGAGTACTCGCTTTCAAATGTTTAACTGAAATTTGTGTTGGGAATGAAGCCCTTTGGACTGCTTTTACAGGACCGAGTACAACCTGCCACTGGGCGAGACAAAAGTGAACTGAATTAAGCTGCCGCTGATGCTGCTGCTCCACGAAGCAAGCCGCACGATGTTGCACGAATCGAATGTCGGCTACGCGCCACCCAACGCCACCCTCTCTACAGTAAAGTACAGTACAACATTATTGCCGCTTAGCTTTGTCTTGCCACAAAAATAGAAAATGTTTTCTACAGTTTGTAGTTTGTTTTTCAAATTAACAGAGCTTAGAATTAATAACATAATTGCAGTAAAACTAACAGTAACAATAACAGTTTCAGCTAGAACAACAGAACAGTTACAGTCTATATTCACATATCTAGGCCAAACTCCGCTTGTTACTCGTTGCCTTCGGCTCTGGCCCGGACAATCCGGCTCATTTGTCTATTAGCCCAATGGGATTGTGCACTCCCTCTGCACTTCGATTTCCTGTGAAAATGATGGACACAAGCACCAGGTAATAATGATTGACGCTGGTGTCAAACTGTCCGTTGGTCGGGGCTAAACCCAATTTATACCTGCTGAAAGGGGTCGCATTGCTGATTTGATGTGGCCCTGGGCTCTTGTTCGTTGTGTTTTTGATGCATGCAACAGGGTGCAAGATAATGTTAGCTGCAACGTTCTCTAATATGGGCTAGAATTCGTGCAAATAAGCTGTAACTGAAAGGATTTCTCTTCAATGACCTAGATGCAGATCTGAGCTATAGGACACTATATCGAGGTCTATCGAGAGGAGCGAGAGAATAATAATTTAGGAATCCGCATTTGACTCCAAGTATTCCAAGTTGATGCACTTAACCTTTTTCTATTGAAAAGGATTATTTCTGTGGGTGAAGTAGATTCTGTATCTATATATCGTAAATTTTATGTTAATGCCTTATAGTACTACTATCCTGATAATTATGAGATATGGTCTATATATATATAGTCCTGATCAGCATCGAAAGCAAACTCGATCTGTTCGTCTGAACGTCTGTCTCTCTGCCTTTCTGTTAGTTGTCTGTCTGCTTGTCAGTCTGTGTATCTTTCTGTCTGTTTGTCTGTCTGTTTGTCTGTCTGTTTGTCTGTCTGTTTGTCTGTCTGTTTGTCTGTTTGTCTGTCTGTTTGTCTGTCTGTTTGTTATCTGTCCATATGTCTGCCTGTCTGTCTGTCTGTCTGTCTGTCAATCCGTCTGTCGATCTTTCTGTCTGTTTATTTGCTTGTCTTTCTGACTTTTTGTCTGTCCGTTTGTCTGTCTGTTTGTCTGTCTGTTTCTCTCTGTTTCTCTGTCTGTTTATTTGCTTGTCTTTCTGACTGTTTGTCTGTCTGTTTGTCTCTCTGTTTATCTGTCTGTCTGTTTGTCTGTCTGTCTGTTTATCTGTCTGTATGTTTGTCTGTCTTGCTGTTTGTTTGTCCCATTGTACATACAAATATGTGTGTAAAGTTCAGTAAGAGTGTAAGCAAGTGCATATCCCACCTCGGTTAAGTACTTTTGTAGTTGGGAATACTAGTAATCCACCTACTCCATAGTATTCTTAGTTGTTAAATTCGTATATATGAACGAATCAATTATAGACGCTTAGTAAGAATTCATATATTTTATATAATAAATGATGATTATATCTGTCGCTAAAATATAAAAATTTGTTACGACCTTTGTAATCCATTTTTTAAGGTACGGGTAATACAATTTAACCAATATTAAATAAAGAATATATAAGAAGAATGAATGTGGGGTTGTTGCCTGATAATATGCTGTCGAGTCCCTATAATTCGAAATGGAAAGGGAATCACATTTTTTATGAATTACAAGGGAATTCGATTTGTCATGATACATTTTTCGGGTTTGACTGTATCTAAGTATGATACTAGATAGATGTTTTCACCTATATCCAGGTGTTAGCTAAGGCTTGCAATGTGGGTCGAAAGTCCTTCCCGTAGAGGATATTTATGAGTATATTAGACGTCAGCTTATATAGTCTCATAGTCTCAGGATAAACCTTTACCATTTCGATGTGGCAGCGACTGCAGCTTCAACATTTCCTCAGACTGAGTCACCGTTTTAGCAATTCGATGAAATATTCAATCTGTTATTCTGCAGAACTCGGTCCTCTCGGCATTTTCTGAGAAAAAGAGCTTTGTCTCTGCTTCTCCTCTTCCTACTTAGCTGGAAATGACTATAAAGCTGTTACCTTAGAGACCAACCAGCACGTGTTCTGCGTCCGCCGTCGATAAAGAGCCACTTCCGTCCACTGAATAGCGACTCGAGTGGGGTGCCCTGAGAAGTTTCTGGAGAACTGGATTGATCATCTGAGTGGGAGCTGATTGGGAGTGAGATATTCGCGCTTTCTCCCCTGTTGATTTCTCTGTTGATTCTCTTGTTTAGTTTGTGGAAATTTCTGATTTTGTCTTGTTAGTCCAGGGGAAGCGTACATGTTAGTAGTACAAGTACTTTTATATGCTATATATATAACATATATATCTGCTAAATATGTCTATTCGGATCTTTTTGTGTATTTATTTAATTAACGTTAATTCTGGTTAGCGATCTTTGCCAATATTTGAACGACACTGCAAAATTCATTGAGCAAATAAACATTAGGTAAGTCGCGTGTACGCTCATCCTCCACATTCCGCATCCCACTAATGCAATCATATAGATACAGATACATCTATAGATATAGATACAAGTTTGAGATACAGATACAGATATATTTAGATGTGGACACAAATTGCTTGTTAGATCTTAAGCGCTTTGAGAATTATGAGAGTGCCGAAAATACTCGAATTTATTGCCACTTGCATGTGGGAGTGAGTGTGCGTAAGTGTGTGTGTGTGTGTGTGTGGTTGTGCAAGTGCGTGTGGGTATGCGTGTGGGTGTGGGTTTCACTGACCCTCGCACTAATTAAAAGAACATGTGCCTTGAACTTACAATATTGATTTAGTTGCAACTTTGCGTCTGTTTTGTATTCACTCTTGGCTTGAAACTGGGTTAAGTCTTGGGTAAAAACCGGCCTTAAAGTTGTCATCAAAATAACTTAGGATCCCCAACCCCTTCCTATATTGTTCCTTATGCTCGAAATCCGGTTTGCCGTTATTTCATTGCCTCGAGAAATGCGTACGAGGTATTCCAATTGACGCAGGCAATTGCTGGGAAGAGTAGTGACCCCATTGGACCCAATTAATTTGTGGATACTTAACCTTAAACGATTTTAAGATATCAGTTATTCATATAAGGTACTTAATTAATATATACCTTTTGGTTTTTAGGAGTTTTCAGAAGCTTCAGACGTCAATCAATCATCAATGGATAAAAGATTGGTTCTAAGACTTGAATATTCAATATGCATAGATGAGGCTGCTCTAGAGTTTGTATGGAAGTAATAAAACAAATTTGTTGTACCCTTAATCTTAAACGATCTAAAGATATCAGGTATTATGGTATAAGGTACCTAATTTATACCTTTTGGTTTTTAGGAGTTTTCAGAAGCGTCAGACGTCAATCAATGGGTAAAAGATTGGCTCTAAGACTTGAATATTGAGGCTGCTCTAGAGTTTGTATGGAAATAATAAAACAAATTTGTTGTACCCTTAATCTTAAACGATCTAAAGATATCACGTATTATGGTATAAGGTACCTAATTAATATATACCTTTTGGTATTTAGAAGTTTTCGGAGTTTTCGGCAGCTAATCAATAAATTGATGTTTAGGTTTAAAACTTGGATATTCTATATGGATAGATGAGGCTACTCTAGGACTTTGGAGGAAAGCTTTATTACAAACGATCGAAAAAAAAGCTGGACAAAATATAGAAAAAACATTACTATACACCCAACTCCCTTTTTACACGGTTTCTTTTTACACGGTTTCTTTTTACACTGATTTGAAGTTACACGGTTAAAAAACATTTATTTTGTAAAAATTGTTTTATCTAGTACGGTTTCAAAATCACTTGGCACCCATGCTGAAATGAACATACATAGTAATAACTGGGAAATCCCCTTATTCGATAACTCTTACCTACACATTTTGTTCGCATGATATTTACATATAAGTTCAAAACTCTATTACCGGACGAAACTCACCATTGGATAATTTGATGGATATCTCCAGTGATGATACCGACTTTAGTCCAGATCGTCGCAAACAATTGCTCTTGCTATCATATTAAATATTTTTTCTTTATTTCTATTCTAATTTTTCTGTTCTTAATTCTGGATTAAGAGATTTCTTTTGTTTTTTGCTTGCTCTACCAATTTTTCACCAGTATGAATTATGTATTTTAAGTTTTAATGCTCAATAAAATGCCATATGAACATACAATTTGTATGCATATCTGAAATTTTATAGCTTTCAACATTTTTTACACGGTTTTTCGAAGTAAATATAGTTATTTATTTCATCTTACACGGTTTTCAAATCACATGGAACGTATCCCCCATTTTACTATAGGAAACGCCTCTTTTTTTACACGGTTTCTTATTACACGGATTTCTGAGGAACGTATCTACCGTGTAAAAAGAGAGTTGGGTGTACAATTCTATATTTAGGGAATCAATCAGAGGTTGTTTCAGCAGATTTCATATAAATTAGGATATCGCTTCTCTGGGCATCTCAAAGTCGAGCGGACTTGAGCAGAAGTTTATGATTTGTTCTGATATTAATTTCAATCGCAATCTCTAAAACGGATGTTTCCAACTTAAATGCGATTCTGCAAGACTATAACATTTGCTAGTCTTTGGTCTTAGCTTCGACTTTGGGTTATGGTACCACTTGCAGAGTGGATTTGAGGCATGAGAAATTCTGAAATCAGGTTGAAATAAAAAGCATATTTTATTTTTTGTCGTTTTTGTTGTTTTCTTCATGGTGTTTATTTTGTATTTGGGGGGTTTGGGGGTTTTGTTTATATGCATTTGATTGCTTTATGTAATAGAATAACTTTGTTTTTGTTTTATAACATATGTAACTAAAATTTACAATTATTCTTTTTCATCCTGTGCTCTGCCCTAAATAACGATTACAAAACAAAAAAAAAAAAAAAGAATACAATGTAAAACAAAGTGAATAATAATAATAATCATAATAATAGTAATGTATACTGTTACATAAAAACATTGTGTTTTGATTTATATATTATATATACTTGTGCATATGTATATGTATATGTATGTATGTATATTATGTAACATGCATTAATAATAGCAATAATAGCAATATTAATAATAATAATGATAATAATAATAATAACAACAATTACTGCCAGCAGGCGTTGCTGCTCACGCATTGATCCCTGCTTGATCCTTTCATATATACTCGATAATCAGATATTATCCATCCAGCCGATCTTCTTATACTCGATCTTATACTCATTCTCATACTCATTCTCTGCTGCTGCTGCTGCTGCTGCTGCTGCTGCTTTAGCCGGCGGCCGGCGCTTGCCAAAATAGTTATTTATTTAGTTGGTTAATTAGTTTGTTTTGAAAGGAGTTAATGTTCACTTATTCACTTAGAATCAACTACTACAAAATACATACACACATATATCAATATCAAGTTAGTATTATATATCGTATATATTTCACATACATACATACATACTCGCATATGCACATATATATATATATATGGTATACGGCTATATCTTCTCGCTGGCTTGTGGGCATTTTTCATTTTTGTTTTTGTATCCGATAATCAGATATTGATATAGATATAGGTATAGGTATATAGGTAGCATGTATTTAAGGTGACGAAACAAAAAACAAAACTGTATTTTCTCTGTACTTAAATTCTAGACACAAAAAATCGTTATCTTTATCGTTATCATTAATCATAATTACTGAAGATCGTAAAACGATCGTAAACGGTATTCGTATAATACGCGTCAGCTGGGTTATAGAAGTGCGGGAAGACAGACAGAGAGAGATAGACAGAAGTTGAGGAAGAGAGAAAGAGGATAAGTGGAGGTATCATAAAGGGTTAAAATGTTTTTACTTTACGGCTGTTGAGGGTTAAATTTGTAGTTAAATTTGTAGTTAAATTTGTAGTTAATTTTGTTGCTGTTGTTTTTTTTAGGAGGTATTGGCGGGTTTTGGTATAGGGGCTATCGGGGAGTTGAAGGTTTGGGCTTTTAGCTGGCTTATGGATAGGTGTATTAATTGAGCTCCTTTCGCGTCGTGTTGGGCAGCAACAGGCACATAAGACCGCCGCCAATTAACAGACCTGAAACGATGAAGGTCGGCACTGGACAGTAGTTATCGAGCAGCTGGGCGATCACAATGTTGCCAATGATGCCGCCAAGCCGGGCTGCCACCATGGAGATGGCAACACCGGTGGCGCGCAGCTTGGTGGGGAATACTTCGGTGATGAGGCAGTCAAGTGCTGCATTGGCTGCCGATATGGCGCCACTGAAAACGGCCGAAACAACAAGATTCTGCATGGAGCTGCGCACCAGATACATGAGTGCGGAGCAGATGCCGGCGGTCATGGTGCCGGCAATTAAAAAGAATCTGCGTCCCATCATATCCATGCCCAGGATGGCAAACAAATTGGCCGGCAGAGCAGAGGCAAGCGTGATGAGGGATTCCTGGAACACCGATTGCGGTATATCTGAATTGCAGGTGCCGTTGTTAAGGGTTGCCCGGTGATGGACAACATAATCGGTCACCGTGCAAATGTCGGCTGGCTTATTTTCATGGGCTGTCTGATACTGCTCATAACGACTGAACACCTCCGGGAACCACATCATCAGGCCGTAGTAGCCAATGTGGAATGTAAAGTTAATGGTGATCGAGACGATCGTGAATCTCAGAATTGGCGACCTAAACAAATCGCGACTGTGATCCACCATGCCATTCATCATACGATGACACTTGCCCTTGAATCCTTGAGCACTCTCTGTATTGATCTTCTCATCGACCTCCAGGTCATATACCATATACTCCTCGGGCCTCTTGCGTGTGTTCGTCACAAAGATGCCACGGAAAATGGCCAGAGCCTTATCCTTCTTACCGCGCGTCAGCAGAAACTTTGGTGATTCAGGCAGATAGAAGAGCAGAAAGCCAACCAGGAAAGATGGTAGGGAGCAGACGAGCAGAAAGATGCGCCACGAGTTGTACTTGAAAGGCTCCGTATTAATGCCAATGTCCGTGGGAATGATCAACCAAGCCAAGCCGGCCACAAACAGATTACCAAAGGTCCAGAAGGCAGCCATAAAGCTAAGCATGGAGCCACGTTTCGCTTTCGGTTGGAACTCGGCGAAGTACGACCAGATGACAGGACCACTGCCGCCCAGCCTGTAAATATAGAGGAGAAAAGACCAAAATACATAAGTTACAGTTAAATAAAGTAAAGTTATCAGTATGATTAATATGCAGTTTCATAGCAGTGAGCTGCTGAGAGCGAACGCCTCGAAACGTGACGAGTCATGGCCGATTAATAATGTTGTGCAAAATCGATGCCTCGTTCCAATTCACATAAACAATTAGCAAACGATTGGCAAAACTAATGAACAGAGTCCGAGTCTGTTGAAGAAGAAGAATTGGGCTGGAAAAGGGCAAGATATATATATATATATATAGGTAGAAACACGAGGTCTTGGTAAGAGCGTCTGAGTCAGTCGGAAGAGGCCAAGGCAATAATAAGATTTTTCCCAATTTTGTTTTTTTTTGGGGCAATTCGCACGAGTCAGGGAAACGAACGAATCTGAAATCTGTAATAATAATAATAATATGTAGAAAAATGTATGATGTATAATCGAACAACTGGCCAGAGTCTTAATTAGCATAAACAGTCACGATATTGCGGCTCAAATATTTTGTTGTTATTTATAACCAAGTTAATTGAATTAACACCTCGGCCCCCGAATTGCCGACCTGTTCATACTGTTCATGTGTCACTCGATCAACACCTCGGGGACACATATGGATTTGCGATATATGATTTATGATATGATCGGTTTAAGAAGATATATTCAACTTACGCTGCGCCATTGAGAAAGCGAAAGAGCATGAAATAGCCGTAGGATTGCGAAAACGAGGAGGCGACAATGCAGAAGGCGTTCATGAACGAGATGACAATGAGGATCTTCTTGCGTCCAAAACTGTCGGCGATGCTGCCCCAGAAGTAGGCGCCGACCATCATGCCAATGAATATGATCGAATTGAGCCATCCTTTCGATGTGGTATTCAAATTAAGATCACATTGGGCCGATGGTAGGATGAACGACATGGATATGACGTCCATTTCCTCCGACGTACTGACCAGGCCGCAAATGGCCAACAGTATATAATGGAACTTGCCATAGTCGCATAGCTCGATGGCCCTCTCAAAGTTAGCGACTATCGGGCGGGACGGTGGCGGAGATTTCCGCTTTGTATCCTCATCGGAACTATCACCGGCACCGCCAACGACGCGCTCTACGTCCTGCTGCTTGCCATTGCTATTTGGTTCCGGCTCGTAGCCGCGATTGTCCGCCGCAAACTGATACTCCGGCTGCTTGGTGCCCGTGCCCAGTGAATACGGTTGGATTATCGCACGGTTATCAATATGCGTTGCCGAATTTGAATTGGTATTCGAACCGGTTAGGCTTGGTGTGTTATTTGGATTGCTTGCTGCGTTGCCAGCGGCAGCAGCTGCGGCTGCGTTGTTCTGATTGTAGTTTGGTTGTAGGCCAGCTTCTACATTATAGGCTAAACAACAAGATAAATATATCAGTTAGAGATTAAAAATGCAATTGGATATAGTATTTATATATATAGATATTATTTCTAATGGAGCTCTACTTACTTTCGCTTTTACTTTTTGCAGAATCACCTTCTACCATTCTATAGTTCAAGTTTTTTTTTGGTTTTTGTGCGCGTAGCAAAAAAGGAAATTCAATTGACTTTGGTGCGGGTTTTTAGTCCGGTTATTGGTTTCTCTACCTTACCAAGCGATAGATGCTTAGAAAAGTATAGTTATGTTGGGTTTGCTTTGGCCCTTTATCTGTAATCTGTAAATAGATAGAAAGAAAGAAAAATGACAATTGTAATCAATAAACGATTGGGTTAAAGTTCATCTTGCATTTCCTATGTGATTGAGTCCCTCTCTATTAAAGATCAACAATATGTACACTCGCATTGAGTGGCAGAGTGGCAGCCAATGGGCCGGAGAATGCACCAATGAACCAATATGATCGACCCCACGCCTGGTCGACCAATCGCTCAATTGGGCGTCTAAATTAATAGACCATTAAAGTGTAATTGAAGAAAATGAATACAAATATGAATATATATATGAGTGTATATATGAATGTATGAATAACAATGATGAGCGACGCCTGAACGGAGGAGCCGTTGGAAGTCTAATTGACGGCACAAACAAGTCCAAATAACGCCCTAATTGTTTAATAAAAAAAACCGTTGCCCAAAAATAGACAACAAGCATATTAACCAAATGTCGAAGGCGTGCAAATATAACAGTAATTATATATAAACCGATATATAAACAGATATAATATATATATATATATATATTCAGAAGCGATTAAGAAATTAAAACACCCATTGCGACGCATTCGTTAATGGGTAAATTGTCAGCGCATTTATTAAAAACGAAATGAAATAAAATTTACTGTTAAAATCGCGCGCGCACTGCCGACTGCGCTGCGACTGCGCTGCAAGCGGCGTCTGTTAACAGTGCAAAGCGAATGTTAAGCGACTGCAAGTGCTTTCTGCTTGGCATCCAAGGCGAGCGGATTAACTTGTTTGTTAAAAAGGCAAAACGAAAGCTAAATGCGCGTTTCTATTTATGTGGCATTAAGTAATATATATATGAGATATATATATATATATATATAGATATGTATAGGATGGTCTGAGCAGGTTCTCTAGCTGTTAAGTAACTGTTAAAGGGCAGCCATTTCTATTCTGCGATATAGACATGCACATACGAGTATATCCATTTCCGCTTTTCGTGTGTGACAGTGACCTGTGACAGTGGCCTGTGACAGTTGCGTGACTTGTCACTTGCTTTGGCTCTGTTGTTGCCGGCATTGTTGTTGTTTTAATTTATGATTTATTGCGCACACTTGCAGCAATCTTTCACTTTATTTATATTTATTAAGAAGAACAGCAACAATATTAACAGCAACACTAACAATTATGTACATCAAATCGTTTTACATTGAACCTGCCAAGATAACAAACGCCACTCGCATGTTGAATGAAGGAGAACAGGAACCAGTGTTGCCAACTGGCTTTCAAAATACGCCGCAAAAGCAACGTCTGACTATAACTTAGGCCAGACAGACAAACATGGAGAGATAGACAGAGTGCGTGTACGTGTGTGTGTGTGTGTGAATCTAATAATATTATGAAATCTATTCAATTTAATATAATTTCTATTTATATTTATGGACACAGTTTTGTTATATGTTCACGTTCCCTTTCAATGCGTTCTAATAATCGTTTCTAATTAATGGATAGTTTACTAAGCAGGCAATAAATTTAATATTTATTATAATAATCCCATACCAATTACCGACCAACTACAATATATGTATGTAGATGAGATAATGTCTGGCTTCTGGACAGTCTCGTTATCTTCAATCTTCAATCTTCAATTGATTTGACCTCCGCCTACGCTTCCGCCTACGATCGCCCTTCACCAACTTTACATGCCCCACAGCCCTGGTACCAGTCTCCTCCCACTACTCTCTTCTAGACATAAGATGCGTGTTATGGCCAATAGAGAGGGAGAGCAGAGATTCCCAGGCTATTGTGCGGATATGCATGCATATTCATCAAAGAAAACATAAATCGCTTAACACACACAGAGATAGATGGAGGCGAGCAAATATGGAAATGATATGGGGTTCCAGTTTATTTATTGATGATCGCGTTTTCGCATTATTACGAGTATCTCTCTGGATGCTGCTAATTTGTACACACACACACACACACACACACATGAATTAATGCAGTGAATGAAATACGTCGGACTTAGAATCAATCTGAGACGCGGACTCGGACATGATTTGGTTTCAATGTCAACTCAGTGTGAAGCAGTCAAGGGATCTCCCGTAGGGAGATTTTTGCAACTTTTCGGTGAAAAGTGAAACGCAGCAGAAACAAAGAGAGTTTATTGAGACAGACTAAGGTTGGTTTAACTGATCATTAAAAGGTTTCTGAACCTCTCCCACTTTAGGTAAGACATCAAAAGATATATATATATATATATATATGTTATATTTCGTAAAGTACAAATTATCACAGTTTTGGTCTGTGTTCTCCCATTTGTTAAGTGTTTTCCGACCTGTTTAGCTGTTGCTAATTTAGCGATATGAATTGCGACCTGGCACCCATTTGTAGTCTTTATATGTTATTTTTGTTACCTGCTGCTGGAAATTTTCAACTTAGCGTTGCACTTGTTGATTTCAAGCGTTTTGCTTTCCGCTTTCGTTTTTTATTGATTGAGTTTTCTGTTATTGGCAATGATTTTTTCTGTTGCACCTGATACTGATTTGCTGCTTAGTATTGTTTTTGTTTTTTTACTACAAGCTATTAGACTTCGTCTTATTATATTTTGTGTGTGTGTTTTGTATTCGTATTCCTATATATTTATATAGTTTGTTGTCTGTGTCAGCTGTGTAGTGCGTATTTATGTTTATTTATAGAGATAGTTCTTATTCTTTTTCTGAGATTGGATTGTAACTTGAGCTTAGCTTGCGACAACATTAATAACTTTCGATTTGATCCCGTCGACCACTCAGCGACAATCTAACAAATCGCATTTAACAACAACAAAACCAAAATAAAACAAAAATTTCAAAACAAACGCACGACAAAACTAAGTGAAACGCGTCTGCCAGCGATCTCGATTGTTGTTATTTGCTCTATTCGCACACGTATTTGTTTTTGTTTTTGTTTCTTTTTTATATTATATTTTCTTATTGTTATTGCTTTACTGTTAATATGTTTATATATATGTATATATTTGGGTAGTGAGAGCGATCAGGTTAAACGTTCGAACGCGCCAAACAGTGGAAAGTATCTGAGACGCGTTACGCGCGCGCTTTTAAATATACCAAGCCAAAAAAGATCTGAGCCGGCAGCGAATGCGAAGTACGCACCAACAATAACAACGCCAACAGAGCCGCATTAACATAAACGCTAACAGAGCCGATTAACAGCGGCCATTAACAGCAGCAGCAGCAGCAGCCGAAGCTGAAGCCGCAGCCGCAGCAGAGAAAGAGAAACGAATCGAAAACGGAACATGACCGATTGTAGACGCTGTCTAGTTATGCGCAGCTTGATATCATGATAATGTTTAATCGTGCCTTAAGCTAAGCTTGACTGATTTGATTTCTATATAGAGATATTATATGCTGATCTCGATCAATTAATTAATGTGAGCGTAAATAAGCTTTTCAATGCAAATATTATAGATAACAACAACAATCTGAAGGGGGCGGTTGGAGACTCAGGCGTCAAGTAGACGCTGCTGCAACTGTACCAGGGATTTGCATTCTTTGCATTCTTTTTTAATGATATTGTTATTGCTATTGCTATTGTTATTGTTATTGTTGTGTGCTGGTACACACACCCAGATGGCTCCGAGCTCTGAGCTATGGGCAGGCCATGTGTGTGGTAGGGGCTCTTTCCGGGTCCATTGAGACAACAGCAACAACAACAAAAAAAGTCGCTGATAAGCGATAAAGTCTCAGCTTCAAGCTTTAGGTTTTTGTTTTGTTTTGCCTTTTTCCTTTTCTTTTTCTTTTGTGCCTGGAGAATGCTCAGGGGTACAATGATCTTGACGGTTGACTTGGTTCTATAAACTACGACACAACCGAAGAACTACGAGTAACTATATTATAGTAATAGTACGAGTAGTATAATAAAAGCTGAACTGCGCAATCGCCAATTGTTGGAATTCATTACACTTGAACCATGAGCCCCACAGCCGCGACATGTGACATGAGTGAGAGATGACAAATGGTGAGGCGAAAGATGAAAGATGTAAAGTGAATGATGAATATGGGTAAGGGTAAGACGAGAGGGGGCTGCAGGGCGCCCGCATTTCGATTGAATGCAAGCCAAGGGAATTAAGTACATTAAGGAACAATTAACGGCAACAGGCGGCAGCTTAACTGATTAAAGAATATATTTACTTAATAAAACAAATACATCTTTGAATGTTTTTCATTTCATTTCATATACATCTATATATATATGTAATTATTAACTGTAGCGATTATTGATACACTTTAATCGATCTTACATTGAGCTCGTGTGCTCGACCCATGTGATTCAGAGTCTTTGAGACATTCTCTCTCTGAACTGAAAGATGTGCAATAGATTACGAAATTCTCCCTCCAAGTCTCCCAAATGAGTTTTTAAGTCTAATTGACGCTTCTCAATTAAGAGAGACAGAGAGAGAGAGAGAATATTTTGTTTCTTAATATAAAAGCTGATGACTCAACACAGCTGCCTGATCAATATTTTGAATGTTATCTTGAAAAATTTGACACATGAACAGACGTATATATATATATATATATATATATATATATATATACAAATTTGCTCCGTATTTTGTACTACGCCTGTGACGTCAATCGGGGCAAAATGGCCAAATGAGTGGGGCACAAAAATGTTCAGTATTTAATAGCTACGCGTTTTTTTCGTTTTTTTTTCGGCTTTTTCTGTTTTTTGGTTTCTTTTTTATCTTTTTTCTTTCGACTTTCGGTATATATTTTTTTGCCAAAAGATTTATGTAGAGCAGAGTGCCAACAGCTCTAAGAACGTTTCATAAAGATTGATATAACACTTACTGGTCACAGAAAACGTGCCAGGCATATGTGAAAACTAACCCCCCCAATGCGTCACGCCTCTGACTAATCTTTAGCTTTGCTTATGTGAATGGATTGAAGTAACCAGAGTCGATCGGAGGGCTTTACATAATACTCCCGTGCTATTATCAATTGAAAGACGTGTTCTCTGCACGTTCTTTTTGTTGTTGTTGGCATTGCAATTGTTTGTGGGCATATAATTAATTTAATTAGCATTGGAAATGTCCAACCAACTGTCAACGGAGTTCAAATTTTATAATTATTCTATTTTTTGTTGCTGTTGTTGCTATTCTCTTTGTTGCTTCTCCCAGTTGATTGACAGCTTAATTATGAAAATTGAAATATGTTTCAAAATTGAGCAAAACAATTACGAAATATACATATTAAAAAAAGGGTTTCACAACAGGTCTCTATCTCTCTGCTTGCGACACAAATTCTCATCGAATTTTTGACAAATTTTTCAAGCCACAAGCGACAATGTGGTTGTTGCATTCGCTGTGGTTGTTGTCCACAGTAAAGGTGACAGGTTGTGTGCGAGAAATGACATGGCATATCGAAAGATTCGCCGTGAAAATAGCAATAACAATCTATTGAATACTCCCAACGGTACTTCCAGATCCATAATATATCCATATATATATCTTAATCGGCAAAACGAGCTGAGCTGAGTTGAGCTGCTGTCGTCTGTCTGTCTGACTGAATCTTTGTGTCAAACGAAACTGTTTTGTCTGTCAGAACTGGTCAGATCGCTTGAGCTACCATAGAGACTTTGAATTGATAAAAAAGACTTGTCGAAGTTATAAAGAGGACTTTATCAGCTGGAAGAATTGGCACAGCATTTAGTTCTTATGCAAATTCTATTCTGCAAATTGTCTTGACTATGCGAATTGAATCTCTCGTAAATCGGAAAGGATTTATACATATATTTTTCGATCATATTAAATGCTTTTATCTTGTTTATTATTATTGTATTTTAGCTGCTGTTTTGAGTTCTGAGTTCTATTTTGTTGTTTTTTTGGGGCGTTTCAATGCAGACATAAAAGTTGAGCATACAATAACCAAAAATTTAAAAACAATTATAATCTTTAGACAATAACAACAATGGGCAGATTATACTCTACTTTTTGTATCTGTATCTGTAGCTGTAGCTGTATCTGTATCTGAATCTGCAGCTGAAAATGTTGTATCTTTTGTTGCTCTTGCTGAATAATTCAACTGAGTACGCATAAAATTGTGCACCCAAAAAAAAACTTGTTTGAATCGGTTTCCGTCAGTTTTGGGTAGGTCGCATCTCGTTTAAGGCACGCCTCTTTGGCAATACGCCTTTCCTCCGGATTGCGTCCCGGACACCCAGAAAACCAGAACCGAAACTGGACCGCCCTTTGATCGATATCCTCTGTCCCACTGTCCACACTGTCCAGCGATTTGCTTATTGTTTCTGCTCTCCAAAGTATTTTTCTTTCAATTCTTCGCCTCGTTTTCTGCGCAAACATTTCAATTAATTGTTCGTTTAATTGAAAACAATGTGCGAAACGAAAACAAAAGTCAGCAAATGGCAACAAAGTGCACACAAAAACAACAAATTGAAATTGAAATCGAAATCGAAAATAAAATTGGGATCCGAATGGAAATGAGAATTGGTATTGGAATTAGAATTCAAATTGGAATAGAGAATTGGGTAAACAATAAAAAAAACATATATATATATATATATATATATATATATATTGTACTATATGTATGCCAAGTGTATATATATATATTTTTATAGTTTGAGCAATGATTCTACTTATGCTCCAAAGTTCTAAGTAAATAAAAGCATGAGTAATGTGCGGTTGATGGTGAAATTTAAGATCGGGATCTGCCCACATGATGACTCGGCGTAGGTCAGGAAAGCGGGAGAGGAAGAGCTGGGGAGCAACAAAGTCTTGGGAAATAGTAAAGGGTTCAATAAACATCGATCGCTAAGCAGACTGTGAGGCTTCCAAGGGAAACCCAAAGATCAGCTTCAGTATAAAGTTTTATCCCTTGGCGATCTTCGACTGAGGAGGAGATGGTTGTGAGATTTTCAGGATTTATCCTTAGTATCAAATGGATCAGCTAAGATCTTGTACTGGTCCTATAGAACTTTGTTGCTGTGAACATGTTTTCGGCCTTATTGTTATTCCTTTTCATTTGTTTGCTTTCGTTTTCACTTTTGTCGTATAATTTAGCGACGTTTTTTTGCTTTTGTTTTTTGGTTTTTGCTTTGCATATTTAATTTTTATGCATTTACGTTTGGGGGCTTCTTCTGCTTGTGTGCAGAGTTGCTGAAGGACAGGAGGAACGCGTTCAAAGAAAAACGAAGAACGAAGAATAACAAAAAAACAAAAAAAATATCAAGTCAAATCAAATATAATACTCGTCTAATGCCCCCGGTAGATTTGTGTTTTTTTCTTTTGACGGGATCAGTTTTAAGATTTGATGGGGAACTGGGAATATGTGTGTGTCGAAGGAGGAAGACGCGACGCGTTTGTTTATCGAATGAATCGTCCGATATGTGTAGAAGGTGTGTATTGTATATTGTATTTTGTGAGCTTGTATCCTTTATCCTGGATGAGGGAGGATGTGGAGGAGGATTTGTTGGTACGCACCTACTGCTTGATGATTAGTTTTTGATATGCTGTCGTTGGGTTCGCAAAATTAGCGGCTGGTTCTGCCTTCCGGACCTGGTTGGATACGTAGCACGTGAACGGTACTCAGCGGGTTAACGGTATCTGTGTAAAGATCTCGGATCACTAGATGGAGAGCTCCACGCAGCTCCAAAAGCGATTGGACAATGCGTTCAGTTTGGCGCCGGGGCAACGTTTTTATAATCGCTGGCGAGCTCCCTTGACCAGTGCCTATGCCTCTCCCTCACCGTCTACGTCTGCGCCTCTGACGCTGTCGCCGTTGCCGTTGACGTCGCTGTCCCTCCGTCGCCTCCGTCAACGTCTTCAACGGCGAATTCATGTTTGCTCGCTGTCATCGTCTCTTTGTTTTGCTCAAGATCTCTCGCAGCCCCTCTCGCTCTCTCTCTCTCTCTCTCTTTCTCTATAATTATATATGTAACATATATGCTCTGCCTTCCGTTCTCTCTTGCTCTCTTTCTTGTTCTTGCCTTCGCCTTCTGCCTCAACTGTTTTGTACTGTTAACGTTATCTCGGGATCGAGCCAAGAGCCGAGAGGCAGCATCCGCATCTTCGTGTTAATTTTCATCTTCGTTTCTGTCGGAAGCAACGCGCTGACGACGACGAATGATGCTTATCACTGAGCTTCGGGCTTATCTCCTCGGGCCTAGACTCTTTGCCTTTGCCCAGAAATATGTACGTAGCACAACAGCAATACAAAGTGGTAAAAAGTGTTCAAAAAAACAGTCAAAGATCGGGGCAGAGTGCGGCGCAGGGAGGAGTCGGCGCGCGTCAACAATATCCAGGCATGACAGAAATAGCTCTATATGTATTAAATAATATAATATATATACATATATGTATGTATGTATGTACGTGCCCAACTGTATACATACATTATCTACATACAAACATATCATACACACACACACACACACACACACTTAGTTTGTGACTATGGCTGAGGCTGAGGCTGTTTCTGTGTCACGAACTCGAACGGTATTTGCGTGCTGTTCATGACCACGAACACCAACAACATCCACACCAACAACAAGATCCACACACCGTGTGTCTGTGTGTGGGATCCACCCACACCCTGCGACCTGCCTGTAGCCAGCAGCCTGCGACGTCAAAGTTCTGCGTAATTGTCTTTTTTTCCACTTCACAAATCTGTGTCTGCTGCAAAGTTTTTTCCGCTGTGACAAAGCGTAAAAAGTGTGGCGGCCGCTGAGGGGGAGGGGGCGTGTATAGGGGGCTGGGAGGTGGGGGCCATTAAATGGAGCATTCCAAGTTCAATGATTGTAATGCCAAGTGCAGAATTTAATTCTGTTACATCTCCTTATATATATCTTATATCTCTCGCGCGATCGAGATATTTTTAAACTCAGATCGATAAGAAAATCAAGTTCGGAATAAGATTTTGTTGTATTTATTGATTAATAAATTTCAGTTAAATAATTACTATATATTATTCAGTTTATATATATTATATATTTATATAGATATTTTCCATTACTTCGAAAAGGTTGTTGCCATTGCTAATTTGAAGTTCTTTATGCAATTCGAAATGTTTTCGGAGTAAAAGGGTCAAAGAGGCTAATTCGGAATGCATTGGGAAATGCATGAGTAAAGTTTTTGCTTTTGTTGACGTTTTACTGCATTTGCACAATGCATTCAGTGCTATTTCTAGAGAATTGCAAATTGCAATCAGAGCGAATTTATCTAAGGTTCAGTGGGAAAAGATCTACAGAATATTTTTGAATTCCGAAGAGCTGTTTATATTTATCCACTGTCAGCTGTCAACGCCAGGGCAAACATTTCCCGGCAGTGCCGCTGACAGTAGCTGTCAACCCTCGTGACCAGAGTATTGTCTACAATATTCATAACTGGCGTGTCCGTGTCCTTTGACTGACACACATGCCCCTGTCCGGATAAACACCACCACCACCAGAAGAAGCAGAAGCAGAAGCATCAGCAGAAGCAGCAAGATCAACAGAAACAATTGCGGAGGCAGTCAAGGGTTTCCGAAATATCTCATATCTTTGTTTGACTAGCTAAAGATATCGTACGTGTACTTGTAGTATACACATTATACGATTATTTGGCTCCAGGGCTGACGTCAGTCCAATATACACAAATATATATGTTTTATGTCGCTGCGGCTTACATTTTGTTGATGTTGTTTTGTGACTTGTGCCACTGGTGAATTATGGCCCAGACTGTATTATATCAGCGGCAGGCGGATAAAAAATAAACTGCTCATCTCAATGTGCATACATACAAATGGATGAGATCAGGAACCACGTGACGTCCAAAGTCCCAAGGAAACTCTTTTTGCTTTGAACCCTGGCCTGATCCCACAAGCCGATTTTAGATCAATCATCGGTCATCTTTGCCTGATGGCCAGAACAATCACAGCAATTGATTAGCCACTGATCTTGATAAATGTTTATAAGCTTCCAAATACAATACGGGTGCTCGTAAACCCGTAAACCCCCTCGTAGAAGTTTTTGCACATCATTGTCGAAAATAAATGTGTGCGAACAACAAGAGGATCTTTTTAATGATCGTCAAAATCATAAAAAGACAATTCGCAAGTGGATAACGACAGCTCCATTGACGTAAAGAGCTCATATAAGTCTAAGTAGTGAGGATGCTGTAAACAAGGTGCTGGAACTTGAACTGGAACTGGAACTGGAACTGGAACTGGAACTGGAACTGGTACTGAACTGAGAGTTAAGTGACGAGTGCTGTTGTGCAAATGAACTCAATCAAACTGATGCGGCGTTATTAATCGTGCATGCTCAATATCAATTAAGCCAAGAAGTGCTCGAATGTATCTGCAAGATACTCTTATTCATGCAGCCACTTGCAGTGAACACGCCAGCCAATTTGTGATTCAATTCGTTTGTTGTTTTGGACAACAACAGGCAGCGACATGAGACATGATGACTAATTCATTGGAGCTTAAGCAGAAATCAATTCCCAAAGCCCTTGCCCTGCCTCCGATCCCTCCCTTGCGGTTACCCCAGTTGCGAGTGTCGCCAAATGCGGCGCCAACTGGTTAAAACTGACGTCAATCAAACCATGAACCCTCCGGCAACGTCATCATCTGGAACGGTAACGGGAACTGGGCGCGGTTATGCATCAATTGGCCACTGTGCTGTGTAGGGCCCGCTCTAACAGATTGACCGATCAACCGACTCTAGAGGGACTCACTCTCTCACAACAGACACACAGACAGCCGATTATAATGATCATTATCATTATCATTATCATTATTATGCCCATAATGCTGTCTGGCGTTGCAGAAACTTAAATCGGGTATGTAACAGGTTTGAAGCGCCCAACAGCAGAGACAATAATAAAAAACAAAAATGTGTTTTCTTAAATAAACAAGACTTGGAAATACCTCTTACATAGGAGGAATACTCTAGGCTGCATTTCATTGAGCTGATTGTGAGGATAAGTAGGATCTATAGGAGAAGGATCTATAGGAGAAGCATCTATATATGTGTAACTCTTTGATCAATCAATTTCAATTTGTATTATAAAAGTTTTATTCTACAATTTATTTTGTGATAGATTTTGGGATTTATTTTGGGATTTTTTATTTTATTTTTTTTATGATCATTTTATTTTTATTATTTTATTATTTTACTAATTTATTATTTTGGTTATATTTATTATCTGTATTATTTTATTATATATATTATTAAATTATTTAATTATTTGTATCATTTAAATATTTATTTATTTATATTATTTTATTATTTCATTATTTTTTTTATTATTTGTAACATTTAATTATTTATTTGTTTTATTATATATATTATATTCATAATTTTATTCTTTTATAATTTTCATTTATTTTCATTATTTTTATTATTTTCGTTATTTTTATTATTTTATTATTTTTATTATTTTACTATTTTATTGTTGCATTATTTTATTGCTTTTTTATTTTATCATTTTATTATTTTTATTAATTTAATATTTTATTATATTAATTTTCTTATTATATGTTTTATTTTATTAAATTTTATTTTATTCCAATTTTTATTAATTTAATATTTTATTATATTATTTTTTATTAAATTTATTATTTTATTTAATTTTATTTTATTCCAATTTTTAATTTTCTATTTTTATTTAGTTTCTTGATTATTTTATCATTATTCTATTGTCTTCATTATTATTTTTACATTAAAATTGATTGTAATTTTTATTCTCATAATTTAACTTTTTGGTTTAAAATTTCTTTATATTTCCTGAATTAAATAAAAATAAATGAATTAATATTTATCTTTATTTAATTTGTGCATATAAAATATAATCCAGTTCTATTCTTATAACTTATCTTTCTAACCGTTTTGCAACCGTCTTTATGTAACCGCGTTCAGATATAAAACGAGTCTCAGTCGAACTGGTAAACCATTATTTGACAATAAAAATAATCATATTTGTTTATCTAAATACTTTAACTACACAATTCACACATATTTGTTTTTGTTTCTGTTTTTTTATTGTGCTTTTAACAAGTTGTTAAGTGTATTGTAAGATCTATCGTAAAATATATCCCTTAGCCGTAGTGTATACCATATTGTATACCTGGTGATACAGGTGAAACAGCAGCGGCGGCGGCAACAATAAAAACAACAACAACAAAAGGGAAAACAACAACAATAAAAACAACCAAAACAAGCGTATTACAAGTGTCACATGTTGCTGAAGCTTATTTTATAATTTTTCTTTTGTTTTGTTTTCTGATTTTGTTTTGTTTTCGCTTTATGCAAATAAGATTTAGCATTTCATTTTCTCTCGCAAATCGCATTTAGCTAGTTTTAACTTTTGCGATTTGATTTAAAATGTTTGCAGCTCGTTTTGTTTATCTGCAGGGCGCCAAATGATTTCTATCTTGAATATATATGCATATATAACATATACTATTTATATTTATATATATATATATATATGTTTACTATCTAAATCTGAACGAACTGTGAAGTAATATGCATTAGTCAGAATGAGCCAACCAACTGCGTTCCAGTATTAGGAAGCCGGCTACTGGTTAAGTAAGAGCCAACACGAGCTACTCGTACTTTAAGGGCCTATAAAGACCTATAGCTAAAATATAATCGAGGCTATAGAGTGCACCTTGAACACGAGTAGGTGCAACTGAACAATAAAAGATTGTAACGCATCCATAAATGTTTTATATACTGAATTGCATTTACTCTAGGCTGAGGGTAAAACCTATTTGCAGGCAGCTGCTTTATGACTTATTTTTCTGTTTTTAGTTGTAGGATAAATTTATTTTGTGGCAGAAATGAAGCTTTCCACTTATGTAAGCTGCATCTCAAGGACTTCTTTATATTTTTCGGATAAATAAGTTATCGCCTTCTGATACAACGTTTTGCAAAGATCGAGAAGCATTTCGAAATTTCCTTTAGGAGCTCGTCCTGCATGTCCTTCAAACTGATAGGACAAGCCTTTCGATTACCGATTTGCTAATAACAACTTTCTTTTATGAACAAATGCACTTTTCCACAAAGGAAAGAATCGCACAAAGGCTACGCGCATTTGTTGGCATACATGCCTGCCAATAGATGGCGCCACCATAACATCGAGTTTTGTTTACTTTCGCTCTTTGTTTTTCGCTTCCTATTCATGCAATCGTCATGAAATGTATACCTAATATTGATTATTGATCTATCAATATGTAGCAGCATCAGAAAGGAATATTGTATAACATATTCAATTATTCTTTTGGACTTAAACATTATTCAATTATCCTGTGCGATAACTTTCGCGCGGTAAGTATATGTTTTAAGTAAACACGTTCCAAATAAATGATTGATTTACCCACTGACCCACAATTTATCAGAAAAACAAACACTTAAGTTTATATCCAACTGATCAATGATTGATCTCTTACTTTACTGTAAAGAGCAGACATTGATTAAGTCGATATTTGTATTGGGTTTTGTTGTAAAAAATTAAGATGAAAGCTGATGTTTTATCATAAATTTATTTCAAATAATTGCTTAATCTACTTATAAAAATGATGTTTCCTATATATAAACAGTTTTATATTGACCTTAAGCCTATTTTAATTACTGTATTAAAATTTGATAGAGAGAAGTAAATACAAAGCGAAAATAGATATAAAAAGGTTTCTTCCCTCGAATTAATGTCTTAATCATCATATTAGGCAGTAAAAAGCTGACAGGCCCCAAGGAGGAGTGTTTCCATTCTAAGAGAATGTATCTGGTTCGTTTATACGGGCACTTCATCAATGGATCATTTAGAGCCGTTGGGAGATCTGCTTGGCAAAACGTTTGAGTGCGGCATAAACAAATACTAAATGAATTTTTATTCGATCCAGCAAAGAACTCAGATTTTATGATGTGCCAAGAAAATAATGCGCCAGTGCTTTATGTTTGCTTCTGATAAACAGCCGTTTTTAAGAGCAAATGTAATTATGCAGCTAATTGCACAATTATCACAGCGGGCAGAGGAGGAGGGGAATGTCAGTCAGTCAGTCAGAGCTGAATAGAAATATAAGCGTATACAGATAGATAGATATATATATATATTTTTATATATGCAGAAGGGCGTTACAAGTCGATGTTAGAGTATGTGTAGGAGATTGCAGAGGAAGCAGCTGGTAAGAGTCTCTTCTCATATCTGTGTTGTACTCAGATGGTTCGAACCTGCGTGAGCCGATTTGAAGCGGTTCGATCCAATATAAAATAGAATAAGTATGACGACAACGTTGCGTATACGTGTTGCCAATAATCGCAGCAGGGGTCTTACGGTTGCTATATTTTTCGGAGGGGTTCGAGGGCATCGCCTACGCGGCATATTGAGTAAAAACTTTGCCAACAGAAGGAAAGGAAAAACTCATCATAATCATAAATAAATAATAATAGCCGAGCGCCAAAGGAAAGTGACAAACAGCATTGAACTTGACAGAATATTCGAAAAACGAATTGCGAAATCTCACAAAATTCTTTCTCTTTCGTTTCAGTTCGATCTTTTGTAGAGCCTCAAGTGCAACTTAGTAGAAAAATGTTGGTTATTAAAACGTCAATGCGGTAATTCCCGACGGTAATACCCGACATCATCAAAAGCCCTCAGGCCCCACCAGATCTTTATTAAATATTCCATAACTGCGCTGCAACACACAAAGTATCTTGTCATATCTGAAGGCAAATATTGTATTGTATTTTGATTCAAAACAACTAAATTTATGAACACTTACTTTGTCGTTTGCAAATGCGCACTAAACTGATTTAATTGCACGCTAAAGGTATGGCTCAGTCCGGGATTAGCTGTGGAATACGCCGGAACGGGGCGAGCTGACGCCGGACTAGTTGACTGACAATAGGGAGCAGATATGGTTCTGGCATAACTCTCTAGATTTTTATGTAAAGCAACTCAACGCAGCTTATAATTGCGCGCATACTAATTCCATCGATAGTTGTAGGCAAGAGGAAAATCAACGACTGGCAGATACCCTGTAACTGGTGAGAAAGAGGCACACAATTCTCTCTCATTTCAACTATAAAACTCACATCAATCTTTGGTACTAACCCACTTTGATACCCTCGTTACAGGGTATCACAGCTAAGCTTAAACTGCCCATTAAAAACAGAAAAATCCTTAAATATGCCAGACACGTGTCTTACACCTTGTGAGTAGATTGTGCTACGATTTTCTGATATTTAACATCGACAATAAACTATTTCAAGATCAATCTAATTGCCGCTTCGGAGAAATTATAGAGTGCGATGCTGAAAAAAGATCCCCAGAAACTAATATAATATGGAAAATGAAGTGCATTCAATTATTGAATTGATTAAGCTTGATGCACTATAAACTTAATTAAATCGGGGAAATTCATGTGATTGTTTTTAATCTTGTTATTAAGTTGTTGCAAGTTGTTATCAAGTCAAGTTCATGGAAATTTATATTGCTTAAAGTGCTGCTAATTATATTGAATATATCGCAAGGTCTTGGCATTTTCCTTAAGGAAGATTGCCAAAATGAATTCAAAGATATATCCTCAACGATTGTGCCCTAGTGTGATATAGAACTAGGCAGCATTAGTCGATCTAACCTAACCTAGAATGTTGCTAAAAAGTTCCACTTTAAGTCGAATCCGCCTGATAAAGCTAAAGATAAAGTTTATCGTTGACTGCTGCCAACATTTTTTGGTTGAGAAAACTAAAAAAATAGCAAAACTCAAACAAAGTATTCAACTTTTTTCAATAACAATTTTCTTTAGTTTCGAACAAATTCTTCATTAGAAACTTTTTTATAGGCTTGGACTGTACCCAGTATTAGAATAAGATCAACGCATATCAATCAAGGATTGCTGCAAATTGGAGATGATATTATAACAGAGTATTCATAAACATCACAGACAGAGTTGCTAATTTTATATAAAATATATATTATAAATTGCCAGATTTCTGGCTAAAAGGAAATTCCAAATGTTTCTAGCATTCAAATCCTAATCTCAATTGGGAACACTAAATAAATGTCTCCAGAAAGGAATCTTTTCCTTCGATAAGCAGTAGAGTTCGGCGATATATCACAATATCACTATATTTTCAGTAGATATTTAAAAGTAGCAGTGACAGGATTTGAACAATCGCGTTGACTTCATGATTTTCTTTTCCATTAACAAAAGCACGGCAGATATTCGGTTTTTATAGATAATAGATAATAGACTATAGATAATTTAGAGGAAGTTTTTACCAGATGGAAATCATATTGTAACGAATGCTTGTCACATATATATAAAAGTAGCAGTGACAGCAGTAAAATAACTTCAACAAAATCGTTGACTAAATTACTTTTACTTCCATTTACTAAAGCAAAGCAGATCTTTTGCTTTTAGTCAAAAGATAATTTAGATATGGAAATGATTTGTTTTTTATCAAATATAAGTCGCAGATATTTTAAGGAGCAGTCGCACTTATCACTGTGACACAAAAGTAGCAGTATCACTTATCTCTAAACCCTACAAAGAAACTTCTTCAATCGATAAGCAGCTGCCTTTTGGCACTAAGAACTTGCAGAGTACTGCGCAAAGCACTGCCAACTTATTGCAGAGGAGATGCCAACTTATTTTAGAGGAGCTGCCAACTTCTTCTTACTATGTGGCACATAAGGTATTTAAGCTGAAGATAAGATGATTTCTCGATATAAAAAGAAAACTTTTGTATAAATTTGTGTGCACTTTGAATGTCTAGAAGCTGTTTCCTATCTGCGTCTCTCTCTCACACATTCTTCCTCTCTCGTTTCTTCTTATTTTCCTCTATTTCTGCTTTTGTTTTGTTCTCGTTCTTCTGTTGCTTACCTGCAATATTGATGGCACTGCCAATGTAGCGTTTGCTCCTTAATAAAGTTCTTGTTGTTATTGTTAATTGTGTTCAAATTTTTGTGGCTTTTTTTTAGTTGCTTTGCGTTGTTGTCGTTGTCGTTGTTGTTGTTGTGATTGTTGTTGTTGTTGTTGTTGTTTTGCTCCAATGTTGCTTCCATTCAAATGTTGTGATTGGTTTTTAGTGGCAGATGAGGTCCCTTTGCTTAAGGGCGACTTTCGATTCGCTTTAGCTTTAGGCTTGGTTTAATATCTAAGAGGATATCAAGCGACTGGTGAGAATAGGCTGAGATTTTAACTTATATAGAAAAGCTGCCTGTTGATCGATTGCAAATGCGGTTTCTATCAATTACAGACAATAATAATAAACAGATTATTTCCCACACAGCGTCTACTTACTTGATCGTAGTACTATATAAATTTGTAAACACAATTCTTCAGGCTAAAGAAATCGCCCGACTTTTAATGTTGTTGCAAAAATAAAATGTAAACAAAAGAGAAGAAAAAAAAAGATGTATAACAAATAAAATAAAAAACACTATTCACGCTCTATTTCCCCAGCCCCACTGTATACATATGTATTGAATAGTATAAGACATAATATAAGACTGATCGATTTTGTATACTAACTATCTATAAGGTACTTATACTATAGCATAGTAGTAGAAGCACGTGAGGATCTTTGGCTGAGGCTGCGGCTGAAGCGCTTGGCACGAAACTTGCACTTTGAGTGATCGCTGGGAAATAAAGCGAATGGATGACGAATTGACAGAGGAAAGTGAACGAGGCGATGAAAGATCGTGGAAACGCACGAAAAGAAACGAGAAAACAGATTTTCCTTTTTTGCGTTGGGTCTCGGGTCCAGACAGCGTCTGCGATCGGTAATTTTCCATTGGAAAACAACACAGAATATAAAAAAGAAGAAAACTGCCAGAAACTAAATAAACAAAGATAGAAACAGTCAGAGTGAGAGAGAGAGAGAGAGAGAGAGAGAGAGAAAGAGTGAGAGGGAGCAGCAACTCATTTGTTGAAATGTTTTCAAATTGAGCAACAAAATTTGTAGAAAAGGAATTTTTCATTTTTATACACATTTATTTCAACTGATTGTATCTCATTTTTTTTGTTTTGTATTTGTTTTTATTTTTGTATTTCATTTTCTTTGAAATATTCTCATTATTGTTGTTGATTTTCCTGTTGCTGTGCCGCATTTTCTATATTTTCCTCTTACTCTCTGCCAATGCACGAAAATAATCTTCTTTTTTTTTTTGTTGGTTCTTAACTTTGAATTCCCATGTCGAATACCCTACAGAGGTCTCTGACTGAAGGTCGCTTTATGTCGCATCGATTCGTTCACAAATTCTGTTCATATACATTCACACAGTTACTATATGTATATATTTCATATATATATATAGTAGTTCGATCATTATCAAATGTGTAACATACTGCTGACAGTTCGGCTTGTTTATTTTGTTGCCTATCTCAGGTATTCATCGGGAATCGATTGCATCTCAGTGAGTGTAGCTCATGGCATATATTGTATGCAGTACGTAGTCCAGGCCAAGAAGTATCAGTTTTAACCAGTTTAACCAGATTCCGCACAGAAACTGTGTCTAACTGCGTCAGAGAGAGCAGCAACCGAAGTGTCATCCAAAAATAGATCACATCGAACCATTAATTCTATTAAAAACGAAAAACCGAAAGGCAACAAAAACGCGAACTATCATCCTACATATAAAAAAATATCTGTTGTATATTCATAAATATACTATATATGCCTAATATATGGTATATCGTTCGCAGACGACATCGGACATTGGACAACGGACGCCTCAGAAGTGGCCCAGTCCCAGTGTCGACTATTTGCCATATGCTTTGATACCCTACCAATGGGGTATAACGATATTGCAGTGAGCTCACTTCTTAAGGAAAAGAAAATGAAGACAAAAGAAAGGGAAGAAAATTAAAGAAGTAAAAGGAAAGAAGTGAAAGAAAGAGATGAAAGTTTAGAGATGAAAGAAACGATTTACTATCTGGAATCTTTTCTCTTTCTAAAAGTTATCTGTATAAGAGTGATCCGATCAGTGTTCTATATATCAAAATCAGCCCTATATATGCGTCAGCTTAAACTGCAATATCAGCTCGAACTATATAGAAAAATTTATCTGTCGACAGATCTTATATACATATTGAAAGTTTCTTTCAAATTGAGTTTATTTTCGAATATCGTAATCTTAAATTATTTTCTTAGAGTATCGAAACTTCGACTTTCGATAGTTGTTTTTGATACATTTCGCAGCTCGTGCGTGTTCTTTAAGAAAAAAATAACATATATATACATATATATATAACATATATACATATATATAAAAGAAAACTGAAATCTTTTGCTTTTCACAGACTGTTGAAAATTGTGCGAATGTGACGTGACGCGGCTTTTTTCGGCTTCACGTTTTCACGTTTCGCGGAAACTGACGCCTGATTATCAAGTACTTGTCTGCACACTGCCTCTCTTTCTCCCACACACTCTCTCTCTCTCTCTCTGTCTGTCTGTTTCCTCTCTTTCTTTTAGCATGTTTTCAAAGAGATTTATGCCTCAGGTGGAGGTCAATGGATGTCGATGTCTGCGCCTGGGGGTCACTATCAACGCGCAGCAGCCAGGGTCGATTGAGCACTACGCAGACTTATCCCAACTTACAGATATATATGCATATATATACATATATATATATCTGTAAAGAAGAAGATCAAGTACAAGTAGCATATTCATATTATGCCTTGTTTGATCAACAGATGTAACGACTGCTTGCACTGGAATCAGCCAGAATCGACCGGTATCCCAGAGTCTTGCCGTCTCCTGTTGACATTGATGACGCCCATCGCATCCCAGACAGATCAGTTGGTCAATGTGTCGCCCGATCTCGGCCAGCTACTCGTCTTGTGTGTGTTTGGGCATGAGTAAGCAGACGTTTTATCTACCATGAATCAATCTTATATATACATTTTCTTATGCAAAATCGTTGTGAATGATGCCAGAGATCTTGCGTCTATTGTCTGACAGCTTTGGGTGAACTCTTCGATATGCAGGTAAACCGGTTAAAGATATTGGTAATCCATGTTAGCTATCAGTTCACACCTAATACCTGTCACCTGTCACCTATCACCTACCACCTGTCAACTATCACCTGTCAGTTGTTACACTGGTCACGCTCTGAAGCCCTTATAATCGTATATAGTATACCATATGCTTCCCATACTAGATATATAGATCGTGATATATATATTGTATATTGTATAGCATATTGTGCTACACTTTAGAAACAAAACAACACTGGCAAAAAAAAAAACAATAATACAATAATAACAAGTACACTGAAAATTTCCCACAATTTAAATGCAAATTTAAAAAGAGAAAAAAATTAAATCAAAATCAATTTGAATAAAATCATTTCAAATGTTCTATTAATTCTCATAACATAGAACGACATTTGTTTTCTTTCAAAACATATATATATATATTATATATATATTCTATATCTATTTGAATGTACAGTTTGCAATCAAAAGAGATTTAGATATAGATTTGGCCCTGACTAAAGGTTATGATCAATTTGTCAACGAAAGGTCACGCAGAGTCAACGAACTAGGTAGTAAAACTTTAGATACATGTTCTACTATGGAGTATACACATATATATATATATCGGGGCATATATCTCTACCGATTGGATAATCAAATTTTCAGCATTCCAATCCATTGCCTACCGCACACAGACTAAACATTCTAGAATCCAAATTATAGTACTACTATCTGGGGGAATACTACGTCTGTGCGTTCTATAGTTCCTGCTTATTAGATAATGCGAACAACAACATACATACATACATATACATATATATATATATATAAGTACTATATATGTGTACATACATATGTTCATAGTCTGACTGCGAACTAATCTAATGTTGAGCTCTCGCAATATGTCTGTAATTCCTTCCTAGTTGGCATTGAACTCAGGCAGCTTTTACTATAAGTATATATATACTATATAGTATGTGAACGATCATATACGTCTGAAGGAATAACTTTACAATACCATTGAATAGATATATATGTGTGTGTGGTGTGTGTACTTATATATAGCTGTTGTGGTTGTCTTCTTTTATACTTTTGTTTATAATTTTCCTTTTTTGTTTTTTAAATATAATTTTTATATGGCGCTTCAACTGGTTTTTGTTTTTAATTAAAATAAAATTTCATAAATGTTTTTTGGTTTTTGTTGGTTTCTTAGGATTTCATAATTTCGCATTGGAATTTGTTTGTATTTTTTAAATATTTTTATGTATTTTTTGTTTCTGTTTTTTATTAATTTATTATACGCCTGATTTACAACGATTTTTGGTGTGTGTTTTAGGCTCGGCAAAAGATTGTTTATAATTTCGTTTAAAATTTATTTATATTCGTTTTTGTGTTATAAAATTTTCGTGTGTTTTTCTTTTGTTTATTTGGATTTTCTTTTTTCAATTGCAATTTCTGTAGCGCTTTTCAACTGTTTTTATTTGCTGTTTTTACTTTTTAGAATCGATCGATTGATTGGCTTCGAATTTTTTTCCTTTTTTTTATTTCCTTTCACGCTCTGAAAACGCTTCGCAAAACGCTCAACAACATCAAAAACAAAAAAAAACCGAAATTCAGTTTGCGATTCCAAAATTTAAAAAACGCGCGTTAAATACTGTGAGAAAGAGATAGTGAATAGTTAAGACAGGGTTGTTTGCGTATGCAGATATATTTTCAGATATATTTTCAGCTCTATATTTTCAGATATAGGTAAAGCTTCGATTTGGATATCGGGCACGGATAATCGCAGATTTCGTGTGTTAATGTCGCGGCTTGAACTTTAAAACTGGGCACAAAAATTGAAAACGTACAAAAAAATTCAGACATTTCGCATTGTTTAGTGCGCTGTTGTGTGTGTGTTGTGTGTGTGTGTGTTGTTGTTGTTGTTGTTGTTGTTGTTATTGTATTATGTTTACTCGTATTATAATTTGTTGCTGTTGTTGTCGTCGCTACACACAGCTAGGTGCAGCAGCGCTGCCAACGTGTCCACCTCCAGCGCTCCACAGCTACCTCTGAGTCGCCGCGATTGGAGCGCTCAATGAGCTTGAGTGTCATCCACTTAGGAAGCGCCAACCACTGAACTCGCCACAGTCAGCAGCCGCAGCCGCAGCCGCGGTAGGCGCAGCAGCAACAACAACAGCAACAATGGCTTGAGGGCGCTGCTAGCTGCGCAGGCGCAGGTGCAGACGGAGGTCGATGTCGACGTAGTCGTCGTCGTCGTCGTCGCCGCTGCCGCTGCCTGATGATTATAATACAATGGATGATAATGCGAGCGATCATGTAAATTAGATTTGTCTCAGTTGTCGGCGATGACGGCGATGTTGCCTAGTGGCTGCCTGGCTGCTGCCTGGTAGCTGGTGGGTGACAGCGACGAGATGGGATGACTGTGACTCTGATGACAACGTGCGCGTTCCGAGCGTGGCTCAAGACCCACTAGCATCCAGCCTTTCCCAGCAGCCAAACAACAAAAAACAACAGACGCTTAAATATTTATATGCTACAACATTTATTGCATTATTTTGTTCAAGTGCTCTTCGTTTTGTTCATGTTGTTGCTGTTACTTTTACTGCTGATGGTTCCTCTGCTGCTGCTGCTGCTGCTGCTGCTGCCTGCTGCTGCTTCAGAATTTTCGTGAATTTGCTGCGGCAGCAATAGAAATTATATCAAGTATGCGCATTGATAAGTAAGAGCTAGTGTATATATATATATACATATCTCTTTATCTGTTTAATATGTTTAGAAAACCGCATACCCCCTAAGTATATTGTAGAAAGAGAGAAAGGGAGAAAGAGAAAGCAGCATGCGAATTTAAATATTTATAAGCATCCTCATGATTATATGAAAGGCATGAGCAGCGCCTAGTAAAAGAATATAATTGATAATAAAAACGAATTCAACAAAACGCTGAGCAGCAAATTGAATTAATTCAATTAATTTGCATTGTAAGTACATATCAGAACATGGCAGTATTGTAATAAAGAAATTGTGGGGAAGCAACTAAACGAGTGAGCTTAAATGAATAACGTTTTATAGTTGTGCCAAGTACCACTCATAACCAATTTGTATAAGTGAATGCGCAACAATAGCCTATCACTATGGTTATTACTATCTTTGCTATCTGCTGCTGCTGCTGCTGCTGCTGCTGCTGCTGCGGAAGGAAATAAAAAGAACGTTTTATGCAGGCAAATTGACAAATGCGTCGATTGCGCTGTTTAAATTTTTGAAATAAGGGTATTTTGCGCGCGCGCTAACTGGTTGTACGCAACACAAAGCTTGCTGATATGGCACGCACAAAAAACCGATAGCTTGTCACGCAGTGTTGCTTGCGATTGCTTGACGTGCACAAACACTGTGCAACACTGTGTCGATAACGATCAGTGGGCGATATCAAGCATGGACGTCAACTCTCTGTCAAAGGTTCTTTTCCGGTTTCGTACACGACGAAGGAGGTACGCTGAATTGGCAAAGCCGCTATTAAATTATAAAACATCGTTAATATATAAATGTATTTTCATACGAAACGCGTAAAATATTAAAGAATATAAAGTGTTGAATGCGTTGTGCATGAAATTTCATACAAATTGCCAAATACAACAGTCGAAATTGACTGCGAATATTGTGTTATTTTTTTTATACTGTGAACATACAAACATATTTTTACATTGAAGTGACTAAAACTGCAACATTTACTATATTTTTTGTAGATAATAAAATATGGGTCGGTACTCACGTGAGCCAAGCAACCCCGCCAAGTCGTGCAAGGCGCGCGGTCCCAATCTACGTGTTCATTTCAAGGTAAGTTTTATGGATGTTGATGCAGTCGGACGCCAAATTGTTGTCATCTGAAGTTTGGTTATGTTTAGTATAGGAGTGTACGTGTTGTGTGTGTGTGTGTGTGTAATTGATGTGCAACATAAATCAGTGAATCGTCTGCCTAATAAACTGCAGCATTTCACTTTTGCATTGTTGCTAGACCAAATCATTGGACAAGTTCATCAGCTGAAGGCGCCCGAATCTATAAGCCACGGCGCATTCTTCTAAAGCCTTGCCCACAATACCAACAAGACAATTGAAGTAGTGAGTTTAGCAGTATTTGTGAGAGAGATAACTTCTTACCCAATATTTACATCCATGGATTCGATCCTCTATGTACTCCACTGCGTAGACACTCGTGTTTCGGCATACTTTTTGTTTAAAGTTCGCATTCTCTGCTGGAAGCGAATAATTAGCGAAGTGTGCCCAAAGTAAACTCCAGTCATGTTAAAACAGCGGCGTGGTGCGTCTCAATGCGCTCGTCTCTACCTGTAGCACGACACAAATCTAACCAGGAAGTTACCTGCGAAAGTTATTAACTTCTTTAATTCAATATGAAAAGGAAAAGCTGAAACTATTAGCCACAAATCCGATCTCTATAAATGAAAATAGCAACATAGTTTAGATTTCCAGACTTGGGCGCAACGTAAGCATTTAATAGTCGTGCATACCCCATGCGATTATTAATAATAGTTGCGCTCAGAGCAAACTCCAGTCATGTTAAAACAGCGGCGATTTGTTTCTTAATGCGCTCGTCTCTACCTGAAGCATGATACAAGAATCTCAACTAGGAAATAGACTTCGATGTTATCCTCAAGTATGTTTGTGAAAAGATTGAATACTCTGTCAAAGGATGAAGATAGCTTGCCAGAGCATGGCGCAATAAGCATTTCAGAGTCGTGCATACCCCATGCGATTATTGATCATTTTTGCGCTTATAGTGAAATTTTAGCCACGTTAAAACAGCGGCGGGGTGCGTCTCAATCCGCCCGTCTCTACCTGAAGCATGGCACAGAGCGACTTCAGACATATCTTTGGCGACGACTCTTACCGCATCTTATCCTAACTCAAGTGAATCTTATTTAAACGTTTGTTTTCCCGGCAGAACACCCACGAGACCGCACAGGCTATCAAGCACATGCCACTGCGTCGTGCCCAGCGCTTCCTGAAGGCTGTCGTTGACCAGAAGGAGTGCGTGCCTTTCCGCCGCTTCAATGGTGGCGTTGGCCGTTGTGCTCAGGCCAAGCAGTGGAAGACCACACAGGGTCGCTGGCCCAAGAAGTCGGCCGAATTCCTGTTGCAGCTCTTGCGTAACGCTGAAGCCAACGCTGACTGCAGAGGATTCGATGTTGATCGTCTGGTCGTTGATCACATTCAGGTGAACCGCGCTCAGTGCCTGCGTCGCCGCACATACCGTGCTCATGGTCGCATTAACCCCTACATGTCGTCGCCATGCCACGTTGAGGTCATCCTGACCGAGAAGGAGGAGGTCGTTGCCAAGGCCGCCGATGATGAGCCCACAAAGAAGAAGCTCTCCAAGAAGAAGCTGCAGCGTCAAAAGGAGAAGATGTTGCGTTCTGAATAAAAAGTGTGTTCTGGAACGGGGGCAGTGGCGATGGAATACATCGCCAGCCGCCCTAGCCGGTGTTAACTAAAACAAACGGTCATTTTTTTTCCAATATAACAAGCCTAAAATCCAGTTTTAATGTGTGTTTGTATATTTAAGAAACACTCGCGAGGCTGCTCTGTATAAAAGAATATACAATAGCAACTACTAACTCCAAACTCGAATTTACCACGAGGACTCTTTTTTTTATAATTGGGGTTAGTTTATACTCTCTGTCTTTAGGCTAATAAAGATATTAATTGATCAATGGACTAACCACAGCTGCCGTCAGCAATGACAAATCATTTTGGAATAGGAATTTGGCTTAAAGCCCTGTGACACTCGCTACCCACTGTAAACGTGTTAAGAAAACGTGTAGGCTGTGTTCAAATTTGCCCAAACATGTGGCAACTCTGGCTCTCTAGTTAAAGCTTTAAATTTCGAGTAATTCTATTTATTTGACTCGTTTCCTGAAGTTGCAGTCTAAGAAGGGAAATAGTGAGTTCATGTGTATGCAGATAAGATAGATTGGTGTCCAGATTCAAAAACAGCTGTTCAGTTGACACCATCAGCTGTTTCTGTTTCTGACGCTTTACAGCACTGTTTATACCCTGCACGCTGGTTTAACAAAGTGTGCTAAGCTATATCGAGTGACAGAAGGTACTTTAATTTTTGATCAGCCTCGGAACGGGAGGAGTTATTCCAGCATTCATATTCAGGTATATATCAAAGTCAAACACATTCAGTTACAGTAAAACTTGTTTTTTCCCTTACTTATTGCTGTTTGGCTTTCCTTCTGTTTGCAGGTAATTGCAGTTTGTCTCCTTGGAAATAGATCAAGTTTACTTCTAGGCAAGTCCACGGGTAATTCCTATTTCTATTCATCTCCACGAATAGAAAATTTAAGATAGTATTAAGTGTGCACCACGTGATTTCATACAGGGTATCTCCAGCACAGACTTGACCCGGAGCTAAAATGAGTTAGAAAGAGATAGCATATATGAAAAATGAGTTAGAAAGAGATGGCATAAGTGAGAAATGACTTAGAAAGAGAGGGTGATATGTGACATTGGCAGCCTGTGCGTTTTTGCGGCATTCGAACTCCCATTTGGATAGAATATCTCTTCGAGCCGAAAGTTTTTTTTTTTTATTCTTTCTAAATATTTATAATTTTATGAGATTTAAATATGCTTTGGAGCTGTTTTAGCTTAATACTTTTTCAGTGGCGTTAAAGATGTATACAAATCCTTCCAGAGTTTTGTAAATGTTGTTCCTATACTTGTGGAAGGATTCATTCATTAGCTGCAGATGCGGGACGTTTGAGCAGCTTGTCGCTGTTGGCCGCATTAAACTGCGGCTGGAGGCGCTCAATCTTTGGGTTTGGGTGCTTGGTGGCTTCAATGTGGATGAGCAGCTGCTGCTTGCGCATGAATCCTTCGCCACATACAGTGCAGACATAGGGTTTGCGTATGCTGTGCACAAAATGATGAACATTTCGATTCTCGGCGCGACTAAACTGTTTGCCGCAGATCTGACAGCTAAACTTCTTGACGCCAGTGTGGCATAACAGATGCTTCTTCAAGTTGATTTTATTACTGAAAGTATCCCCACAATGCTCACAGCTTACATCCCGCACCTTGGAATGCACGGACTTCACGTGGTTGTCGAGCAGACGCTGCCTCTTGTAGGCTCGTCCGCACTCCGCGCATTTGTAGTTCGATATGTTCAGGTGAGTCGCTTCGTAGTGACTCCGCAAGTTTGCGCGCTGGGCGAAACGCGCTTTACATGACAGACATTTATATGGCCGCTCGCCAGTATGGGTGCGCTCGTGCTGCTCCAGCCATAGAAGGCGACCGCATAGCTTGCCGCAGTAGGAGCACTTGTATAAAGGCTTCAATGGGCGCTCTGGCGTTGCAATACTCTTTTGTGGGGCGCCGTTATCCACTTTGTCGCCATCTATAAAAGATTAATAGTTTAGTTAATTGAATGTGCCACGATCTAACGAAATCTAACTGTTTTCCAACGAGAGCTGCTCGCGTGTCTCTCCGTAATCGGCTCCAGAACACACTTCGACCAAGTCTGCGTTTTCAGAACGCTCATCTACCAAGTGCAAGTCCCCGGAGCGCACCTCGACCGAGTATGTGCCTTCGACGCGTTCGTCTGAGTTATTGGTTTGTTCATTGTCCGGGAGGACAATGACGGAGGGCTCTTCGACTAAGTCTATGCACTCTTCAACATAGCCAGTGCCATCGATTTCAACCTCTTCACCCAACTCAGTGCACTCGAAGTATTCTTCGACCAAGTGATTACCCTCCGAGTGCTCTGCGACCAAGGTTGTACCTTGCTCTGCCAGCTTTTTATCGGCATTCACTTTCTGAAACAAGACCTCCGTCTCCAGTTGAACCAGTTGCAGCAAAACCTCTTTCGACTTAATCGTACGTCCGTGCGTCTCTCTAATTTCTAGGCGCAACTGAACTAATTCGCGATCGATTGCCTCATAGTTAAGTAAGCTTACCGTACAGGTGCCGCACAGAAACTGCAATACGCAAATTAGTTTTTAATTGTGTTTTTAAAATGCAAGTCGAGACTCACCGGAGAATGCATTTGCTCTTCATCCAGCTCGTAGCCCAGCACCATGCCTAATATACCAGCCAAGGTGTTTGCCTTGGCTCCAGATGCAGTGCATCGCTTATGGAACATATGCTCACACACATCATTGTCTAGAAAGGTGCAATCGCATATGTAGCAACGCGCGACGCACTTATTCCAATCCATTTCGGATTTTTAGGTGTTTATATTGAGGCCAGTGTGACCAAAGTCAGAACTTGCAGTTTTCCCACAAAACCTTTATCAAAATAAAGAACTTTTTCTGTTAAGGAAACTAGTCTAAAATAAATGGAATATGCTTATCCAGTTGTAAAGTATGTTCCCGAGGTCTTGGAGCGTACGTTATAACTAGCTAAGTTTCCTGGCAATCACCAGGAATCAGAAACAGCGCACGAACAGAAATGTCCGCTTTGAAGTACTACTGATAATATTTGGCACATCCAGGGCCTGTTTAGCCTTAATCTTACAAATATTTGAATAGGACTTCCAGTGGTCTGACTTACCCACGGCCGTTCTGCAATATATATCAATATTTATTAAACAGTTAAAAATAAGAATATTCTCCACAGTCAAAAAGCGTCGCTTGCACCTTATCAGCAGATATACTAAAATTGTGAAAAAAAAAAGCTTGGAAAAATATACGGTCATGCTGATAGATAAATGATAACATAGAAACATATCGATAAGCGGTTCAAGGCCAACATGCATGACGTCTATTTGAAAATTTAAGCTTGAGTGTTATATTTCTATATACGTGGTTTTTTCTTATATACCCCTTTTAATTTTTATGTACACAAAAAATCCATAATAATAATATTAAATTTTGTGTGATTTACGTATATCGATTTAATTTTAGCCAGAGGGAAAAACTAATGCTAAAAAATATATATAAAACGTTTTTTTCAGTTTTTATTATTTATTATTTATTTTTATATAATATATTAAATTTATTTTTTAAATTACATTTATATTTTATTGCAGCCAGCAAGCAGTATAAGGCCAACAAAAAAAAACCATTTTGGCAAAGCTGGTCACCTTTTAATATATCATATTGAAACTCGATATCAATTGGAAGTATCGGTTATCGAAATAAAAACCTAACATTGCCAATTCGATTGTGGAGTTCTACGGTAAAGTGCCGGAATAAATTGTTTTCATTGACAAATTTCAATTAATTAACAAATAACTACAATTAAGTGCTTGTGACTGTGTGTGGGTGTGTCTGCAACCTGTCGAATTACGCATCCATTCGGTTTTTTTTGTTGATTTTTTTTGAGTTTTTGATATGTGGGTGAAACTAGAACCGAATCCTTAAAGTGTTGTTTAAGATTCGCAGTACATTTTTACGCGCGGTTTTTTTTGTTCCTTGTGCCGGCTCCAAGTTGGAGTAATAAGTGTAGATTGCTGCAGTTAAGCGTCCAACGTAGCGGGCCAACAACAATATGTAAAATATTAAAGATAACAAAAATTGTTTACTTCCAATAAGAATTTAATACGAAGCAACCCCAACCAGAACCAGAATCAAAAGCAACGGCAGCAACCACTAGGGGTTATTTTTCAATGTAGTTCTGTGTGTGTGTGTGTGTGTATATATGTTGTTTGTGTGTGTTTTTATTGTTGCAGTTGCTGCTCTGTGTTTCATCGAATCTGTTTGTTCTTGCCGTTTCCATACAAGTTTACATATATTATTAAAAACTGTATGCCAATGATGAGCTCATGATAAGGCTAAGTTGTCTGCTCTTCTTATTGGAGCACCACACGCACTCGCTCACATACACACGCACGTACACACATTCGCCAAAAAAAAATCCTCCCAACACAAGTGACGTCGCGTCGCAGCCGCGTCGTTGCTACGCCGCTCTAATGCTTCAATGTTTACGTCATGCTGCCTCCACCCGGCTCATTCTTGCGACGCGATTTCACATTGTTGTTGTTCCTGTTGATGTAGTTGTTGTTGTTGTTGTTGCTGTTGTTGTTTTTGTACTTGTTCTAATTTTATTTTGCGTGTGTTTCTCTATATACGCTGAGTTTTATATATCAAATTTTATCGTGTGTATAAACTAATTGAATTATTTTGCAGCGAAAGCTCTTTTTTATTTACATACATACGAGAACAACAATTTAGCTTATATCCGAAGTAGAATATCGATCAAATCATTTAAACAATTCTGTGTGTTTTCAACAACGGCATTTCATACACATACAAATTACTCAGAACAAGTGGTTGTTGCTTTTGTTGTTATTGTACTTATTGTTGTTGACGCCGCCCCAAACGCAAAGAAAAAAAGCAAAAAGCCCACAACAAAACAAAAAAGAACAAAACAAAATAGAAACAAAAGCGAATAAATACAAAAAAAAAGTGTAGCATACTTTCAAGCTGCAAAACTAAAGGCTTGAGCAGCCAAAGTGTAGCATGCTTTCAGGAAGCTCTACGAAATTGAGGCCACACAATATACCTAATTGAAGCACTCCCTTCATTTGTGTTTGTTTATTTAGTTATTTTGTTATTGTTGTTTTCCCAAGTGCAGCGTTTACGTGACTCAACGCATTTTCAGTTTGATACACACATATATACGTGAAGTACACGTGCATCTAACATACATATATATATATACAAACATATATACATATATTCTGAGCATTAGAGAAGGAGGGCGTCCCAACAGAGTCTTCCAACATGGGCAACATACACACAACGGGCCCAAATGAGGCGTTAATTGTTTCAGGTGAGTTGCGATTAAAGCGTTAAGTATTCCAACCAACATTCATTCAAACGATACACACAACTGACGCACCTCATATGCGTTTTACCCCCTGACCCCCCAGAACCGCCTCCGTTGACTAATTTTAAATGCAGCAATTAGGGAAAAACCAACCGCATTGTTGACAGACGGCGCAGCTGCCACGTTTTGCGCTGCCTACTTTGCGGCGCGAGGCTTAAATCCCTCTTGTGGTCTTATACGCTATAAGCCGTGTGTGGGCATATTCACTATGTGAGTCGGGAGGGTAACCTAACAATCAGACCCAATTACAATTATTGTCTCACACTTTGATGTGTTCATTAGGGTTAAGTCGTTGAACTGTTTTTGGACCGTTTATGTAATTAATGTCATTGCCTTATCGATCAATCTCAGGTCCGGTTTCTAAAGAGCTTTCCTGGCATTATTCATTAAATATTATTATGATATTAAAATGTAATCTGATAATATTCATAATGTATACACTATATAAAAACCTGTGTGACGCAGCTGATCATATCAGAAGTTTATCAAAGAAATGACTAACAGTCCTGGATATGTAGGGAAATGTATCAAGAATACGAAATTTTTAATTTTTAGTACTTTAAATATATAAGAAAAGGGTAACACTTAGTGTATAATAGCTTCGATGTATTTGAGAAATCCTTTCGATTGTTTGGGAAAATTAAATCCCCTGCTGATGCATATTACATTTTTCAGACAACAACCAGGCCGACAATAACAAAGCCTGAGCCTTTGCACACTGATAACCACTTGTATGCGCACACTCCCGGGATGTTGCTGCTATCCTCTACTTGCTCCACATACTCCATTTCCTGCCATCTCCCATCGCCAACCTCCCCCATTCCTTGGGTACAGCCAACAGCATCGCAGTGAAGTTTTTCAGTTTCCATGCTTTGACTATTTTATGTTGCCGTCAAACCACCCCGTTAGATGATGTTGCTATTGTTGTTGCTCTCACTGTTGCTCAGCCTAGTCAAAGGTTTTCAACCCTCGTACTTGGGACTGGGTGAATGCACTCTGCGGCTTCAGCCTGGTCAACCCCCAGCTTGTCTACGGGCGCCAGGCTCCAGGCTTCCTCATACGGGCCTGTCCCTTACTTTCTCGCTTCTCGCATCCTCCCATCTTGCCGCTTAGGCAAATTCATTTAATTAACTTGCCAAGGCAAACAACTGGCTTTGGGTAATTCTCTTCCCGTTCTCCCCTCTACCGCTTTCCTCTTCCCAGTCAGTTAGTTCCAATCGGCCCTTATCAGGTCAGCAGCCTTCTCGCCAATCATAAAGGCAGCCGCATTCGTATGGGCGGTGGGTGGAACCGGGATGACACTCGTGTCCACCACTCGCAATCTTCGCATGCCATGCACCTTGAGTTGGGGGCTCACCACAGTGGTGTCATCACTGGCCGGTCCCATGCGGCAGGTGGCCACCTGATGATGTAGAGTATAGGACAAGGTGCGTATGGAGCAGCGCCAGTAATCATCAGATCCAAACTTGTGGGTCTCACAGCCGGGCACAGGGCGTTCGAGGAGTCTGGCGCCAATGGCTTGTAGCGCTGGCATCTTTGAGATGCGTATGGCCTCCTTGATGCCATCCAGCAGGTACTCGATGTCCTCCGGGTCATAAAAATACTTGGGATCAATTATCGGCCAGCTGAAAGGATTGCGATCTCGCAGCCAGAGACGTCCCACAGACTTTGGATGAAACTGCATCACGAGCAGCGTAAAATGATCTTGTTGTGCTCGCTCCAGTGGCCTGTAGAGCGTCTCATAGATCTCGTCCTTGATGTTGGCGCCCAGTTTCAGTGCTGTTCCCTCATCACTGGCCAGACTGCCTGCCACCAGGATGAACTCAATATCCGGCCAATCCGGCGGCAGCTGCGAGCGCGCTGACTTCAAAAAGGATAACACCTCAACGCCACCAATAGAGCTCAGACGCGTGTTAGGATTGCCGCCCATAAAGGACAGCATGTCCGGAATAGTCACGCGGGCAACAAACTGCGTCTGGCCCGTGGTGTTGGTCAGAAAGGTGGGTCCAAAGTGGCACATGTGATCGTACATGCGTTTGCCCACTGGCAGCGCCTGCACCAGCGGCACTCCAATGGCCTTAAGGTTGTCCTCCGGTCCGATGCCAGAGAGCATCAACAGCTGGGGAGAGTTGAAGGCGCCTGCCGAGAGGATTACCTCCCTCTTGGCCTTGAATGTGTACATTTTGTTCTTGTAAACGAACTCAACGCCTTCAGCGGATTTGGTAGCCTCGTCAATGAGGACACGAGTTACGCGGGCAAAGGCGAAGATATGCAGATTGGGGCGATAGTTGCGTATGGGTTGAATGTAGGCGGTGAAGGCGCTGTGCCGGCGTCCATTGAATGTGGTAGCCTGGACGTAGGAGACACCCAACTGGGACTGTCCGTTGTAGTCGGTGCGCGGATGACCAGCTTCCACAGAGGCATCGATGAAGGCACTCGCCAGCTGCGTGCGATAACGCACATCCTCGACGCTCAAGGGTCCACTGTGGTTATGATACGGCGAGTTGTCCAATCCCTGCAGCTGGGCTGACTCGCTGCGCAGGAAGTAGGGCAGCACATCCGCATAGCTCCAGCCATGGTTGCCGCGTTCAGCCCATTCATCGAAGTCGCGTCGGTTGCCACGATTGTAGATCATAAAGTTAATGGAACTGGTGCCGCCCAGGACTTTACCACGTGGCAAGGCGCACTCCTGGTTGTTCATGCCAAAGCAGGCCAGACGTTGTGGCACAGACTTGTAGTTCCAGTTGGAAGCGGTCAACTGCAGATGACCCGCTAGAAGTGGCGTGGCATGCACAATATTCTCCACTCCACCCGCCTCGATGAGGGCCACCCGCCAGTTGGGATTCTCGGAGAGACGCGCGGCCAAGGTGCAGCCGGCAGCTCCAGCGCCCACCACAATGAAGTCATAGCTAGCCAGATCTCTAGGTACTAGAAGGGAAAGGAATCAATCCAATCCAAGTTCTTGTTGATTTGCATTTTAATTACCATTGGGACGCACCGCCTGCTCCAGCAGATTGACAAATCCCAGCTGCTGCAGCTGCTCCAGCAGTCGCGTTTGCCGCAGAGCAGCAGCTGCCACAATTAACGTTGTTAGCAGCAGGAGTTGAGACATTTCACTGATGGCTACGATCCAAGGTTTAACGCTTTTAAGCCCATCTCCTCCTCATAAAACCCAATCAACCTGCACGCACCTGTTCGCCTGCTCACCTGTTCGTTTACCCCATTTGCTTCAATTGTCTCTCAAACGAAAATGGGGCATATACGGGCGAGTACGTGTGCCAGCCAAATAATTGCGGAGACAAAGCGAAGCGAGTCACTTTGTATATATCACTTCGAGGTATAGAATGATTCCTATTAAGCAGTAGACAGGGATGGAGCATAAACTGAGGATGGGCGTGTCGCGTGCTTCGATCGGATGCGATCGTGTTTGAAACGTGTCGAAACATGACCTAACCTTGCACAACAAAAATAACAGCAGAGAGAGCAATACAGTGCAGCCTCGCTAAATGTAACTCCCTCAACTGGAAAATTGTTGCAGAAGGAAAATATTTTTCCAAGAATTAAAATAAAAGTTGCTCGCATAAATTTACATTCAGAATAATATTTTTATTTCGTTCAATCGAATTCACAAATAAATTTGATATTTCATGTCTAAACTTTTCTAAATTTCATGTTTTGCTAAGAATAAGTTCGATCTCTTTATCGAGGTCGTACTGTAAGTACTTTGGAGTGCTCAACCTGGTTGTACCCTGTACCCATTCCTTTTGTATCTTTAGTTCTTATAATCTCTGGAAACCGATAGAAACACAAATACAGTGGACACTCGGTATAGTGAACTATATTTACATCAACATTGTTCACTAAATCCAATGTGTTTAGCTTGAAAATAAGTCATTCAGTCACGAGCTGAGTTAGAGACAGAACAAAATTGTTTTGGGTTCTTGTCGAGGGGCGCTAAATTCGAATCCCAGCTTGTAGCTTTATTTATATTGCTTGGGAGTTTTTAATTGAAAATGAGTACTTTGTATCGTTGTTAACTTTAAATAAAACAAGTAAAAGTGTTGGAGTCGGGAGTAACCGACTACGAGACACCCTTAACTCAGGTGGAAGTGCTCTAAAAGATACTCAAACCGAACTCCGCAATTATCTGAATATCTGCTGTGTTTATTATCCTTTTGTTATGAAATATATGCAGCATAGATAAAATGTGTGTGGATTAAGGACATCGCGAGAAGCTAACGATAAAAAATCTGCTTAAAAATGCAGAAACTGTCTACAAGTCTACAGTCTTCATTCTTCATTCTTCAGTCTATAGTCGCTAAGGCTCGAACAGACTGACAGATCGACTCAGCTACTGATGCCAATATTCTATGGTAGAATACATATATACACTTACTTTATGGGGTCGGAGTTGCTTCCTACTGCCTGTTGCATACATTTGCACAGATCGGTTAGCCCCTTTTAACTTTTTAAAAGGGCTAAGGGCGCTAAAATGGTAGCCCAATGATACACAAGCAAAACAGAAGTAATCATCATTATATATTTTTTATTTTTTCAGTCATTTAAGTATTTACATCTTAAAAGAAATTCTGTATACTCTTTTCATTATTTAATTAATAAAGAGTTGAACCATTCGAGCATTTATTTTATTATTTATTTATTTTTTGTATCAAATTGTCTTCTTCAGCCTTTTACGCTTACAGATAAAATTTTATTCAAATGTATAAATATAGTAGAATTTATATATATATTTATTTAATTTAGAGACAACTACAAACAGTCGACTAAAAGAGAAAAGTTAAATATTAATTGTATAATAAAAAATGTATAATAATTTATTTTTATATAATAAATGTATTTTATTTCACGTTAAATAGTTTCAAGCTTGAAGATTTTAAATAAAAAATTTTAATATTTTTCTCAATGATAATTAAAAAAAAATAATTATATTAAAGGCAATAAATAAAAAAGGGGGAAAGGACACAGATTTAAAGGGTTGAAGGAAGGTTTTGAAGATAAATAATAAATATATTATATTAATAAATAAATTAAATGATTTCTTGAGAAAGTATGATACAGTCCAAGTCACGTTGAAATGAATAAATATATAAAGATTACAATCTAATTAAATATAAAGATACAAAAAAAAAGCGCCTTAAATATTATATGTACCTATAATGAACTATAAAACCCATTTAACGATTTGTTCAGAATGATATAGGGAACTATACACGCCGAAACAATAATGATAAGAATGTTATAAGAAGCAGATGTAAAGTGAATCACTGATTCAATGATTCAGTTGAAATGATTCAAAATGTTTATGGAGTCTGTTGTAAAAGGGAAGGCCATAAAAATAAACTTCAGACTTTAAATAACTTTTGAGATTTTCACACTTTTTATACCCCGGGGTCAATTAACTTCTAAGACTCTCACCGAAACAGAAATCGCAGTCGTCTTCTATAGATTTCATTCACTCTCTCTCCCCGGTCGGAAACCCGTTAGACTCGTTCTCATTTCCTATACTCTAATCGAAGCTTTCGACTCGCATTTTATTGACCCAGTTACATATACGATCTGAGATCACTCCCAGCTCATCTCCATTCAGCGATTATCAAGTCAGCCGCCTTCTCGCCAATCATAAAGGCAGCCGCATTCGTGTGGGCGGTGGGTGGCACCGGAATGACACTGGTGTCCACCACCCGCAGTCTTCTCATCCCATGCACCTTCAGCTGGGGACTGACTACAGCGGTTGGGTCACTGGCCGGTCCCATGCGGCAGGTGGCCACCTGATGATGCAGGGTGTAGGACAAGGTGCGTATGGAGCAGCGCCAGTAATCATCAGATCCAAACTTGTGGGCCTCACATCCGGGCACAGGGCGATCCAGGAGCTTGGCGCCAATGGCTTGGAGCGCTGGCATCTTGGAGATGCGTATTGCCTCCTTGATGCCATCCAGTAGTTGTTCCACATCCTGGTTGACCGAAAAGTACTTGGGATCAATGCGCGGCCATTGGAGCGGGTTTCGATTATGCAGCCAGAGGCGTCCCACGGATTGGGGCTTGAACTGCATAATCAGAAAGGTGAAGTGATCCTGTTGGCGCTGGGCGAGCTGGCGGTACATTTTGTCATAGATCTCTGGCTTGAAATTGGCGCCTTGTGCCAACGCTGTGCCCTCATCACTGGCCAGACTGCCACCCACCTGGATGAGCTCAATGTCGGGTTGCGTTGATGGGGTCAGTGCCGTGGGTACCTTGATAAAGCTGAGCGTCTCCACGCCGCCAATGCTGGATAACTGTGTGTCCGCACGTCCCAGCAGGAACTCCTTAATCATGGGCACCGTCAAGCGGGAGCTGAAGAGCGACTGGCCCGTGGTGTTGGTCACAAAGGTGGGTCCAAAGTGGCACATGTGATCGTACATGCGTTTGCCCACTGGCAGCGCCTGCACCAGCGGCACTCCAATGGCCTTAAGGTTGTCCTCCGGTCCGATGCCAGAGAGCATCAACAGCTGGGGAGAGTTGAAGGCGCCTGCCGAGAGGATAACCTCCTTGTTGGCACGCACTTGGTAGCGTCGACCTGCGTGATTCAGCTCCACGCCATAGGCGGACTTGGTGGCCTCGTCAATGAGGATCCGGGTGACCCGGGCCATGGTCAGAATGTGTAGATTCTTTCGGTACTTACGCACGGGCTCGATGTAGGCCCGGAAGGCGCTGTGCCGGCGGCCCTTGTGAGTTGTGGCCTGGACGTAGGAGACACCCAGCTGGGACTCCCCGTTGTAGTCGGTGCGCGAATGACCCGCCTGCTGTGCGGCCCGCACGTACGCATGGGCCATCTTGCTGCGATAGCGCACATCCTCGACGCTGAGGGGTCCGCTGTGGTTATGATACGGCGAGTGCTCCAATCCCTGCAGCTGGGCTGACTCGCTGCGCAGGAAGTAGGGCAGCACATCCGCATAGCTCCAGCCATGGTTGCCGCGTTCAGCCCATTCATCAAAGTCGCGTCGGTTGCCACGATTGTAGATCATAAAGTTAATGGAACTGGTGCCACCAAGGAGCTTGCCACGCGGCAAGGCGCACTTATTGTCCGGCATGCCAAAGCAGGCATGACGCTGCGGCTGGGACTGATAGTTCCAGTTGGAGGCGGTCAGTTGCAGGGAGGGCGCCATAAGCGGTATCAGATGCATAAGGTTCTCGACGCCGCCCGCCTCCAAGAGGTAGACATTCCAGTTGGGATTCTCTGAGAGACGCGCGGCTAAGGTGCAGCCTGCTGCACCAGCGCCCACCACAATGAAGTCATAGCTCTTCCGGGGCACTGCCAGGGTATACAGAGACTTAGCTAGGAGCACTTGGTATAGTGGAAAAACACTTACAGTCCGTGTAGAGCGGCAGGTTAACCACATTTCCCAGGCCAAGCTGTCGAAATTGTTCAAGATCGAGATCTGGTCCCTGTCTTGCAGCGGAAGCCAGTGCCAGGCCTAAGCTCAGTAGAAGCAGCTGCCTGATCATCGTGAAGAAAGAAGAACCGTTCGTTAGGCTTATTGAAAGCCGACTGTGGCAGTGAAATTTTGCCACTGGTCCATTTGACTGCGGTCAGTGCACAGTGGAACCAAACGTATACAATTTGCATTCATTTTGAAGGAAGGTAAATGAACTGCGCAGCTTGAAAAATGAGAGATGACAACTCACATCAAAAGAATTCATTTCTATACAAATTTATTAATATTTTTTTGATTTCTTACATTTATTTAAATTAAGACAAAGTTTTGAATCACTTTTCTATAGCTCAGATATATACCTGTCGGATGTATGTATATCTCTTTAGGGGGATATCTATTTATTTATCTATCTATCTATCTATCTATCTATCTATCTATCTATCTATCTATCTATCTATCTATCTATCTATCTATCTATCTATCTATCTATCTATTGGAAAGCAGTTTCTATAGCAGTCTCCACACTGTGCAGAATTGATTTAACCATGGCTTCTCTTCGGGTTGGTGCTCCGCTCATCTATGTTTCCATTTGGGCTCACAGCGTTTTATGACCAGTTACCTCTATTAGCGCTTTCTGCTTTTCTGGCTTTCTGGCTTTTTTGCCAGTTTATCTTTCTAGCCGCTGGCACCTTTCCCCTTGACTTGGCTATTTGTGCGTGGTTCATTTAGTCGGCATTTCGGTGGCTTCTTTCTGACTCTGTTTAGAGTCTCTGGGTACATTTCTGGTTCTCGTACTCGTGCTCGTCTGGTTCTGTTTCTGGTTATATGCTGCTGCCAGTTTGGTTTAACGACAGTTAGCGTATAGCGGAAACTAAAAACACTTGTAGAGAGCTATGAACTCTTGACTCTCAGAACGATGGCTCTTTTTTTGTTTAGAAGGCTTCATCAGCTGGCAACCCCATAAGCAACCCCATAAATTGTTCGCGTTTTATTCTTATTATTATTTTTTTTTGTTTTTTTCCCATGACGAAGTTGAAAGGAAACATAATTACAAGCAGAGTATGAAAATAAAACACGGACAAAAAATTTGAACGTATCGTGCGCAATCATGGCAGATTAAACAGCTATAGAATGGAAGGCCAACCCTGGTCCCCTGCCTGGTTGCCTGCTCCCCCCTCGACTGCAGGTCGACAGCACGCAGGGTTGTCACAGCCTATGGTAGATTTGGTTAGCTTCACTGCAGCGGAAACAAACAACCCCCCAGACATCACCATCCCCTTTTTCTGAGGATGGCCTGACGTTTCAGCATATTGAAAATAAGTATGCAACATGCGCCCACTCCCAGTGTGGCATCCACTTGATAAATCTGACAACTGGCAACTGGGGCCAACTTTTTGGCCAGGCATTGGTTCATTCCTCTGTCCAGGCACCTGTCCAGCGACTCCCTTTCCTTGCCCCCAGGAACTTCCATTGCAAATCATGAATATTTTATGCATTGATAATGAAAATGACGAGTTTCCGCTCGGAACGGGTGAAATAACCACAACTCGTGTCCACACTCACACCCAAAGTGGTCACTGGCTTCGGCCAGACGCAGGGGAAGACTCTGCTCGAAGTGTGGACTGGGAACAAGGAGCTTAAAGAAACATCAAAGGCAAAAGACTTGTTTTAATGGATATTGCTTTAACATAAAAAAACTGAAAGATTCTTTTAATGCAGTGAAACTCATGCGAATAACTTGATACAAAAAAGGATTGGCTGGGATTGCTTTAAGTGATGGATTGTATATATATTATATATATATAAGTTATATGCAGCTAAAAGACTCTCAGATTTTCAATGTCTTCTTTATGTTGAGGGAAATCTTATCACAATCGTTGTGGGAGTGGAACCTTATATAGACTTTTAACTACTTTTAGTGATAAGATACCAGTTTGAAACTATTTTACGCCATAAGTAGATATGTAAGCGTTAGTTTAGTGTAGGAATATGCGTGACTATTAAGGTCTTTATCTTAAATACAGTAGAGTTCATACGAATATGGCCTAGTCCGGATTGTAGTGCGAAAATCCAAAACTTCGATTAGGTCTCTTGTAAACCCTTCTTGATCTAACATAGTTTAGATAATCCGTATACGAATTTAGTTTATTGAACTATAATCAAGTGAAAGAAGACGCAGATACGTATAGGTATGATATTTTTTCTATTGTTTTTTTTACTAAACAATAGTTTAAGATATGGGTTTATCTAGAAATAATAACAACACTCGCCGTCTCAGAAGAGATGTGCAGAATGATGAGTCGTCTCAGTATATGCTCGACCTTTGACCTCTGTGGAGGACGTTCGGTTTTCGTAGTTTTCTAATTGGTCTCCTATTTTGGAGAATGCGATCCAGCTTTTTACTTTGCAAGGCAAATCTAGTAATGTAGCTGCCAGGAATTTTGATCATTTATGGTCTTCACCCGAAGATCTCTGATATAATATTATTAAGTATTATGTGCTTCCGATTTTAACGGGTTTTTAAGATAAATCTTGAATTTATATATTTTCAATTACTTTATTCTTAAAATGTTATAATCAGCATTCTAAATATGCTCTTAATAACATGTTTTCTTACAATCAAAATATCACATGGTTCGAAGAACTTGGCTGACTTATTGTTTGCCTTTTAAGGTAACTTGTTAGTGTGTGAGGAGACTAGCAAACTGTCTTCTCCTTAATCTCCTGATGGGCCGTGAACTTGACAGTTTTTGTGCATGTCGGAGTCGAGCGTTGTATCTGCGGGAAAAGAAACAGAGTTGCTCTTCCACAGTTGCAAGGTTTAGTTGCCGGTGGAGAGTCGAGTTCCTCACGAACCATGGGCATCCTGTGATGAGCCGCATGGCTCGGTTCTGCAGTCTCTGCACGATCCTTCTATTGCTCAGGGAGGCGGTACCCCAGACCTGCATCCCATTTCTCAATATTGGAGACACAATTGTTTGTCAGATAGTACGCTTACTGCGCAGTGGAAACTTGCTGTTCCTGCTAAGAAGCCAATTCATTTGGCTCAGACTGTTACGGCATGTTGCTACCGTTTTTCGGATACGGGTGTGAGTCCCAGGTAGGTGACTTTTGTGGGTTGGAGCAATGGCACGCCGTGAATTTGTGTTATGGGAGACTAAAGTCGGCAGAGGGTGAAGCACATGTTAAAGCTCTTCGTAGCATTGATCTTCACATTCCATCTGTTAGTCCAGTTTACAAGATCGTCTTTGTATGCCTGTGCAACATGTGCGGCCATTTGTGGTGGTTTTGATGAGGTCATGATGCACACATCATCTGCATATATTCTTATTTCTAACGTTTTTAAAGAATTGATTGTTTTTATTTTGATATGGAATAGATCTAAGTACTCATTATATTAAATGAATAAATTAATCGGAATTGTGTTCTCTTTCAATTGATCTACATTAGCGAGACTCTACTGTATTATTTTTTTTATTGTATATATCTTTATTAAGTGAAGAATCCGTACATTCAGAAAGCACCATAACAACACAAATATAAACATATTTAGAAACCAAACCTTATGCTAGAAAAATTATAGAAAATTAAAGCATGAGGAGCTCATTGCCATTTAGATGGAGAATATCTCACTGCTGAGTGATATTCTTAGCGAAACTTTTTCTCTTTAGGCGCCTGAGTCTGGCCTCTTGCGAGAGCGCTTCGGTGTCTCAAAAGCCTATCGCTGTATCGACTGGTGTGTCGTCCGATCTGCTCTTGAACGGTGTACAGATAGAGGTCTCTGTGTAGAGTGGAACCACGGACGTACCAGGGACAGTTTGTTATCTGCCTTAGGGCACGATTCTGAATCACCTGGATACGTTTGTAAGATGTTTTCGCAGCGATCCCCCAGATCTGTATTCCGTACAGCCAGATAGACATGATACAGTGGACGTACACTGCTCTTTTGGCTCGCAGCGACATTGTGCTTTTTTTTGTTGGTCAGCCAAGAGATCTTTGGCCACATCTTTTGCTTACCGATTTCAGGTGTGGGCCAAAGGTAAGTCTCTTGTCGAGCGTGATCCCCAGGTATTTGGCTTGCAGCGGCTGGTTTATTGTTACTCCCTCTAGTTGAATAGTTGGGGTGGATGTCATAATAGTCTTTAAAGTGAAGCTGGGGTTCATTGTCTTTAGGGGGTTGACTTTGAGGTTCCACCTTCTGCACCAGGTTGAGAGTGAGTCGATATATCTCTGAAGTCCATTTGCGGCCTCAGATGGGCAAATTTGAATTATAAAAGACAGCAACATCGTCAGCATAAGTTGCTATTAGTGCCTTCGTTGGGGACATCATGTGTTCGTTGCTGGGGCGAGGTAGGTCAGCAGTGAAGATGGAGTACAGCAGGGGGCCAAGTACGCTGCCTTGTGGGACTCCTGATTTCATTAGGTGTAAGGAGGACTATGTATTATATCTCGAATCCGGAACTCAATTGCCTCAAGAACAGCTCCGTTTAGACAACTCTTCCATCCGGAGAACACATGAAATTTATTTTTTATGACAGACTAGAGCACTATTACCTTTTGCAGGCAACTTAAGCTAATGTGATATAAAGAAAAACTAAAAATATGCTATGTCTAGATAAGCTAGGGTATTATATACATTATTTACATTATTATTTATTTTATTATAAAGGGCTGAGTGGAATTTTGTATCAAGTCAAGACCCGTTCTGGGAGGTCTTGAGGGTGATAGCGTTTGAGTCTTCTCTTAACTCATAGACAGAAATTGCTCAGTCGACTAGCAAGACGATTTGGATGAGATGCTAGCCTTTCTGTGTATTTTTGGGCAATACATTGGATACGATCACCAACCAAAGGAACGTTAAGATCTCTTTCGATGTCCCTGGTTCTCATGTACCAAGGCGCTCCTGAGATCTTTCGTAGAATTTTGGCTTGCAATGTTCGGATCTTGTTTAAATGAGACTTGGCTGCAATTCCAAGCACTTGACTAGCGTACTGGAAGCTTGTAGGTAGTATAACCTTGTAAATTTTTGTTCTGTGGTCCAGTGACAGTTTATTTTTGGGCAAAAGTAGCCACGACACGTCCTGGACACCATGATATTTACACCCCAACCCCAGTGTTATGCCAGAACAGCCATGGACTCTGTTGACGCAAATGTTCTATGTGTTCGGCCATCCTGGAAAGCGTCCAAATACTGTTGCAGAGCCCTTGTAGCCAACAGAATGCTGTTGTTTTTGGTAATCACAGCCGTGTTATCTGTCTCTTCGATGAGCATCTCTAATGAGTGTGTGGTTTGGCAAGTCGGCGGAATATATTGAGTATAGCGTCGACTTACACTCCTCGGATGTTACACAGAGATACGCGAAGAACACAATCTGAAGTTGCGTTTCTTTTGCGCTCCAAAAAGTATGCTATAAAATATTTCAGCAAAATAAATTCTTGAGTTAAGCTCAAATATCTTGTTTTTGGTTCAATACTTTTAAGCGCCGCATGCGAAATCTGCAGAGTCGTTTGGCCAGTTTGCTTTAAGCCACATCTCGTATTTTATATAGCTATATATATATCTATATATAGTATAAATATATATTAAAAGAGGCATTATAATTTGCGTTTAAGTTAGATTTCAAATGAAGGTGAAGTCTAAATTTGTGTCTCTAGTTTTATGACGCCAAGTAAAAGCAATCGAAAACATTGTGCAACAATTCTGCGACAAAGACAAAAGCAGTTCAAGAAACTAAAGAGTCAACGACTGGGAAATACTCTGTGTCTAAGAGTATATTAAACGACTAGGAAATGCTCTGCACTGAGCAGTTTATTAAGTCTTGAGTTCTTTGTTTGATGGGAAACGTTTCGTGTAACGAAACTGAGAGATGGTCTCTGAGATGTGATAGGGTATAAAAGCAGAGCTTTATATTAGTTGAATGCCGGTTGACAATCGTTTCCGCAACAATAAAAACCCAAGAAAAAACATTTAATAAATCAAAAATAGTTAAAACAAAACATCAACAACAAAAAAAAAAGAGTCGGCATTTGAATTGGGCGAAGTCACAGACTTCATGGCTTTTTATTTTGCCCGATGCTGCTAACATTTTGTTATTGTGGCCGTTGATTAGCATAAAAATTGGCAAAAAAAAGAAGAAAAACAACAGGCAGGCAGGTGAGAAGAGAAGAAACAATGAGAACGAATGACAGCACACATACAGACTCAGATTTAGATTCAGATTCGGATTCAGACTCAGATTTAGATACAAACAAAAGGCAGTGAAATCATGCGACATAAAAAATGAAATTTAATTCAATGTCAATGCCAGATTCAGATTCAGATTCAGACTGAGATTTATAAACAGATTTAGCTGCGTTTGACTAAGTAAATTCCAGAATGTATCCAATAATTCGCGATCTTTGACAGAAACGTGTTTCCAGGGAGAATCCAAAGAGTGTTTCATACTTTTTATCTTACAATAATTTGTTTATTTCTTAGAATATAACTTATATTAGAATCAGTTCATTATTTATGAGCGACAAGAAATAGATATAGAAATATGCTGGCAAGATATTTGAACTAAAGCCCAGATAGGATTATAAATGAACCTGAATAATCATGATAAATCTAGGGCATGAACCTGATGTGAAACTTAATCTATGTGCTGACTGGGAGGGCTCAGTTGATGAAGCCATGATCCTGTTTGATCATATCGGCGGCCTTCTCGGCTATCATAAAGACCGGCCCATTGGGATGTCCGGACATGATCTCCGGCATAATGCTGGCATCGGCCACACGCAGATTCTTTATGCCATGGACTCGGAGGCGTGCATCCACAACGGCGGCTCGATCGGACTTGGGTCCCATCTTGGCTGTGCCCGAGTAGTGGTAGATGGTGAAGGTGAAGTGACGCACATAGCAGGCCCAGTAGGCCCAGCTCTTGTAGGGATGCTGCTTGCAGGTGGGAATCTTGCGCTCCCACAGCTGCGCATCGATGGCCTTCATGCCACGCTGCTCCATCAGGCTGATGGCTTTGAGTAGGCCGCGCACGGAGATGTCCACGTCGTAGGGATGGGCAAAGTAGTTGGCATGGATCAGTGGGTATTTGAAGGGATCCGTGCTCTTGAGCATGATGCGGCCACGGCTCTTGGGTCGCAGTATCATAGGGAAGATCATGAAGGCATTCAGAGACTTCTCTTCGATCTCAGCGAAAAGAGAGTCGTAGATGGATTTCTTCAGGCCGAAAGCACGTGATATTGCCGGATTGGAAGACATGGAGCCGCCCACCAGGAACAGCTCAATATCGGGCCAGCCATCCTCGTCGCGCTCATGATCCAAATCCCAGAAGGCAATGGCCTCACAGCCGCCCGGCGATCCATACGGACCTTCCCTGCGATTAAACCTCGTCAGCCATGTGGGATCGGCGAAGTCCTCGAATTTCAGCGATGTGGTGTTCGTTGTGAATGTCACCGCTGGCGCTGTATGATCCTGCAGATTGTACCCCACGGCCAGATCCGCAATCGGTTTGATGCCCACCTCGCGCAAGTGCTTGGCGGGTCCCAGGCCTGAGAGCATCAGCAACTGGGGCGTGTTGATGGCACCTGCCGAGACGATGACCTCCTTGCGGGCGAGCACCTTCTGCATGCGTCCATCGGCTTGTACCATAATGCCATAGGCCACCTTTGTCTGAGGATCGATGAGCACGCGGGTGACCAGCGCCCTCTTCTTGACATGCAGATTGCTGCGCTTGCCCTTGATCGGATAGAGGTAGGCACGGTTGGAGCTCCAGCGGGTGGAGTTGCGGGTGGTTGTGTGCAGGAAGGCGACACCGTTTTGGATGCGTCCATTGTAGTCACGATACTTGAGTCCATCCTGCTGGGCGGCGTCGACGAAGGCTTCTGCGATCTTGGAGCGCCAGTTGACATAGCTGATTTTCACTGGACCATCGCGTCCAACGAAATCCTCCTCCGCATCGGGCACGCTGCTGCCTTCATATTTCTTAAAGTAGGGCAAGACATCCTTCCAGCTCCAGCCGGGATTGCCCAGAGCAGCCCAGCGATCATAATCACGTCGATTACCCCGGGTGTACATCATGTAGTTGAGCACAGAGCTGCCACCCATGACCTTGCCGCGTGGCCAGTTGCAGCGATTGTTGTTCATGGCCAGACAGGCATGATCCGAGGGCTGAGTGCGATACTTCCAGTTCATTTCGCCCAGCTGCAGAAAGTGTGCCACAATCGGCACATCCATCACAAGACGCTCCGGTCCACCAGCCTCTAAAAGCAGCACCTTCCAATTGGGATTCTCCGAGAGACGCGCCGCCAGAGCGCAGCCAGCGGTGCCAGCGCCGACGATGATGAAGTCATACTCGCTGTCCAGCTGCACGGTGTTGTCATAGTTCTCCAGCTCCACATCCGATTGACCACGTCGCAAAAAGTTGATGGTCTCCAAGATCACATTGCTGTTGCTATCCTGGGCAGCCACCAGAGCAAATGATCCCATCAGCAGCAGCAGTAGTTGATTCCATTTGCTGGCCATGCTTCAAGCACTTCACTTCAGTTGCACTTCCAAATAAAACAAACAAGCGCGGTTTGAATATACAGAAAAAAAAGATTTGGTTTCGTTTTTCGATTCTTAGACGCGTCTTAGAACACTTCGTCGGACTGTTCGCGCATGCGTGACCCGTGCCGTTCCGACTCGTAACTAGTAATGCTGGCGATCGTTCCGTCCAAGTTCAATTTAATATTAAATATATATGAGCGCTGCTGGCGTCGCTGCCGAAAACGTTTGGTTGCAAATCTTTCTTCGTTTGGCTCGATCGGCAGCGCGATCGTTAACGATTTACTGGCTAGAATCTTGAGGTTTTTGGTAGAGCTGAAACAGCTTTGGATTCATACGAAAAAAAAAACAACATTGGCATGACTGTGGACACGTTCGCAAGACGAACAGAGCCAAATTGAAAGCTCGCTCTGACATTGACTTGAGCTGATCGTTCACACGATCGCAGCACGACCATTGACCAAATTGCGGAAGCTAAAGAAGCTGTGCAGCTTGCTTGCAGCTAAAGGGCATTCCATAGGGCCAGTTACAGTGTCTCTGTCTCCCCTTAACGATCGCTCGATCATTGATCGTCATTTAGCGATCGATCAATGCGGAAGGCGTTCAAAATATACAATATATTGTACTAGGCGATTACAAGACGCGTGCATTTCATTTTTATTAGCAACAATATGTCAACCTACGTGTAAAGTGTAGCATCTTCTTAAATTAATGTAAACCGATCGTTCGAGGTGTTCGACACGTTAAACAAGATCACAGCCGATGCGATCACCTCAGACAGCAGTCTGTCTTAATTTATTAGTGTAAAGAATGTTAAGTGCCTTCGGCCTGTTTGTAGCTTCTTCAAACGTAGTTGTGATCCTCCTTGATCATATCGGCTGCCTTCTCGGCTATCAAAAAGACCGGCCCATTGGGATGGCCAGCCACCAAGTAGGGCATGATGCTGGCATCCACCACACGCAGCTTGCCAATGCCATGGACACGCAGTCGAGCATCGACAACGGCGCTGGGATCACTCCTGGGTCCCATCTTGGCCGTGCCCGAATAGTGGTAGATCGTTAGGCTGAAGTGACGCGCATGACACGCCCAGTAGGCGCTGGTGCGCCAACCGAATTGGCGACAGGCGGGCAGCTGCTTGTCCAGGAGACGCGCATTGATGGCCCGGAAGGCGGGCTCGTCCATGAGACGCACCGCCTGCTCGATGCCTCGTACCGTTATATTGAGATCATAGGGATGGGAAAAGTAGTTGGCGTTGATCAGTGGATGCTGCAGAGGATTGCGGCTGCGCAGCCGGATGCGGCCACGGCTCTTGGCGCGCAGTATCATAGGGAAAAGCATGAAGCCGTTGCCTCCCTTGCGTTCCAGCTCACCGAACATGGTCTCATAGATGTCCGGCTTGAGGCCGAAGGCAAGACGCAGGGCTGGATTCAAATGCATTCCCGCACCCGTCATGAAGAGCTCCATGTCTGCCCAGCCTTTCTTTCGCTCAGATTCATCCAACGCATAGAATGAGATGGCTTCAACGCCGCCTGGAATCCGTATGGGTCCTGTGCCACCCACAAAACTGCCCAGTGCCTCAATGTTGAGGAAGGTGCTCAGCTCCAGCGCACTCGCATTGCACAGAAAGGTTACAGCGGGCGCCACATGATCCTGCAGATTGTAGCCCACGGCCAGATTGGCAATCGGCTTGATGCCCACCTCGCGCAAGTGCTTGGCGGGACCCAGGCCGGAGAGCATCAGCAACTGGGGCGTGTTGATGGCACCTGCCGAGACGATGACCTCCTTGCGGGCGAGCACCTTGAGTGTGCGTCCACCGGTCTGCAGCATGACGCCATATGCGGTCTTTGTCTGAGGATCGATGAGCACGCGGGTGACCAGCGCCCTCTTCTTGATATGGAGATTTTTGCGCTTGCCCTTGATGGGATAGAGGTAGGCACGATTGGAGCTCCAGCGTGTCTCGTTGCTGATGGTGGCTTGGAGATAGGAGACACCCAGCTGTGATTCACCGTTGTAGTCACCGCGTGGCAGGCCCGCCTGCTGCGAGGCGCTGACAAAAGCATCGGCAATGGGCGTGCGATGTGCTGAGTAGCTAATCTTGACGGGCCCACTTCGACCGGGTCGTGAGTGGCCCGTATCCGCGTCAGGTATGAGTGAGCCCTCGTATTTCCTGAAGTATGGCAATAACTCCTCATAGCTCCAGCCGGGATTGCCCAGCTGCGCCCAGCGATCGTAGTCATGGCGATTGGCCCGGGTGTACATCATGTAGTTGAGCACAGAGCTGCCACCCATCACCTTGCCGCGTGGCCAGTTGCAGCGATTGTCCTTCATGGCCAGGCAGTAGCTGGACGAGGGCTCTGTGCGATACTTCCAGTTCATTTCGCCCAGCTGCAGATAGTGCGCCAGTATGGGTATATCCATGATGTAGCTCTCGGGTCCGCCCGCCTCCAGCAGCAGCACCTTCCACTGAGCATTCTCTGAGAGACGCGCTGCCAGAGCGCATCCTGCTGTGCCGGCGCCTACGACTATAAAGTCATATTCGGTGAGGAGTCTGTTCCGCTCGTCGAGTGCCTCCAGGTTCAGTTGGTTTTGGCCACGACGCATCAGTTCGAGTAGATCGTTGAGTGCGCTGCCATTGTAGCTCTGAGCCAGTGCACCCAATAGCAATGGCAGAAGTGATAGGCGCAGTATTAATTGCATTACGATTGACTGGCTGACCGGAAGGTGCAAACCGTTGTGCTTTCGGCGAGCAACTGAATCGTTGCAAATGCGGCAACAGATCTCAATTTGAAACAAGGTATTAAGGAATTTAATAGCACAAAAAACCATTCAAGTAACGCGCTTCTATTTTATTATATCGTGTATATCATTTAAATAGAAAGCTTGTTAGCCTGTGACGGATGTGTGGGACAAGGGTCTAAAGTAGGGGCGTTATATAACAGAATTTACATGGATTACAGAAATTTGATTAATGAAAATTAGGGGGATTACCTTCTGGAATAATGACACGAAAAAGTACATTACGGAAAACATTTTATTCATACTAATTGCAGGGTACAGAAGCTTCGAGTAGGTGCGAAGGTTCCTGCCACATCATAATAATATTTGCAAAAAAATCTCGGTTCAGGGGTCAGCTAATTATATTAGATGGGAAACACACGATCCCCAAGGAAATTAGTGCTATAAAAACAAACCAATTGATCTTAAGATCTGACCTCAACACACTCTATTCAGTTATATGAATGATATCTGGGTGCTTAGGATCACACATCAAATTCTCGATCTCAATTACATACTGAAAAATACTAAGTACAGTAGACGCTCGCTAATTGGAACTACTTTCTTTCGAGTTTCATGTTGCTGCTTGGACTTTTAGTTCCTCTTCCCAGGAATACCCCTGACACAAACTTTTTTCTACACAAATCTTCTTATTAAGCAGAAATCGTTTATTTTTTCATACCAAAGAGAAACCTTTGGAACTCGATTTTTTTAGATATTAAAAATTAAATTTGAAATCCACTGAAAGCTCTTAAATTGAGGTTTAAATTTCAGAGAATTTTTACTTATTATGGAAACTGTCAATAATCAAATTGAATGGAGTCTTTTTCCACCCAATCCTGCAGCCATTCTGCATTAAAATCTTGGTGTTAAGTATATTAAAGCCAAAAAAATGTGGAAATATTTTTGGTTTCTATGTTCTATTTCTTTAATTATTAGATTTTTTTGGAAGAACGTTTATATAAGGGATATTTCCTACCTGCGATTCTCCTGTTTCATACTATAAACAGGAACTAAAAACCCTTTAGAAATTTGAAAATTCCGAAAATAAAATAATCACCAGGGGAACAAAATGGTTCGCAGCTGGGAGCATTATATAAAGCTACAGGATTAATCACAAAAAAAGAAAAAAAGACAGACTTTTATTTAATTAACAACACGTTTTATAATAATTGGGTAAATCCCCTTTTTTTGCAACTTTTTCGAAGCAAAAGAAAAGTCAGAAATTGGAACCTCAGAATTAACTCTCACATTTTACAACCCAAATTTCCAACGGTTTCAATTTAGGAGCGTCCACTGTACTTGCAATTACCCTTAAATATATATACTTAGTATATAGCTGTATAGTTAGCGATCGTAGATTGCGACATTTTGTCTGCAGTCGGCTGAATGATTCGATAATTGTATAAATATGTTCTTCACAAACCTCAGCTGGCCCCTTCTTTTATTGTTTGTAAATTTTTTTTAATTATTTCCGTTTGCATGTAAATTATCTAATAACAGAATAGCTAAGAATTACGAAAAAATAGAGGGAGATAGCAGTACAGAGAGATAGAGAGGGAGGGAGATCAACAACTAAGTAACAACCGCATTGCCTAACGATTTTGGGCTTTGGCTCGCCGCAAGTCATTTGACATAGTTTACGATACTCAAAGATCTTATTCTTTTGGCCAGAACAGGCCAACGTCCCTGACAAAGATACCAAAGTTGGTATCGAAATGCGTTACACTTTTAACCAAAAGAATGCTTTTATCTTTTGAATATTGAGTGTGAAAATGCAGAGCAGTCATAAAGATTTATCAGTCTTTTTCAAGATCAACAGAGAGCTTGTCTTAAGACAGATTCTATAATATATATATATATATATATATAAATAGAAATATATACTTCAAGTCAAGAACTCGAAACAACTGAAGCCAAAAAGAATTCCATGCATTTACTTTGATTTCTGTTACGCGACTTTCTGACTTCAAAATTTATTATTTATGATTCATTCTTGGCCTTTTTTCGACCCCTAAATCATAAAAGAAGGCTAAAAAGGGGCCTGTCAAGAAGCAATCAGCTTAACGAGCTGGGCAGAGCACAGGGGTCACAGCTCAGAGTTTGCTTTAGTGTAGGTTAAGGGTATCCCATAGTCAAGCACGCTCGGTACTGGAGCATGTTTTGTTGATAGTCTTTTGCCTAGGGCTTTGAAGCTGGTGAGAACGTTCCCAAGATCTTGACAGAGCCAATGGTTGGTTGGTTGACCGAGACTAGGCTAGAATCGATGACATTCGAGCTGCGGCATTGGAGTCAAGGTAGCCCCCAATGGTTGCCAACTAGTGTGTAATTTGCGCAATAGTTGGCAACGCGTGCAGCCACTAAGCGTTGCACATTGCTTGTTGAGCTTCTAACGGCAATTAAAAGTTTCGGCTTTTATGGCTTTTGGTACAATCGATCGGCTCTTGTTGTTGTTGTTGTTGTTGTTGCTTTTAGCCAATTTGATGTTAAGTCGTGTGCTAAGAATTTAGCCAGTTGTTGTCTTTGACCGACTTTTCTAACTGTGAAACCCACCAAAAGTGTCAAAATTGAGACGCTTGACTGCTATTTTTGGACCTACACAATGTCGGTTGACCTTGTGCCCAGAGCTCTGGCTTCTGGTTCTTGATCCCTGCTCCAAAAATCTCTCAGGATTCCAGTTCTCCACATATTGCAAGGCTTTTGACGCTATCGAGAACTTGAATCGCTGCCAACTGCGCTTGGATTGCGAACTCTATGGATGACTTGACAGTTTTGTTAGCTAGACAGCCCCTCCTATTAAATCCTCCTCCCTGCCCTCCACTCTGCTCCTCGTCTGTTCATCTGCCGCCTTATAAATTGTTCTTTAGGCGTCAGACAACGCAATTCTTGACTGTTCACATGGGCACGCCACATTTTCAGGCAATTGCTTTTTATGGCCACAACTTACAGAGATTTTTAATAGAAATAATATATATTTTATTTCTGTATTTCGCTTTTGTTATCATCCATTTAATGGAATCTCCAACTGACAATTGCAAATCTCTTTATGTATCACAGAATTTAATGATTGGTTTGTATGGAACACCTGTATCATAAGCCCAGAGCTAATGAGCCTGAGTGTATTTGCTAAGAAAATATATAGAAATATATATGTTTTGTTTTGCTACACTTACGGCATCGATTTGTTGAGTCTGTAGTAAATATTACTTATGCAAACAGACGAGGAATAAGTGAATTACTTGCTTCGTTTAATGACTAAACAAAAATCCATAAAAAAAGCTACAAAACAAAAACCAAAAGAGAAGAAAAAAACAAACAAACATGAGAATTATTATTATTATTATTATTTTTTTCCAGCATTAACGAGCCACAGCAAATCTTCTATAAAAACATCCAAGGTCTTCAGACAAACCAACAAACTCGAGCCGTGAGGGTAAAAAACTCCACATTGGCCAAGAGAGAATGTTAGAACTTCTATGAAAAAGTCAAGAAACTGGTTGGACTTACAATATACTAGACTAGTATACCAAATATTGCTACTATATCATAATCATACTTGAAACCTTGAGAGAGAGATAGATATATTGCTCTTTTATGGGCAAATTTCGGGCTAGTATATCTGAAGAGCTGTGGGATATAGTCTAAAACTTGAGAGAGCATTTTATGGCAAGACCTATATCAGAATAGTTATGGGTTATAATACTAAACTTCAAAGAGAGATAATCCAATTTTACTACTAAACCTGAAAGATTTGCATAAATTTCCATTTTATGGGAAGAACTCAGGGTAGTATTTCATAATAATTCTGGAGGATATTCTGCTAAACCTGAGAAAGATAGATATATTTCCCTTTTATGGGAAGGCCTACATCAAAATAGTTGTGAAATATGCTACTAAACTGGAGAGAGACAAAGATAGATTGTAATTTTATGGGCAGATCTTGGCGTTATTTTTTATAATAATTGAGGAATATACTGCGAAACTTGAAAGAGATTGAAATAAAGTTGATTTTATGGCAAGATCTTTGGGTACTTTATCATAATAATTGTGAGATACACTCGTAATCTAGAGAGAGATAGAATGGAATGATCACGGGTAATACCATATATCGTTATATTTATAGCATATAATGCTATACTTGAGAGAGATTGATGTATTCCCATTTTATAGGAAGATCCCGAGGTAATATATCAAAATAGCTGTAGGATATACTACTTAACTTGAGAGGGAGATATATATTCCCATTTTATGGCCAGAACATCATAAAGGTAGAGGGGTATAGGGCTAAACTGGAGAGAGATTGATGTATTCCTATTTTATGGGAAGATGTTAGGGTAATCTATCGAAATAGTTGTGATATTTACTACTTAGCTGGAGAGAGTTAAGTAAAGGCCCAGTTTATGGGAAGACCTTTATCATCAGACCTTTATATCAGTTATGAGATATACTGCTAAAGTTAAGAGACAGATATATATTCCCATTTTATGGAAAGATCCCTGAAAATATATCGTAATATTTATGAGATATACCGCTAAACTTGGAAGAGATAGAAGTATTGCAATTTTATGGGAGGATTTTAGTGTACTTTATCATAATAGTTATGGGATATGCTGCCCAAACCCCAGACTGATAGATATACGAGTACTTCCATTTTATGGGAAGATCTGCCATACATTCTCTTATTCTCTTATTTATTTATCTGTATAAGTTTATATACTATTTTTAGTGTTTGATCGGACTATCCAGGCAATGTGATTGACTTCGATTGTGTTTTTTTGCTATCGAAACAGGCTTTTGGCTTGAGTCAAAGCCATTTTAGCAGCTGTCGTTAAAAATCAAAATAGAGAGGCATTCTGATAAATTTTAGTAAGGTTTACTTTTTATCCCTCATCATCCTTGCCCCCGCAGCAATATGTCCAGTTCCAGCAAGCAGCAGTCGCAGCCAGAGCAGCAGCTAATGGAAAAAACCATGGAGAAGCTCAGCACTGAGGATGGTGTGGCCAGTTCCAGCACCTCGGAGCACGTGGTACGCGCTATACATGCCATGCCTGAGTCCACAGTGTTCACCTCGGAGTCAGCTCTGAGCACTGAGCAGGTGCAGCAGGATCCGCAGACCGAAAAGGAGCTGCCAAGTCTGCAACAGGAACCAGAGACACGCGTGGATCGCTTTGTACGCACTTTGATCCGTTGCTTCTTATACTGCACTGTGCGTATTGCAGCCGGGTTTGGTCTGAGTCGCCAGCAGACTTCCTGGTACAAGAACTGCTGGGACAATCCTGGACCACGTGATAACAATTGCGGACAAGATCTTACAGTTTTGGGTGTATCCATGGCGAACCCAACCAAGTGATGAGAGATGAGAGAAAGGAAAAACCATACGATGCCTGATCCTGGTTAAGTTGCTACCCCAGAGACAAATCCCAAAAAGACTTTTCATATTCGCGTTCCAACTTTGAATATGGAGTGTCTGAAATCTTTGCTTTCTTTCAATATACAAACCATATCTCCAGTTGAGCCTTCTTTTAATTTGATAAACTCCCAAATCAAAGTTATTTTTCAACATCTATTGCCATATTCTGGTTAAGTTGCTACCCCAGAGACAAATCCCAAAAAGAGTGTCTGAAATCTTTGCTTTCTTTCAATATAAAAACGATATCTCCAGTTGATCAAAGTTATTTTTCTGTGCCCAATCAACATCTAATGCTAGATCATTTATCATTTTTGATCATGTTGTGATCTTTGCAGTCAAAAAGTAATCTTTTCGTTTTGTTTTCATCTGTTTGAAGTGAAGTTGAGTAACCACTTTAGGTGTACCTACTTCCCTTATGTTCTTCCGTTCTTTAAGTGCTTGAACTCTTTGTGAATACTTCCACGCAGAAATATTTTGTTTAGATATTGAAAAATTGACATCACTTTGTCGCCCACATAAGAAAAATTCCGATAATTGTACACCTTTTTTTTTGGTGGCAAACAAAAGTGTTGGCAACAAAATAAACAAACAAATGAACATTAATAAATTGAATGACAATTGACAGACAATTGATGATTGTTAGCGTATCTTAGCATTGTCTAAATTGCAATTATATGTATTATATATCGAAATTGAAATTGAAATTGAGCTCGAAATGTTATTCAACTTTTCGATGAGTGCTCGATGGGCTACTGAACCGTAGAAGTGCTCTGTCACGGCAGTCATCGACTGACAATCGATAAGCCGATCGTTCGATTTGTTGCGCCTCAGTGCTGATTCGTTTTGCTCTGTGAACCTTATTCAATCGCACACAAAAACAAAAACAAAAACCAAGCTACTTTAAGTACACTTACTTCTAATTAAATGATTGATTGATTTACCTCATTTACATATTACTTTGTATCTTTAATTGCCATGTCATTGCTCTACTTCCTGACGAAAATTATTGACATTATAAGAAACTATTTTTTAAGTAGCGCCCTTTCAAGCTCGTGCTCATCAAATATGTTAACTCAAAATTGTGTCAAGGCTGAGGGCTAGAATTCTATCGTAACTATGAAACCGGTAAGAAGCAATTAAAAACTGGAAATGTAAACCCAAATCAGATAATGATTATGATAAAGAGTATACTTATGCAGTAACGCTGTAAGACTTAGGAGAATAACAACTCAAATCGACAGGGTCATTGGAGACCGGTTGCCTCTGTGAGAGTTCTATGGAGCCGAAGCATTTCCGTTTTTGGGGGTAATCATAAAGTCATTAATATTAATTTTAATGTGGCGTAATTTTCTCATCTGCCACGATATCTAATCATCCTCTCTCTCTCTCTCTCTCTCTTTCTTGCAGGTGAGGTAACAAACTTCTTAGCCATGAGATTCTTGATATATTTTATAAAGCAAAGCAAATACCACAGCGTCAAAGATCAAGTTCACTGGGTCTGGGTCAACTGGGTTGACTGCGTGAGTCGTTGTCTTATAGTGTCTAAGATTGTCTAATATTATCTTATGTTTTCTGATATTGTCTTATGTCTTATGTTGTCTTACGGACTCGCAAGCAAATGATAATTGAACATTTTTATCAGACCAACAAGTTTATTAACCTCTAAGTGGAACATAACGACGATGAACGTGAATCGATGGGAAAAAAAGAAGCTAAATAGGAAGTTCAATATAATAACAAGCTGACGAAGAACAAGAAGAAGATACTAAATACTCATACGCGTATTACTTCCGTCAGCCATTGACCCAGTTTATGAAATTTGGCTTTAACTTCGTTAAATCGTCGTTCGATTAATTCGCATTGCCAAATTCGATATCTTTTGTTTAAAAGCAGCGAAGGGCAACTTGGCGACAACTAGCAACAGCAGCTGGAAAGTTGACTGGGGGCGTGTGCAACCCATGCTGCGTATACGTATCGCCAAAATCAAGATCAATTAAGCTGACTGTAGGCGAAAGTAATCGACTTGGGCATACCCTGTTGCCAAATGAAGACTCTGTCTCAAGCGATTGTCTACTACTTGCTGCCTCTTATATTGTATATCAATGCTACCCGTTTGGAGCATGTACAGGGTATAAACTGGTATATTAATTCGTTCGCTTTCCAACACCTAATGCGACCTTCAACTGTTGCTTGAACCGCCGCTACGGTTGACCGTTAACCAATTGTAAATTGTAGCTGTAAACTAGTCAAGAGTTACCACGAAAGGTGGACAACTCCATTAAGTAGTCATCGGATTAACATTTATTCGCTTCATGCTGACTCAGTTTGTTATTGCTTTTGTTTTTATTAGTTTTTTCATTTGAATTTTTGTAAATTAGAATGTTTTATTTTAGTTTTTGGGGAACTTTGGGCAGGGTCTTATCGATTAGCACCATACGAAACATTTCCGTTCTTTGTCGGAAAAGTATTTAATGAAATTTGCATTGATTAGTCGAGTGCGTTGTGTCTGGCGGCAACCGAGTTTCCGGCTTCCGATCTTATAGACATGAAAATTGTTGACCAAGGCTGACAACGAGGCTCTTAAGATGATTTATGATCGACTTATTGGGCGTTGTTCACGACGCTGACTCGTGTTTTGGTGGCCAAGTTCAAAGTTGAATTTATTGTTTCTTTGAGCGCCCTTCGCTCATTTTTGCCTATCGATTGACTGCATTAAGCCATCTTAATTAATGGCCCATCTGTCAGCCTGTCAGTATTGCCAACCCTTCCATCTGTCCGGCTGTTTGTCTGTCCAACTGTCAGTTCCACTGTCAATTTATTCGACATTTTGAGTCTCTCTGGAGCAGCAGTAATAGCTAATTTCATTTCATTTGCATTTGCGTGTCGCTTGCGGCTTTCATTTAATGGCTACGCCTAGCTGTTAGGCTATAGTATTTTCACCTGTTAGAGATGAGCGCGTTTATTAATCGCATAACTATCGTTTGGTAGACTGGAATGAAAACATGAGTTATGACGATAGAAATTGGCATAGAAATTGAAATAATTCCTATCAGTCATAACAATATGTTTATACAACCTATGAATAAACACCTTGAACACCTTAAATAAATAAAAGTTCTTATGATAATTATATCATGATATCAGTAGATAATGTTAGTCTTACAGCAAGATCTTCCCTGAAGTCAAAAAAGCTCACAAAAGTCTTAACAGCACTTCAACTGACGAATCGGCATATTTTATAATGTCAAACTCAATTTTAATGGCCAATTCGATATATTTAATTAATTTCATGGAAGATTTTGCATAAAACAATCGTCAACTTCTATGAAATTTCCTAGAAACTGACTTGTGTGCAAAAGTTTCTTCTATTTAAACGGTGTCCGAGGATAGTTAAAAACTAAATTATGAATTAGGTCTAATTGAGATCTACATATATATATGTACAGTGAGTCTTAACCTATCGTATACAATACAATGCAAAAGATACGAGTATAATTAATTTCAGTTAATGAGCTACATCTTCAACTTCATCAACGTAGTTAAATTGCTTTAACGACTCGTTCACTTGGTCAACTCGTTAGTTAAAATTTCGTATGAATTGAACTAAATTTGAATTTATTCCAATAGCTTTAGATATATATTTATTTATTTAATATTTCCAAAAAAACTTAATCATTATTAGATACTATATCGTATACCCACTCGATACGATGTATGAACTCATTCATCGTTTGCCCATCGCGTGTCATCTCTATGGACACGCTCTGTTAATTAGCGTAAATATTTTTTGTTGCCTGCTTTTAGGCAGTTTGCATAAATAAAGACTTCGTTGTTGTTGCTGTATTTGTGGTACGATGGATGCGAATAAATTAAATTTATTAGATATAATTTTGTCACATGTATTATAAATAGTCAAAAATATAATTAAATTAAATTAATAATATAATAATAAAAAAAAAATTAATTTACATATAGAAATAATTATCTTAATTATAAATGAAAACAATAATTATAAGCAGATATAACTAGAGTCTAGAGTCTAGAAGATACATATATGATATATTGTACATAACTATGACTCGATTTCATGCATTGCCATTACATCATTTGAGATTTGTGTGTGTTATGGGAAAGTGATCGTTGTTGCTGTTGTTGTTGGCGTTGTTACTGTCTTTCAGCGTTATGTGATGTATGGGGAAAAAGGCGAACAAACAATCAAAACTGTTGTTGCTTTGCCTTAATACTAATTTTTAACAATGGCAAACTCTTGTGTGCAACTCATAAAACAAGCTGTCTTTAGGTCTGTCTCTCCTTCTGTCGGTTCGTGTGTCTCTCTCCCTCTCTCTCTGAAAGTCTTTTTGTCAGAGTTTTATGTAAAGCTAGTTGACCCCTGAGCAACGCTGCTCAATGTCCAACGACTTCAGTTAACTATTTTTGACTTTTTCTATTGTTGTTGCTGTCAATGTAAAGTTACTTTTGCTTTTGCTGTTGTCGTTGTTGCTGTTGCTGTTGCTGTTGCTGATGATGTTGCTGCTGTCGCTGTCGCTGTCACTGCTGTTGGTGATGCTGATGCTGTTGCTGCCACTGGCAGCCATATCGCTATCGCTATCATGGCGCTTAACCTTATACTCGGGATTCTTGAGCCAGTCCTCCTTGATGAGATCGGCGCCCTTTTCAGCTATCATTATGACTGGCGCATTGGTGTTGCCGCTGCTGATGGTCGGCATAATGCTGGCATCGATGACGCGCAGACCTCGGACTCCGTAGACGCGTAGACGTGGATCGACCACAGCTTCGGGATCCCAGGAGGGTCCCATTTTGGCAGTGCCACAGGGATGATATATGGTCATCGATATGGTGCGCACTTGGCACTCCAGATACGCATCCGATAGAAATTTGTGCTGCTTGCAGTTGGGCAATGGCTTCCGCCAGAGACGGGAGCCAAATTGCTTGAAGACCTCCGCCTCGGCGACACGTAGAGCTATCTTGGCGCCCTCCACCAGTGTCCTTGCGTCCAGCGGATCATCAAAGTAGTTGGCATTGATGATGGGATAGTGAAAGGGATTGGCCGAACGCAGACGCACTGTGCCGCGAGAGCGCGGACGGAGCAGCAGCGGCATTATTGTCCAGCTATCTTTGTTGGCAATGGGATGATAGACCTCCTGGTAGACGGACTCCTTGAGTCCCATCACTTTCTTGACACGTGCGCCATTATCCGAATTGATAGAGGCCGGCGCCATATGAAACTGTATGTCCGGCCAGTCGATGCTGCGATTGGAGTACGGCGTATGCACAAAGGCCAATCCCTCGACGCCGCCAAGCGTTGTCATGGGTCCACGTTCGCGCAGCACATACTGAAATGTGACTGCTGTGGGATTGAAGCGATCTTGCACAATGGCCACGGGCTTGTCCACGAGGAAGGTTAATCCTCCCATGCCCACATGATCCTGCATATTCTCGCCAACGGGCAAATCCTGCAGAACTTTTATCCCATGTTTTTCAAGTTGCTGGCGCGGCCCCAGACCTGACAACATCATCAGCTGCGGCGTGTTGATGGCTCCTGCCGAGAGTATCACCTCACGACGTGCCGCTATGCGGTAGACCTTGCCATGCTTGACGAACTCCACGGCCTGGGCGCGCATGGTGCCCGGCTCGATAATGATGCGGGTAACGTGCGAGTTCATGGACAGATGGAAGTTGGGACGCTGGCGTATCGGACGCAGAAAGGCCTTGGCCGTAGAACAGCGAGATCCGCGTCTTATGGTGCCCTGGGCAATCATGAAGCCCGCCTGTTGGGCTCCATTGATGTCCCGATTGTCGTAGCCCAGCTGTGTGCCCGCCTCAACAAAAGCGGCCACAAGTGGCGTATGCCAGGGTGACTCCTGCACGGTCAGCAGGCCACCGCGTCCATGGTAGCCGCTCCTGGCCAAATAGGGATTGCGATTGTCCTCTGACTTCTTGAAGTAGTGCAGCACCTGACTATAATCCCAGCCGGGATTGCCAAGTGAAGCCCAGTGGTCGTAATCGTTCCGATTGCCTCGCACATACAACATATAATTGAGCACGGAGGAGCCTCCGAGGACACGTCCACGTGGCCAGTTGCAGCGATTGTTCTGCATGCCCAGGCAGGCCTTGGTCGAGGGCTCCGTCTTGTAGGCCCAGTCCAGTTTGCTCAGCTGCAGATAGGCGGCCAGGGATGGCACATCCGAGATCTCATTCTCATCCGGCCCGGCCTCGATCAGCAGCACCTTCCACTTGCGCACCTCGCTCAGTCGATTGGCCACCACAGCGCCCGCTGAGCCGCTGCCAATCACTATGAAGTCATACTCGGGCCACAGGTTCAGCTGGTCCAGCGGTCGTGACTCAGGATCTACGGCGTCATAGCGATAATAGGTTATCGCCGCCAAGAGCAACGGTATAAGCCACAATCCGGTGGTTACCACGCCGAATGTTGATTTGATAACCGTCGTTATAAACAGCAGATTGAGCACCATAATCGATGGATTCCTCACTTGATAACAAAGCCAATGATAAGGACGATGATGCTGAAGTATTTGCTGATGCTTGGGATTTACTTCCCAATTTTGTTCTTGATTTGATATTGTTGTCTCTCTCACTCACACGCACACTCTCTCCTTCTAACGTTTCTTTCGCTTGTGCATGGCGTGGCTCTGCTACCAACCAACCGGCTTTGCGTGGATGCTGCTCTTCCACTTGTGACTGTTATTCCTGGTGCTCCGATAGCTGCAAAAGAGAAAACTTTGTTAGTTCAGGGTCGAATAGGGATATGAAGTAGTTGTTTAGGTACTAGATAGAGTCCATCTTTCATATAAGTAGATGTTTATTGATATATAGATTCGATGAGGTATAAATTTAAGGCAAAAAACATCTGTGATGAGTTGCTCAAGTTCTCTCTGGAGGGGTCCCTAAGGAAAATTAAGCCCTAAAGAAGATTCAACCCTTAGAAAGATTGAAACCTAAGTACGATTACTTTCAGCTAACTCCACCAACTCTTTAACAAATATAAGAATTCCACTAGAGATCAACGCTTAATCTCCATCACAAAGTTTTCCCTGGAGGGGTCCCTAAGGAAGATTGAACTCTAAGATCGATTCAATCCTAAGTAAGATTCAACTAAGTACAATTGGACCCCAAGTACGATTACTTTCAGCTAACTCCAAAAACCAATTCCCAGATAGAAGCGAGTCCACTAGAGGTCAACTGGTAAACGCTTAATCTCTATCACAAACCCATCACCAAAGGGTCAATGATACCCTCATTTCAGTCCGTAAACCGTTAAAGTGCCGTTGCTAAACCACTTGCAACTGAAGTTGCGTTAGGTTTTATTTGTTTTTTTGTTTTGTGAATCGTTTTGGGAATCGCTTGCAGCTTCGTATTTGATGGCTGAGCTCCCATGTTTATGGAGGGCCTCAGGGGAGGCACGACCTTAGCGCTGTACAGACACAGAGCACCAACAGCCTATTGGGATGCTTCGCTCAATTCCAATTGAAACGTGTGCATACAAAGTAGTTGTTACATCAGTTTTGACCCTATCGAACACCCAGTCTTCTCGCCGCCCGCCATGGGTCTTCCTGAAGGGCCATTGGCGTATGGTGTGCGACCTTGAAGCTATTGCGGCCAATATCGTTAAGTGTTGAAAAGCCAACTATGACGTTCAGGCAACCACAACATCGAATGCGGCTTATAATGAATGTAAACCACGCAAATTGCCGTTCAACTGCATTACAACAACAACAACAACAACAATAATAGTAACAACAACAACAACAACAAGGAAAAAAAAACGCTTAGAGTATTTGTTATTGTTATTTGTCTTTCAAATCGTCGGCCCATTCGTTTTTATTACAATATCTACAAGCTCTGATGTAATAGCAACCAAATTGTTTGTTGCTGGGTTTTTTCTTTTATTTTTTTGTTGTTGTTGGTGTCATTGTTGCTGTTGTTGTTGTTCGTGTTGTTACTGTGATTTCTGGTATAATTGGCGCGCTCGATTGGTAAATCTTTAAATCTACATATACGAAACTTTTGGTATTGTTGCCGAGCATTTGTCTATTTATTTATCCACCGGCCATAATTCATTTGCCTTGTCACTCGATCAGCCGTTAAACTCCCGACCTGTTGTCACGTTGCTCTCGTTGCTGTTGTTGTCGTTGTTGTTGTTGCTGTAACTGGTTGCTGCTGTTGGTTGCTGCTTGTTTGTTGTTTGTTGTTATCGTGCGGGTGTTGAAACGTGCAACATTGCGACGTTTGTCTGTACCGCTTCAAGCTAAGCCTGTACAGTGGGTGCAAAAATAGTTCCCACAGCTGAATGTTAACTTGTGCATATCAATGAATCATGCATAATGCACAATCCAAACTTATAAATAATAATACACGCATAAGGAACTCTTTTTTTGACAATGAGTTAAGCTCGGAAGCATTTTATGACTAATAGCTTATATATGGAAATCTCTTGAATAAAGCTTGGATTACTTAGGCTAAATATTGGCAAGGTTGAGACTCTCTAATATCTTTTTTCTGATATCTTTTCTCTAATATCTTTTCTCTGATTATATATCAAATGAACGATAATACCCTGTAAAATCGACTAATATTGGAGTCTGACTCGAAAGTGAAACATTTGTATTGAGATTTTAGGTATTTGTTTTGGTTTTCCTACAGCTCAAATCTTGGCTAAGCTAAGGACAAGTTGTGTATATAATATATATATATATCTAGTTCTGAAATTGTTGTCTATTATAGAATTATAATCCTGAAGAAATACTATGATTAATGTTTACATAAACAAGAAACCAATTCCCCAATTGCTGAGTCTTATTCCCCATAAAACGTTCCCATTGAATCAACTTTATTCAAGAAGCAGACACAAAGAGATGAGTCTTAAGAAACCAATAAACCTTTGAAGAATGCTGCTCATATATACATATATATATAGGTCTAACTTCTTGGTAGAATATTTATTATATACATATATTATACGACTATTCGTTCTAGTTGTTAAACATCTAAACCCTTTAAATCAACTTTAATCATGAAATTATTCAAGAAACAGACAGAAAGAGCAGAGTTTAAGGAAACTATAAAACCTTTTGGACAATGCCGCACAAAACACTATATATATATATCTAGGTTTACCTGCCTATTGGTAGAATATATATTACATATATACATATTATAAGACTATTCGTTCTAGTTGTTAAACATCTAAACCAAGTAGAGCATTGCGTAGTCGTAGTTTTGGCTGTTGTTGCCCCACTGTGGCGTTAACTCTTTTCCGCTAGACTGAGCTCAAGTGAAAGGCCAAAGGCTGGAACGGACTACTTAATATATATATCCAGCTCCAGCTCCAGCTCCAGCTCCAGCTCTAGCTCTGATTAAACTAAACTCATCCATTTGGCCAGACGAAACTGGTGTGTGCGAAAATTGGGAATATTTTCGCGTAGTTTTGCGCTGGGGAATGCGGCTGTCACTTTAACTAGGAGCTCTAGTTGTAGCTGGATCTGAAGCTGGATCTGTATCTGGAACTGGATCTTATAACTGGAACCATAGTGCACGCATTTTTACAGTTTCTTCGGCTTTGGTTGTTGTTGTTTTTTTTATTTTTGCGCGCGCAAAATGTAAAAAAAAAAAAACAAATAAAATATTTATAAAAATGTCGAAAAAAAGTTGCATGAAATTGGGTCAGCGGCAAACGAGTTTACTGAGGCAGCCAAAGCTGGAGAGTAGGAGGAGGAGCAGCAGCAGCAGCAAGAGGGGAGTGGCGGGGGACTGTGTGTGTGTGTGTGTGTGTGTGTGTTGTGGCAGGCCTGGTAAACCAGTTGGGCACCTCTTCAGACTCGTGGTAGCTTTTGCTATTGTTGCTCTGTAGTGCGTCACACACACACACTTATTGCTTTTCAATCGAACATGTATATGTGTATATGTGTGTGTGAGTGTGTGTGTGAGTGTGTGTTTGTCAATTAACCAACCATTTCCTGGGCCGGCTATTGAAGGCCATGCGGTTAGACGCTTTTGCACTGCAAATGTCAAGTTTGAGCAGCGCACAACACCCACAAACCCACACACACACACACACACACACGCACGCACACCTACTGTGGTGTGGTCTGGCACGTATCTTGTATCTGTCATTTTGCATCTTATATTTTGAAACCGAAATGGATGCGCTAAACAGAAGCCACTTCGCATATAATCGTCTATAAAACAATAAATAATAAAAAAGAAAAACAATTGCGCGCAATTAAAGTGATTTTAGGCGCTAATTTGGTGTAAAGAAACTGAACTTTTTGGCCATAAGGCCAAAGTCAATGGCCAACAATAATGATCATAATGAACATAATGAACATCATGATCATAACTCTTAAGGTTGTGGGTTGCTGTCAGTCACCTTGACAGGCGTTAGAAACGAGAGAATTCACAGCAATTATTTCGGGTTGCTCTTGCACCTTGTGTCACGTGGGGTCGGGTCATTGTGCCAATGACAGCAACAGCAACAACACCAGCAACAACAGCAGCAGCAGCAACAACCTTTAATTTAAGCACAACAAACGTTGCATTTAATTAAATTAACTGTTGAATGCGTAGCGGCAAATTATCGTTGTTATTTACTCATATTTAGCTGCAACAACACCCAAGAAAATTGCAATCCTTAATTGTTATTGTTTCTGCTGCTGTTGCGTGCAACTGTTGCTGCTTGTGTCTTAAGTCTTTTGTCTGCAGCGAAAGCACATCTAAGACCGAGATGCTATCTTTCTGTTACACTCTTCTAATTCCATCTCATGCACACAAATTTCTGTCTGTCATCGTTTTTGGCAAAAGGTTTCAAGTTTTTTTTCCTGTTTGGATTGCGAACGAGTCACACTGTGTTGCCGCTGGGTTTGTTGTTGTTGTTGTAGCTTATATATCTACGATTTCATTAGTCTGAATGTTTTTCATTTTCTTTTACTCTTAAACATATCTTTGCGAAATGTATCTCACACACGTGTGCGTGTGTCTGTCTGTCTGTCTGTGTGTGTGTAAGGAGCTGTTGTGGGCGATTGCAAAATGTTGCCGCTTGCAATGGTTGCTGCTGTTACTGTTGCTTGTTGCACTTGAGTGCATTTTGCATTTGGCAACATACACTGTAAGTACTGTGTAGGGTACTAACAAGTTCGGAAGTTCGACAACAGTTGCTGAGGCAGCTGTCTGCACCTGTCCCTATGCTAGACAGTGACTGCCGCGCTTAAGGAGCGGAAGCAATCGGCCTTTTGTCAGGGTTTCACTTTAATTTCATTTCCTTTTACCAACACCAACACCAACACACACACACACACACAGAGAGTGTCACACACGATTTGACATCGATTATTCGTTGCTTACTTGAAATTCTAAGCCCAAGTTCGCGTTTCTTTTGGCGGGACAGAGGTAATTGAAGTAGTTTGGCAACACTCAGGCGTATCCTGCACGCACAAAGTAAACAAATCGAGAAAAAAAAGAGTAAATATATCGCTTATCGCTCTGGAAAGCTCTGCGTCCGTGCGGCTGCGTTGCACGCTTTAAACTGAACGCTAGGTTTAACGCGAAATCCGTGCAAACGAGCAAACCGCGACGAGCTTCAGCAGCAGCAGCAGCAGCGGCAGCGACAGCGCCAGCATCGGCAACTGTTTGGCAACACCAACGACAGCAGCAGCAGCAGCAATTGCTACGGCAACAACAAGCATTTACAGTAACAACAACTTCAGCCAGCAGCTGTTGCATATTATTGGCACATCGGCATCGAACTTGTTCGAGAGCGAACATGTTCGAGCCGCTGATAAGACAAACGAACAAGTGCTGATGATGTTGATCGCGATAATGACGATCATTATGAACAAGACTTAATGATGACAAGGTTAGAGAAAGGTGAACAGTGCAGAAAAACTTGCTTAGATTCAATTTAACAATCTTGACCTGAGATATTCCCAATGTCTTCAAAAAGGAAGAAGACTATAAAAAATATATTTATATAATATTAAACGGTTGGAGGCCGAATGGAGAATCGAAAAAGGCTTATAGAATTATAGAGAAAAGATAAATGTTTTGAAATCGAACCTTAAGTTAGAAAAAGTCCAAATAAAAGGCAAATAAATAGTAATAAATTATAATTAAATAAAAAAAATGATAAATCAAAAATAATTATATAAAATATAATAATTATATTAAAGAGTAAATAATAATATTTTATATTATAATAAATTATAATAATAATCAATAAATAATCAAAAAAAATTATTTATATATATATTACATTAATAAATACTAATTACTAATAAGAAATACAAATCAAAAATATGAAAAAATTATAATAAACATAAATTAAAAAGTTATTAATAATAATAAATTTTGGAAAAATAATAAATTATAATAAATAATCGTAAATAATAATAAACAATAAAAACTAAACACAAATCATAATTAATATTCACATATAACAATCAATAATTTTTTTATCAGTCTTTTATTTTATTCACAATTTATCTGTAAGATAAGCAAATTTGATTGAGAGTCTAAAGTGGCGGAAAGTTGTTTGTCAGGATGCAAAACTGGTGAGCAACTTCTGTTGTCTTTACCACTCAAAGTGGGGCGTGGGATCAATAATAATAATAAATATAATATATAATAATATAGTTCAAAATAATCATAAATAGATTTATTATTAATATTAATATTAATAAAAATAAAAACAGAAATATATAAAAAACATTAAAATAATTATTAATATTAATAATAATGAAAATATTATCTAATAATTAAGAAAAGTTATAAAAAAAAAATATGATTAATTATTAATAAATAAATATCAATAAAAGTTAATAAAAATAAAAAATTATAATTGGTATATTAATAAATAATAATTAATACGAAAAATTAACAAATAATAATAAATTCTATGTTCGGTGATAATAATTAAATAAATAAAATAAATAGAATAAATAAAAAAAATAAATAAATAAAATAAATAAAATAAATAAAATAAATAAAATAAATAAAATAAATAAAATAAATAAAATAAATAAAATAAATAAAATAAATAAAATAAATAAAATAAATAAAATAAATAAAATAAATAAAATAAATAAAATAAAATAAAATAAAATAAAATAAAATAAAATAAATAAAATAAATAAATTAGCAATAAATAAAAAATATATTATATATTATTATTATATAAAAATGAATTATTATTAAGAAATAATTATTAAAAATATAATAACAAATAATAATTTGAATAGTATTTAATATAAAAACAAATAATACGAAATAACAATTAATAATTATTAATAAAGACCCAAAGGCAAAGTCTTAATTTAATGTGATTTATATTTTGATTTATATAGTCGAAAATATCTCTTCCGTCAAGCTGTTACTCAGATTGTCCGATTTTCATTATACCTGTTTGACTTTTTTGTATTCCTCCAGGGTACAGTAACAAGTAGTCTGTGACCAACTATTTGGGGCAACAGTAATTAGAGAAATGTCGTACTCACAGTACTGTTATATCGTGTTTCAAATTCTTCTATCCCACATTCATCATCTCTGCTTGGAGCATTCTTTAGGCGTTGCAAATGAGGTTAATGTTCCCTTTAAATTGTGTCCCAAGGCAGTTAATCGCTTAGCGATCCTCAAGAGATATTTATATATATAGATAAACGATTTCTTTTGGCAGATAAATGAATTGATTTATTTGGGGTTTATATATATCTTAAATGTCTTTAATTTGATTTATATTTATCTTTGATTCCGCTTTCAATCCTTTTAACTTCTTTTATCAGCTTTTTACGATCCATCTAGATTTTTACATTCTCCCTTGAACTTTTTTATAGAGCTTCTACTTTGAACTCAAGTCTTCTTCATTATAGAGTACTCTTATACACATATTATGGTAATACCTAAGCTGAACTGAAGATTGTTAAACTTAATTTAAGATTGTCGTATTTTTAGCCAAGATCTTAAAAAGCTGCAAATCATGATTTATGCTAAGCAAGTTTTACTGCAATCTTTCACCTTTCTCTAACCTTGTCAACATTAAGTCTTATTCATTATGAACGTCATTAGCACGAACAACATCATCAGCGCTTGTGAGTTGATCTAAGTCTAGGTCTAGTTATATACAGGGTATCTGCTGGTCGAGCTCATGCGACTGTAGCATCCTTAGCTGTTGCCAGACTGACCACATTCCGCGAATTTCTTGCGTATTCCCAATCGGAGTCTTCCAGCAGATGAAAACTGGGTAATATGGGAGATAAAGTTATTAGCTTATTAACATTTGACAGAGCAAAGATATAAATTTGGCTTAATGTGGCAACAACAGCAACAACGGTAAACTGTGGCAGATGACTGCAAAAATGCTTTTAATCATGGGGAATGGCAACAACATTCAAAGATTTAGTTGTGCTGTTGAAATGTTTAGGTATTTGTTGTTGTTGTTGTTGTTGTTTGTGTGTTAATGTGCAATTAGTGCGATGGACAGTGGTAGGCGGTCTGCGGTGGGGTAGATGACAGTTCCAAGCGCCAAAATATTGCCAAAAAATTCATTTCGTTGATGGTGCAAAAACATGGCAAATTACAAAAAACGTTTCAGCTGAAAGTGAAGACCAAACAAACAAAACAAAACAAAACAGAAAAAAAATTACTTTCGCTTTAAGCGTCAGGAAGCGAATGATGCTGCGAGCTGCCTCCAAGTTGCTCTTGCTGCAACCGCATCCAATTAATGGCCAGTTAAACAGTTTGCACCGACTAAGGGCAGGCACCAAATCTCAAGAAAAACGAAGAAACAACAAAATATATACCAGAGCTGCCTACGTGAGCCCAATCAACTGGCACCCAGACTGGCCACAGCCAGTCAGCCAGTCAGCTAGTCATCCAGTTGGGCAGACACCTTCCATATAGACCATGATGTAAGCATTTTCATTGAACTCAAGCTCAACATTTTTGACAATACACCAACCGCTTCCCAGATGCCGCGCCTCATCTCTCTCTCCGTCTCTCTGTCTCTCTTCTCCGCCTCCTGCAAATTACATGTATCGGCATTTGGTGTGGTTCGGCTTGCCTTGCTTGGAATCGCTTTGGATTCGGATTCGGATTGGTTCAGTTTGGATTCGGGCGGCATAATTGACCGAAATTAAGCAGATATTATTCAATTTCGTGCCGTATCTGAAGACAACTGATTTTTGCCGGCTTTGGGGGCTGCTGCTGCCTTTGGATAGTTGAATCGTTGGATTGTTGAGCCGTTCGACATCACGTCGACACATTAAGTTGGGGCCGACTATTGCGGCATTTATGGGCTAGTCATAGATAGTTTGTTTACAAATGCATTCCAAACCCATTACACGAGTGTACTCCTTGACTTTCCCCCCACCACCAATTTGTTTATTCACGCACAACTATTTGTTAGACTAATTGATGGGTTCCCCCGCAATTTGAGATGTCAACGTTGATCATTGTGATTACAGACTTCACCTGTCTCTCAGATTTTGATGTGGATCACAGTTATATGTTCGCTCTGTGGCAACTGAAACTGATCAATGCCAAAAGATATAATTGTATATACCCAATATTAACGTTTATAATTAACTGTGTTCTCAGTGCGCGATATGTGTCTGAACTAGTTATGAATCGTCTCATAGACACGACTCGCATGCTGTAATAATTTGCTAAAGTCGTTTTGGTTGTTGTGTGAAGTTTTGATCCTCAAAAAAGCAAACCCACGCCCAACCTCAACTTGCAACACACATTAGCGGCGCCGCACACAACTAGCCAGACAACTGGCCAGACAACATCTTTAACAACGTGGACAACAACAAGAAAATGTGTCAATTGGTTGTTCGTTCCCAGGTTGAGTGTGTTGCATTGTTTACGTATGTGTTTTGCCAGCCTCTCAGTCGATTAATGACCCAAATTCGTAGCCTCACTGACCACAGACACTTTGAGCATATTGTTGTGTGACATCATCATGAACATCATTATCGTGTTCGTATTCGTTTTCGTTTGTTTCATTATCATCTTGAGCCGCCTCTTCTTCATTATTAACATTTTTTCGTTTATTGTTGTCTGGTTACCATTTGCTGCTGCTGTTGCTGCTTCTTCTACTGCTTCTTTGGCCAACGTCTTTCGCATAACACTTTCCATTTCTTTGGTCTCACGTACGCCATTGACTGGACGTCGTTTCGCTAACCGAACCGCAACCGCAACCCAACGCACCGCACCGCGTTGGACTGCCCCGCCCTGGCGTCAATATGCCCTGTTACCATATAGCAGCTATGACTTGGCATTTCGTTTAAATCAAATCAAATATTTGCTTTAGGTTTTTGGGCGGCTGGCTAAAGGGCCTTATATAAGACACGCCTTGGGTGGTTTATGACCAACACTCAGCACTTTGTCTTTTCTTTTTCTTTTTATTTAATTTGTTTTGTTTTCTTTTTTTTTTAGTTGATTTCTGTTTTTATGGTCGTACGCGATTTGCAGATTTGCAATTGTTAATTGGGAAATTGCGCTGTCAGACTGAATTAGCGGTGGGACTAGGTGAATTTGAAATATACAACCAATTGGGCCATGATCCAGTGTATTGATCGAGCCCATTAGCAGCTCGCTGCTAACTGGGCTAACAGCCTGATACATGGACTAACTAACTGTTTACAGTGTGGGCCATTCCCCGTCTGACAACTACGAAATAAAACGTGTGAGCTGCCAAAATGTCGCCAACGTGCAATTTTATATATAATTCATAACCTTGGCACATTTGAAAAGCAGCAGCAGCACCGCCATCACCAGCAGCAGCAGCAGCTTCGGCTGTAGTAGTTGCCGCACAAGCAGGAAATACTCAACTGCCACGCCCCATAACGCGCACAAGAAAATTTAATTATGATTTCATTTGATTGCCAGTCAAGTTTCGGTAATTTGACATTTGGCCCGGCCTTTAATTTTGACCATAAAGCGGAAGTCAACGCCCAAATCATTGCCAGCGTCACGTATACGTCAGGTTGTCTGGCGCATCAAAAGCTTAGGCGCGGCACGCGGTTTGTGTACGTGCTAAGCGACTTGGCGTGTGCACACGCTAATCAGGCATAAAAACTGTTGCATACTTTTAGGATGCAAATTGAAAATTAATAATGTTATTGAAAATCAAGTTTTTGGTCTTCTAAAAGTTAGAGTGTTTTATTTGTTAAACAAGTAAAAATATATCGGTAGCAATAAATACAAATAGTTATATAAATATTCAACAAATCAATATAAAAATTAAAGAATTGTGCCTACAACTAAATAAGGTTCTGCTGTAACAAAAAAAAAAGGGGTTTTAATATTATTAATTTAACGCACGCACACACACACACATTTGACTAGTTGATGAAACTAAACAATAGACATAGAAGGAAGCTAGCCAGCAGGCACAACTCGCCGTGCGCCCCAATCCTCCTTGATCATATCGGAGGCCTTCTCACCAATGGCTATGACCGGTGCATTGGGATTGCCATTGACAATGGTGGGCATAATGCTGGCATCGACGACACGCAAGCCGGAAACGCCATAAACACGCAACCGGGAATCCACTACGGCCGTGACATCCCAGCTGGGACCCATGCGGCAGGTGCCCGCCGGATGATAGATGGTAAACGTAAACTGTTTAATACAGCACGCCCAGTACGCATCCGACTGGAAGGGCAGATGACGACAGCCTGGCAATGGTATGCCATGCAGGCGGGAGCCAAAACGCTGGAAAGCCTGGGTATTGGACACATTGACGGCCAGCTTGATGCCCTCGACCAGCACATCGATGTCCTGCTGGTGTGCAAAGTAATTAGGGATCAGCTTTGGCGGTTGCAGTGGATTCCTCGAGTTGAGTCGCACCCAACCAGTGCTCTTGGGCCGCAGCAGCAGCGGCAGTATGGACCACGTTTCGCTGTGTTGCAGCGGCTTGTAGACCGTGTTGTAGAAACCATCACGAAGATTGAGAATCTTGCGTATCTGCTCACCGCCGTCCGAGTTGATCGAGCTGGGTAAAAAGTGAAATTGTACGTCCGGCCAGTCAACGGAAGGATCCTGATACTTGGAGTTTAAAAAGGCGACGCCCTCGACGCCTGAAAAGGTCATCGGCCCACGCTCTCTCAGTATGTACTCCATGGAGACGGGTATGGTCTGAAAGCGGCTTCGCGTAACTGTGAGCGGTGCATCCACCACAAACGTCAATCCGCCTAGACCCACGTGATCTTGCATGTTGTTGCCCACGGGCAGGTCTGCGACTACCGGTATGTTGTGCTCCTGTAGATGCTCCGCCGGACCAATGCCACTCAGCATTAGCAGCTTGGGTGAGTTGAGTGCTCCGGCGCTGAGAATCACCTCACGTCGCACAAACACCACCTGCTTGCGTCCACCCTTCATGTACTCGACACCCACAGCGCGCTTCTGTTTGTCGAGCAGCAGCCGCGTCGCCTCCGTATGCAGCAGCACGTCGAGATTCTTCCTTAGGCGCACGGGTCGTATAAACGCCTTACCAGTGCTGCAGCGGGCGCCACGTCTTATGGTGCTCTGAGTGAGCATAAAGCCTGTTTGTTTGGCGCCATTGATGTCGCGATTCTCGTAGCCCATCTCTATGCCAGCTTGTAGGAAGGCAATGGAGAGCGGGGTGCGCCAGGGAGCCTCCTGCACCGTGAGGTAGCCGCCCGTTTCATGATAGGGCGTCGCTGCCAGATACGGATTGCGCACATCCTCCGACTTAAGAAAATATTTGAGCATTGTGTTGTAGTCCCAACCCGGATTGCCCAATGAAGCCCAATGATCGTAGTCGTTCTTCGAGCCACGCACATAGACCATGGCGTTCAGCACAGAGCTACCGCCGAGCACCTTGCCACGTGGCCAGAAGCAGCGGTCTCCTTTCATCGCCTGACAGTACTGGCGCGTTGACGAGGGCGTCGTCTGATATTTCCAGTCCAGTTCGGTCAGTTGCAGGTAGCCCGCCAGCGCGGGCACATCCGATATTTCCGTCTCATCGCCACCAGCTTCCAGCAGCAATACTGTCCAATTGTGCACTTCACTTAAGCGATTCGCCACCACAGCGCCTGCGGAGCCGCCACCAATCACGACGAAGTCATACTGGCGCTTTATCTGCAAGGAATTTCAAAAGTGAGAGAAGCTCAGGATAAAGGCTTGTGTTAGGATTCCTTACGATTGATGGCTCCTGCACTTTGTTCTCGGGATCGACGCTTTGATATCGATAGTAGTTCATGCCGATCGCCAGTAGTGGGATCATGCCAAGCAAAGACGTCATTGTGCCAAACGCCATGTTTCAGTAATTGTCAAATCCAGGGATCCTCCTTATAGTTCTTGCCGGCGACTGGAGCTGCAGCTGGACCGGTGCGTTGCTTGGTTGTTTGACTGGGATTTGGGTATCCGAAGCTGGCGGCGGGCGCGCTAACAGACAGCGTTGAGCTGCTCGAGTCTCCGCCAGCCAGAATTTTGGGCGTGTAGTTGCGTATGCCACCCGGACGCGCCGACTTGAAGTGGGCGCGTGCGCGCTCGTCCTCCTCCAAGATATCCAGATAGGATTTAATATATAAATGATGACTCAGATAGTGCTTCTGCTTGTCCAACGAGCGGTTGGACTTGCTGGACAACAGGGAACTGGGGCAACCACTGCTGGAACTCGCCGAGCTGCTACTGACTGCCGACAGCGACGATATCGAGGAACAGTGGCACGACGAGTTGTAGATGCCGCTGTCGGAACTCTGTGAGCTGCTGCGCTGTAGATACTTGCCGTTTAGCTTGGCGTAGTGCGAGTCCGTATCCGATTGGGTACTGCTACGGTTAATGGCGTTGCCGGCCAGGATTTTGGTTCTCTCGTAAGTCTGCTTGGTCAGGTTGTACTTGTGGCGTAGTCGATAGTTGGCGTCGTAGTCGTCGGTGCTGTTCGAACTGGTTGATATATTGCTGACGGGCGTGTAGATGGGATCCTTGAAGCTTTTACGATGTGGCTGTGTGCGTTTGTGGTTGAGGATTAGGTTCTGGTTTTGGTTTTGGTTGTGGTTTTGGTTGTGGTTGTGGTTATGGTGTTGCTGCTGCTGCTGCGATATCTCCTGGCCCATATTTCAACTGCGATATGGACAGAGCTGCAAAGAATGAACCTAATTACTTAACGTGTTTTTTATATGATGTATGTAATCGAAGTCAGTTAGATAATTGTTTCCTTTCAAAGGGGTTGAGGAACATTATTATCAATAACTGGAATGGAATGGAAAGTGTTTATACAAAGGCATATCGAAGGCATAAGGGAATAAAGGTTGTCAGCTCATCCAACCTTAATAGTCTATCAGCTCTCGAACGATAGAAACGATCTCCCTAAAGGAAGCTTATTCAACCTGAAGAGTCTATCAGCTCTAGAAGGAAAGAAACGATCTCCCTAAAGGAAACTCATCCTAAATGAAGAGTCTATCAGCTCTTGAAGAATAGAAACGATCTCCCTATGGGAAGCTTATCCTATCTAAAGAGTCTATCAGCTCTTGAAAGATGGAAACGATCTCCCCAAAGGAAGCTCATCCAACCTAAAGAGTGTTTTGGCTCTTGAAGGATAGAAACGGTCTCCCTAAAGGAAACTCATCCAACCTGAAGAGTACTATATATCAGCTCTTGAAGGATAGAAACAGAGTCCCTAGTGGAAGCTCATCCAACCTAAAGAGTCTATTAGCTCTCGAAGGATAGAAACGATCTCCCTAAAAGAAACTCATCCTACATGAAGAGTCTATCAGCTCTTGAAGAATAGAAACGATCTCCCTATGGGAAGCTTATCCTATCTAAAGAGTCTATCAGCTCTTGAAAGATGGAAACGATCTCCCCAAAGGAAGCTCATCCAACCTAAAGAGTGTTTTAGCTCTTGAACGATAGAAACGATCTCTTTAAAGGAAGCTTATCCAACCTGATGAGTCTGTCAGCTCTTGAAGGATAGAAACGGTCTCCCTAAAGGAAACTCATCCGACCTAAAGAGTATATCAGCTCTTGAAGGATAGAAACAAACTCCCTAGTGGAAGCTCATCCAACCTGAAGAGTCTATTAGCTCTCGAAGGATAGAAACGATCTCCCTATGGGAAGCTTATCCTATCTAAAGAGTCTATCAGCTCTTGAAAGATGGAAACGATCTCCCCAAAGGAAGCTCATCCAACCTAAAGAGTGTTTTAGCTCTTGAAGGATAGAAACGGTCTCCCTAAAGGAAACTCATCCAACCTGAAGAGTACTATATATCAGCTCTTGAAGGATAGAAACAGAGTCCCTAGTGGAAGCTCATCCAACCTAAAGAGTCTATTAGCTCTCGAAGGATAGAAACGATCTCCCTAAAAGAAACTCATCCTACATGAAGAGTCTATCAGCTCTTGAAGAATAGAAACGATCTCCCTATGGGAAGCTTATCCTATCTAAAGAGTCTATCAGCTCTTGAAAGATGGAAACGATCTCCCCAAAGGAAACTCATCCTACATGAAGAGTCTCTCAGCTCTTGAAGAATAGAAACGATCTCTCTAACGGAAACTCATCCTACCTGAAGAGTTTATCAGCTTTCGAATGATGAAAACGATTTCCCTATGGAAAATCATCCGACCTGAAGATTCCATCAGCTATGAAGAATAGAAGCAATCTCCATAAAGGAAACTCATACGACCTGAAGATCCCATCAGCTCTTGAAGAATAGAAACGATCTCTCTAACGGAAACTCATCCTACCTGAAGGGTCTATCAGCTCCTGAAGAATAGAAACGATCTCTCTAACGGAAACTCAAGCTACCTTAAGGGTCTATCAGCTTTCGAATGATGAAAACGATTTCCCTAAAGAAAACTCATCCGACCTGAAGATCCCATCAGCTCTTGAAGATTAGAAACGATCTCCCTATGGGAAGCTTATCCTATCTAAAGAGTCTATCAGCTCTTGAAGGATGGAAACGATCTCGCTAAGGGAAGCTTTGGGAAATGATATGACCGTGAAATCTTGTTCCTATGTGCTTGTACTCTCTCTTGATTGATGTATTCCCATCTGTAGAAGATATGGAATTATATATATAATTTTCATTTACAGGCAACATAAAAACGAAAGATCAGCAAATGAAAATGCTTAGCTTGAAGAAAATCTATAAGCTGTTAAAAACCTTATGTCATGTTCTCGTATCATTGAGCCCAATTGAATGGTCTTCAGTTTGGACTAGTTAAAGTCAAGTAACGGCCACTGTGCGGAAACGATGACATTGATTTTGCAATGATTGGGCAATAGTTGGCGCATTTACATGAACAGCACATATATGTACGAAAAGGCTAACATATGCGGTCGCGTCTAAACGCCAAACAAAAGACTTAAGCAACGAACTTGTTTACATTTTTCGCAAGCAACAAAAAAAGAAAGAAAGAAAAGGAAAAAAAAAAGAAAAATGTTATCAAATCAAAGATTGAAAACAAAATTCAAATGATGTCAAAACGGCATCTCATTATAGACATGCGCGATCGATGCATCTCTTTCTCAGTTTATGTCTTTCTCACTCACACACACACACACACACATACACAAACGCGCGCACATTAAGGTGGTTTTGGTTGTGCGGCACAAGTTTTTCAAGTTCAATGCCGTCAGGCGGAAAAGCAACTTTGCATCGCCGCAATCCTCATCAATTTCTGTTTCAGTTTTGTACATATTATTGTAAAATGCAATTTCGTTATTTGGTTTGTTTGATGTCTGAATGCCACTGCAGCTTGAGCTACACCTAAGCAGCAACTCCTCAGCTCCTCAGCTGCTCAGCTCTTTAGCCCCTGCGTCCCTGCACCATGTCGGTGTCAGCTTTAATTGCCTGCTCCCCGGTAGACGCTGGCTGGTGGTTTTTCCAGTCTACCATCGACGATGTCGTGGTCGATTTAAACGATAGCAGTGAAAGCAATCCCCACGAAAACAGAGACACAGCCTGAGTCTGGGACTGGGACTGCTAGTGAGACAGCAAGTTTTCAAGCTTCCTACCCGTAATCCTGGGCAACGAAAGTTTTGTTGTTGATTTCAATTTGATTTTTTTTCGTTCACTTCTCGTATGTCACAACCAAAAGACTTAAAATGTTCCAGCGAATGGCTTAGTTCATTAATTTGCTTCTTAATTACCCGAATTATAAGCAAAAGGCTTGCAAAAATGAAAAACAAACGGAACAAATTTCGTATTTGGCAGCGGCGCGTTTCAACGTCTTCGCGGTTCGCATGTAACTGAGCCATAAACAAACAACGTGCTCCGACATACAAAATCTGATATACGAGATCCACATCAAAGATTCATTCAAAATAACCGTTGAAAAGCCAAACGCAACAACAGCCAAATTCGTTGATCGTCTTCAGTGCAACGAGGCTAATTTATGCAACGCCCTTGGGTCAGACCCCTCTGAGATCTAGGGCATCCAGCGGCGGTGGTCCATTCAACCAGCAGCAGTAGTAGCAGCGGCAGTAGCTGCTGCCCTGACGCAATACGTTTTTCGGCTTTTCTCATTCATTGAATTTACGGGTCTCACTCGGAGCGCTTTACATCATACTCTCTATAGGTATACTCTATGCAGGTGAAGACAATCAGAGCCCCTGCTTCCCAGCTCTAGTTGTATGATGAGCTGCTGTCATTTGTCGCTGTCGTTGTCGAACAATCGTGGTACGTTATGTTATGCAATTTACACATTGTTAGGAACTTAGACGAGTCGGTCTTAAGCCCTACTCGAGTCAACTAGACAGACAGTTGAAGCGTCTATTTCAGTTTTTTTTATGGTTTGGCTGTCTTTCAATTATGATTTGACAGCTTTTAATTATGACTGGGCTTACTTTATGGCTTATAATTGATGACATTTGCCGCTTTAAGGCTTTTATTGTTTAACATCGTTTGTTTTTGTTGAGCTTGCGCTTGTCTTTAATGGGTCACTCAGCGGTTGACATAAAGCCCAGCCATAATTGCAGGTCTTGACACTTTCTCGCCTGAGTCACGCTTGCTACGTTTACTGAATCAAGACGCGCATCTAATTAGTCAGCTCTATAGCCAGATAGCTAGCTGGTAACGTTGGCTACCCGTGCCAAGTCTCAACTCGTTTCCGGCCAATGGAAAATGTTGCAGCACATTGGCCAGGCACCCACTCGAATACGTAAACCCTCGTCTTCAGCTCTTCAGCAAGTGTAAAGTACATGTTATTGATCATATCTGGCTTACACATTTTCATGCTCGTTTGTATATTGTGTAGATAATCTCCACAGTCTCTAACCAGATCTACTGATAGTACCCGCAACAAGGTGATGAAACAAGCTTTTTTACTCCATCTTTTTTAGCCACCTGCTTTGATCCACATCCTCACTTGTCTGCGAACTTTATTGTCAGGGGATTGGGGACTGGCGCCCGAGCAGGGACTTCTTTTCTATGTATGCACCTTATGCGTTAGGCGGCACTTTCTTTCCTTTCAACTGCTTTTATTGCAGCTCCTTTTTTAGGTTTCTCAACTTTGTTTTGGCCTTTATCCGCTGTCTTCACTCTGAACTTACTTGTCAATGCCAAAAAGCGGCGCCCGAGCAGGGACTTTTTTTGACATATCTGCAACCAACTTATCAACCAATCTTTTAAGATCTACTTTTGATTTGTTTCCCATCTAGATTTAGTCTATGTCTGGTGAGATTTGGTTCATTTTCTCTGATTAACTTTGCTCTAAGTCCGCTTTGTTGCTTATGATTGAAACTATCATGGGATTCAGTGGCGGCCGAGCAGGGACATTTTTGACATATCTGCAACCAACTTATCAACCAATCTTTTAAGATCTACTTTTGATTTGTTTCCCATCTAGATTTAGTCTATGTCTGGTGAGATTTCATTCATTTTCTCTGATTAACTTTGCTCTAAGTCCGCTTTGTTGCTTGTGATTGAAACTTTTATGGGATGGAGCAGGGACATTTTCACTAAGCATCAAAAAATATGTCTTCCAACCCTCCCTTTACTCTTCAACTACTTTTACTACATCTCCTTTTAAGTTTCCTCCTTGGTTTGGTCCACATCCGCTATGCGAACTGGGAACATGATTGTCAGGCCATAAAGTGGCGCCCGAGCAGGGACATTTATGCTGTCCACTTATTCGCGTATTTATCGGCGCTTGCTTTCCTTTCAGCTGGTTTTGTTTAATCGTTTTATGCTGTGGCCAGTAGTAGTCGCCTCATGATAGGCTATTTATAGCTGAGACGTGCGCAAATTGATAATAATTTGCTTGGAGGTGCGAGGCGCCAAGCCGAAAGGTAGAAAGTGTGAACGTGGGCAACTGCTCTAAAGGGAAATGGCATAGTTTGGGGTGGTGTAAGCCTGGCTCAGCAGTGGAATTCACACTTGCATAAGAACTTAAGTGTGAGTGTAATCAATTCCGAATCGGAATTAATGTCCGATTTGATATCGGAATTCGGAGTTCGGAATTCGCCTGTTACATAATCGATTTGTAAGCCGCGCGCTTTCCAAAAAGTGAAAATTGGGACAAGTAAATCAAGTGCGTGGATAGCTTCGTTTTTATATGCAGTATATGTGTTGTGTCTGTGTGTGTGTGTGTGTGTGTGTGTGTGTGTGTTCGTTTAAGTGTGTGTGCTTAGTACAAGATACTTTGTCAACTTGCCTCCGCTTGTTGTCGCTGTCGTTTCTCGCTGCCGCAGTTGCCTCTCGTTGTTGTTGGTCTTAAAATTGTTGTTGTTGTTGTTGTTTTTGTTGCTGCTGCTTGTTGTAAATCGCTGCAACCGTTGCTCGTCTGCAGTTACCACAAACGCAACGGCTTGCCACTTTCCTTTGTTTTACACATTTTATACTTATGGCTGTTCACTTTTTTCTTGCAACGTTTCATAAATGTACAACAAAAAAAATTTTATTTCTAACGAAACAAAAAAACGCAATCTTTTTTTTTGCTATAACACAATTTACATAGGACAAAGTTCGTTTCAAATTCAATTGTCTATAGATAAACCCGCATATAAGTGTTTACTTTAATATCCATATATATATATATATATATATATATGTTTTCTTTATATAATTTACTCGGCACTTTCGACGGCGACAGCGGACGCTGTCTTTCACGATACGCACGCCACGGGCTCGTCTTGTTCAATGAGCAAATCGGCTTAGCGCAGACGCCACTGAAGCCCCCAAAAAGCTTTAGCTTTTCTCAAGCCCAGGCCCAAGCCCAAATCCAAGTCACGCCAAAAAAAAAAAAATCAGAAAAAAAAAGCTGGCCACAACTTTTGCCATGACCACTGCGGCTGCACTTTCGTTTTCATTCGTTTTCGGCGTCTTCGTGTCTTTCTGCTGACTTCGTCTGCGTCTTCGTCTGCGTCTTCGTCTGCGTCTTCAGCTGTGTCTTCGTCGTCTTCGCCATCTTCTGCGTCTTCAGCTTCGTCTACGTGCGACTACGAACGTTTTTGTTTGTGTTTCTCGAAAGCTTTTACGAGGCGCTTCGAACAGACGCTTGGCTGGTTTTTTTTATTGGCTTTCTTGCAGCTCGAAGCTTTGGTAGATGCCCGAAGCGGCTTCAAGCTGATCGTGAACGAGTTACCAGAGGGGCTATCAGTTAATTATTATTTTAATGCATGCAACTTAATATCAGTTGTTGACTTTATGACACTCGCATCTATTAACTATGCTCCCCATACCAGACAAGGTTATAAACCATCTCTATAGAGTTACATAAGATCTGGCGAAGCAGCGGCTAAGCCAAGCTTCGGATTATGTTTTCTTCTGCAGAACTCGATTTGTGCAACCAAAGATCAACTTAGGTTGGGTCTATACTCCATAACATATATATTTATATTCATATTCATATTCTAGTCTTGCTGATAGAAAACAAACCTGACCTGAAGAGCTCGAACTTCTTTTAGTTAGGATTTGCATATGAAACTTCTTCTATAAATCTTCCCCTTAACTATAGTACTTACTTATCTCTATTTAGCTACGCTTAACTCAACCATAGCTTACCTTGAAGCCACTTATGCTAATTTTCTCGATCTGAACCCGAAACGCTTAACCTCCAGCCTATGCAGCTTAGTTCAGCTTCAGTTTAAAGTGCAATGTCTTCATCTTAAACGTTGAACGACCCCTTGGAGAAACGAAACCCACACGTAGTTCATTGTCAACCCACATTGTAAGTGCTGCTGCCTACGTTTGCTACACTTACTGTCAACTCAGAGACCACCGCATCTTCATTCATTCATTCATTCATTCATTTCATTTCATTCATTAAGCCGCCCAAGTGGCTTGAAATGTGTTGTGAACTCTGCACGAATTTGCACACCGGAGATGACTCTAGGGGGCACTCACCGAGGGCCACTATGGACCACAGCTGCGTGCAAGTCACACACACACACACACACAGAAATAGATGTGGCTGGCTAAATGGAATCAAATAAATTTTATTCGCTTGTTCCGCACAAGACATTCGCATATTTTTTCGGCCGCTGTTTCCGACAAGTTTTGGTGCTTAAGGTACGGACAGGTCCCAGGAGAGGAGACCGAAAAAACAGCTGCTGCTGTTGCTCCTGCTGCTCCAACTGTTTCGACTAAGTCGAATGGCCACCGGTTGACACTGGAGCAGTTTGGGCGGTTGGGGGCAGACAACTGTGGGCAACTTTCGTTTTTATTGGACGGCCGCGAATTTTGGGCGGTCATTGCGCCGGCAAAATCAGCGAGCCAGGTAACACAGCTGGGATATAGCTCGTAAATATTTATGCGTTGCACTTGAGAGCGTTCCTTTGGAACATGTTTCAATTTATTGCTAGTTTCCGCGACCTCAGCCAAAGTCCAACCTCAACTCAGCTCAGGCCTATAATGTGTTTTGTTAACAAATCATTGGCGAGGCATTATAGTACAAGTGCTGTGTTGTGTTTCTGGCATTTCTGAACATTTCTTGCCTGCCGAGCAATGCATTATTCAATATATCATTGTCTGCTGGTGGCTATATGCATCGTTAATTTTACACGTACTATCGTCCAGCACCTAGCAAGCTAACGGTTCGGCCCCCGTCTCCAATCCTGAGTAAATCGCTAATTGCAATCATCTTCATCATCAGGCTTGTAATTGCAATTGTAATCGTAATTGTTGCTGAATTCCATTATCGCTTACCCAGCGCATCTAATTGGATCAGGCATATAACTATATGTTTTAACTTATTTATCCACCCATTGTTTGTTCAACAAGGAACTCTATAATTACCTGCCCAGGTGCGTACGAATCACCTTGAACATAATTGTATATCTGCAAGCATAATTCATACAAATGTTTTAAATTCTTCACAAGAAATCAATATCAATAATTTCCGTTTTGTTTTTTTTTTTTTCAATTTTCAAATAACATTTTGTAGTTTCCGAAAATCTGTTCTGTTCAATCGATTGCGAGCTTAGGATTATATCAACTTAAGTGATCAGATGTCTTATAATATATAACTCAATTTTTGGGTTAAATGTGATGCGCCATTTTGTTTTTAATCAGCATAAATACCGATTAGCGTCATCTTATAGCGAGGATTAGCTAAGTTTTGATCCTATCCCGATCACAGCGCGTAGATTTCATTCCAATTTGATTGATTGGCGTGTGTCCCATAGCTTCAGCTTTCAATTTATTTTACATACTTCCACTTTGATATACTGAAATTTGATTATTAATATCTTTTTTAGATGTTGACTCTATAGTACTTTGCATCATAGCAAATGATGTAGCCAAGCACCAGATTGAATGCTTAAAATCAATTCTCGGTACTTTTGAAACATTAGTAGATTCAAATTTAAAATTTAAACTTAATTTTTCTATTTTTCCATTTTCATTACAAAAGTTTAACAAAGTTTTTCGTTTTTTTCATTGCAGGTAAGCTTTCGATCCAATGGCAGCTTTCAAGCCGAGGCTAGCTTCTAAGCTCTGGCCACAGCTCGCGCGCTAGCTGACGCACAGTGCTTGTCAAACTGTAGGGTATCAACTGCTTGATCATTTGGCTGCAAAGTGGTTTGTGCACCCGCTAAGCTGATCAGGTTTGAGATGCACTGAAAACGTTATAAATTCGTTTTATCTTATTTATTTATCATATTTATTATGCATTAGGCTTAAGAACTATTTAAACATTGATTGCTTCGTATCCAACTTAAGGGCTAATTGAGGTACTTCAAGTGTACGCGGCGAAGTATATTACGAAAAATTGTATGTATATATATTACTATATATCAGACAATCGCACAACAAATATAAAATACAAAATAGGCTAAATTGGGTAAAAAAAAAATGATTGGGTATAATAATGTATATAAAGCGAACAAACGTATTAGTATAAATGACTCGATATTTACAAAAAGCTCTTAAGTGACTAAGGACAACGCACAGAATTACATATGAGGAGCAAGCGACCTAGAGCTTAATAAATTAAATGTGCAAAACCTACACGCGATGTGAATTATGTAACTAAAAGCTACCCGAACTAACGAATATAGTTTACTAACATTAGCTTTAACAAGCACGTAAACACTGGACTAATCTTGTTCAAGATAATCTGCAAAGCTCCAAGCTGGCTTTATTGTTTTGACTGAGTACAACAAAGCTTTTTCAGAGCTCAATGCTTGACTCTTTCGGATTAATCCAATATTCAAAATGCAACTTTAAGCAAATGTCAAATTCAACCTCAAGCAATAGCCATTACTTGACCGCGCTATGAGCTCGGTAATGGCCATTGGTGTACCGTCTCCGGAAGCGTCTCATTGGAGACACCAATTGAACGCTTGCCGCGCCAGTGTTGCCCCGCCGGTTTCGTGCTTGGCTTCAGCCACAGCTGCTTGATGAGATCGGCGCCTTTTTCGGCGATCATAACGACTGGCGCATGTATATTGCCATTCGTTATAGACGGCATAATGCTGGCATCTATTACACGCAGCCCGGGCACGCCGTACACCCTCAACTGTGGGTCCACCACTGCCCAGGGATCGCTAGGAGGTCCCATCTTAGCCGTGCCGCTCATATGGTATATGGTCATCGTATACTGTCGTATGAAGCAGTTCCAGTACTCGTCGGTGAACAGTGTCAGATGCTTGCAGTTGGGCAGCGGCTTGCTCCAGAAGCGTGCACCAAAGCGTTTCATCGCCTGCGTCTCTCCCATCGCCACCGCCGCCTTGACGCCCTCGCGCAGCACATTCACATCGTCCGGATGCGTGAGGTAGTTGTGATAGAGCAGAGGGTAGCGTAGTGGGTTCTTCGAGGCGAGTCTTATGTTGCCACGACTCTTGGGTCGCAGCATCATGGGAAATATGCCGAAGACATCCCGATTGGTCACCTCACCAAACACCTCGTTGTAGAACTCATCCGTCAGACCGTGTGCTGTCTTCACCTGGGTGCCGCCGTCGGACATTACCGAGGCTGAGGTCATCATAAAGTTCATATCTGGCCAATCATCACTGGCATTAGCATATTTGGTATTGATAAACGCAACCGCCTCCAGGCCAATGCTGGAGGTCAAAGGACCATTCTCAGTGATGGCATAGCGCAGCGCCGTGTTTATGTTCACCATTCGCTTCATCACAATGGAAATGGGATAGTCGATCAGAAAGGCAATGCCGCCCACTGCAATGTGATCCTGCAGATTCTGACCCACTCCCGGCAGATGCTGCACCAGCGGTATGCCCACTCTGTTCAGCTCCTCCCCATGTCCAATGCCCGACAACATCATCAAATGAGGTGTGCCAATTGCACCCGCCGCCAGCACCACCTCCCGCGTTGCATACACACTCTGCAGTCGCCCATCTCTGATAAACTGCACTCCTGTGGCACGTTTCGACTTCGGATCTGTCAGCACCTTTGTCACGTGCGAGAAGAGTGCCACATGCAGATTTGGACGCAGTCGAGCAGGCCGTAGAAACGATTTGGCCGTAGAGCTACGTGACCCGCGACGCATGTTGAACTGGTAGAAGCCAAAACCTGTCTGCTGTTCCCCATTGACATCCACAATATCGTAGCCCATCTCCTCGCCGGCCTGCAGAAAGGCCGGACCGATGGGCGTGTTGTAGGGCGCATCTTGCACAGTCCACAGGCCACCTGAAATAAGTTTTAGGTATTTAAATATTCTTTGAGCGAACATAAAGGTGAAATCGTTTTAAAAGCTTGGGAAGATGTGAAGATTGATTCCAAGAGGTGGGAGATTGCTTTTATTAAACTGGGAAACTGCTTCTGGAGTCTTTAATATTGTTGGATTGTTGGGGTTGAAGAAAACTTCTGACTGACAATTAAGCAGCTTTAAAAGCACATTTTGAATATGAAAAAGTCTTTGTAAAGTTCAACAAACTGAAGAAGAAGTCTTAGAGAACCTCACTTAGGGCTAAGGGCTTCATCTATTATAATTGGTAGATAGAGTACTTGAGGATTGTTTTGAGTGTAAACAATTAAACAGCTTGAAAAGCACATTATGAATATGAAGAGGCTAACGTAAAGCTCACGAAATGAGAGAGAAGTTTTAGAGAACCTCACTTAGAGGTAAGACCTCCATCTCCTGAGTAAAAAGAGTACTTTAGGATTGTTCTGAGTGTAACAATTAAACAGCTTTGAAAGTACATTAAAAGCATTAAAGAAGATTTCCTTTAAATAAAAATATGCAGATGTCAGTGAGCCTTACCCAAGTCTCTTTCATATGGAAGAGTGTAGCATATTGAAGAGAAATGCAACAACATTTCCATAAAGTTAGAAAAAGCTCACCTAAAACTTAACAAGTAGCTGCAATTATCTCTCTGAAAGCCTAATTCATATACAAATTGAATCGGGTATTATTACTATCCAAAAGACTTTTGGTATACTTATATATAAAGTTGTCTTCCTTTTGCTCAAAAGCGATTCCACATTATGTTTATAGGAGTTTTTTGACTTGACTCACCTGTGCCGTGGTAGCGTTTGTTGCGCGCCAGGTAGGGATTGCGTTGATCTTCGGACTTGCGGAAGTAGGGTAGAATCTCCTCATAGGACCAGCCGGGATTGCCGAATGCCGCCCACTGGTCAAAGTCGCGCCGATTGCCGCGTATGTAGAGCATTGTGTTGAGGACGGAGCTGCCACCGATGACCTTGCCACGTGTCCAGCAGCAGCGCTTGTCCTTCATTGCCTGGCAGGCTGTGTGTTGAGGTTGTGTGCTGCAATAGATAAACACCCACAGGGCAGAGATAGAAACGTGCAATTAAAGAGAATGAAACGAACAGAGAGAGAGAGTGAAAGAGAAGGAGAGAGCGTGAGAGATAGAGAAAACGTAAACAATTAGCGAGTGTGCTGGCAACGCTTTCATCATTTATCAATACTCCAACAGCTGGACAATAAAATCGCATTAGCTAAGTGTTCCAACAGCCACGCCCATTTAACGCCCTCCGGCAGCATCAGACGCATTGTATGCGCCATTGACCGTCTAAGGCCAAAAAGCCGTAGGGGGAAAGAAAGAAAAACAGAAGCAGGCAGCAAAACGTAGACGCTCAACAATTGTTGGCCAGTGGGTAACTTTATTACAGCATCGTCAACACTCAATGACAACAACAACAACAATCGACTTCAGTGTCGCTCATTAGGGAATAGCCACAGCCGCGACTGCAGTTGAATACTTAGCCCTCAACATGAACATAATCCAAGCATTAATTGGCATTTAACCGGCTTGCCTTGGGCCAGGAGCTCTGCAAGAGACACACTCAACGCTTTGCTGCTTTCTGCTGCTTGGCTTATGTCTGACTTTAAGGGTTTCCCAGCCTTCAGACAGCACCTTGTATACTTTTTTATATACACTTATTAATACATAATAATTAACAGTTCTAACTATATGGATTACCTTGCAGTAGATTGTCTTTCTATGCTCTGAAGAACTGCTTAGAACTCTCTGAAGAACTCTTAGAAGGGGTATCTGGATATAATCTAATTTGAGGCCATCTACCATAAAGATTCCCTTATAGTTCCTATGCTTCTTCAGGGTAAAAAAAGATTTAAAAATTTATAAGATTTACCTATAGTTCGTATGGTTCTTTAGCGCTGAACATCACGCTTTTCTTTCCCATAAAACTTCTTTATTATCTTTCCATAAACTATCAAAAAATAAACTATCCAGACAAATTTTCCCCATAAATCAGTTTTCCCAAAGATATTTTATAGTTTTTGGCAATAACCATAGAAAACTCCCCCTGAAATTTTTCATTTGCGAATCTGCCTGGTAATTTGTTGCTGTTCCTCGGACATTTTTTGATTACAATCTGCAAACAAAACGCCTACAACATTTTTATAATAATCTTTTTTGATGGTTAATTAGTGTTATCTGCTGTCCCGTTATAATACGTTGGTAAAGCATACAGGAAATTTCAGTTAAGAGAAACACGAACTGCAAATTAAATGCCAACTTATGAATGCAACAAACAACAATAGCCTAAGCAATTGCAGCTAAATTGCAGCTAACTGAAAGCATGACAAAACAATTAAGAATTTCCGGCAGGCTCAACAAGCAGATACCCTGTAAAGTCTCTATTTAAATGTTATCTAATTAAGTTTCCTAGCTGTCATTAATATTTCTTAACTCAATGAAAAAGCATCTAATTAGTTCCTAAAACATGGTAAACTATGCGTATACTTAATATCAAGAGTCTAAGGTTTTCTTTGTATATAAAACAGTTCTCATGGCATCGCGTGAGAGGTGCATCTAGTTAAGTCGCTCGTTCGTCTTGGGAGTCGCCTCCCACTTGCAGTCACATATATTTATTATATTTGCACATAGCTATAATATCCGTTCCATTAATATGGATAAGTATAGGGTATAGGCGAAAAGGAAACGAAATGTCAGTGCGGAAACTTGGGCATCAGCTGAACTGCAAACAAGACGGGACAATGACAGTGAGAGATTAAGATTCAAAATTGGATTTCAAATTGACTGAATGAAAGATTGACTGTGGATTGAGGAGTAAGAGCTACGAATATGAAAGTATTCAAATGTCTTAATGTTAGTGTTGTTTTTTTTTGTGTCTGTCTGTGTTTATTGATTCATGTTTATTCGCTTCTGATAATCTCCGTTAATTTATTAGCCATTTGCTTTGAATGTTTGCGCTTCTTCACGCCTCTGGCACAAGTCACAAGTCTTTTTGTTGTACACCTGATTAATATGCTGGCATTCATTTTGTTGTCGCTCGAACAGCGGTCTGTGCCTCAGCCCCTGACAACAGAGATAAACTGCGGATTTGCAACCAGAGTGTCGCAGTCTTGGGTGGAGTTCAGTTTTTTTGCGAACGCGCCTGGACTCAATCATTCATTCAGTCATTCGCCCAGAGTCTGCCTCAATAACTTTCCCTCTACTCTTCCCTTCCCAAGTTTCTGTTTCAGTTTCAGTTTCTATTCAAGTCTGGTGCTAGTCCCATGTGACGCAATCTTTTTGCTTGTTTTATTATCCATTTAACAGTTAACGCACATAAATGTTACCAATTATTGTTAGCTAATTTTTGTGGCCCTATTTGAGGGCAATAATTTTGCACATTACACATTTATGGGCGGTCTCTTTGCCCAGCTATTTTTTCTTTTTGTTGCTGTTGTTGCCGTTCCAAATTTCGACTGTAACTAAGTAGGCGCACACGCAAAGCCTTAGTTTGGGCTTTGCAGACTGAAAGAAGTGAAGAGACCCAAAAGCCTTGGCTTCAAACTGCTCTGAACTGCTATATAAATAGTGAACTGTATTATTAAGTCATAAAGGTTCCTCTCAAAGCAATATATTACCATATAAATGCTGTCATAAAAAATGTCAAAGAGGGTATCAAGGTGCAGAACTCAAAGCCAACTCGCACTCAGCAACTCGTTTTGATAACGGATAATTACCGCAATGATAGCTATATACCCGATTGATAACAGAACTGCATTGCTTATAATAAAGATTACAGCTGGAATAGTTCATAGAACAAAAGGGAATCATAAAAACGACCTACAAAGTGAGTTCATTAGTTGTTTCTTAGTTAATTAAGAAACCTAATTTAATAAAAGAAAACTGAAAGTTAGAATGATAATCAGATATGTTACAGAGGAGTTCATTAACATTAAATCAATGGACTGTTATGAGTCAAGCGGTAATAACACATAACATTTTTATAGCTCCATTTCGTTACTTTTGATCTTGTCTTATATTGTTGGTAAATCATATTCTGGCTTGAATCGATTTCTACAATTATTTACATATTAACCCACTTCTGTTAGCGTCACGCTGTTAACATCACATTAACATTAACATTAACCTGTCGTACTTGTTCTCTATGCTCTTAAACAGTCTCTAGTTACGACTTGAACCTATTTTATGGGATTTTTAATGTACAAAGGTTAACAGTAAGATTCCACTTATCTCAATGTTACGCTGTTAACATCACATTACTATCAATAGCCTGTTCCCATCACAGACTCTACTTAATGAAATTGCAGCCCCAACTAACCTAGCTATATTAATACTTTACTAAATAATGTTAGCTTCACGCTGTTAGCTTCACATTAACATTATGATTTAGTTAGTTAGTTTTATGACATATTTGTGACGTCTTCTTCTTTGTCTTAGCGAGATTTATAGTTGTGGCTTAAACCAATATTTATGGGTCTTTTAACATACAAAGGTCGCAACTCAAAGCCATGTTAACACTCTGAACCTCGCATCACGCTGTTAACAGCACATTAACATTAGTTGTATTACTCGTAAACTTAGCTCAACTTTTGCTCTACTTTTGCTAATATATATAGAAAAATATATCGTTGATATAGTTAATATATAGTGTAAGATATAGACAAGGTCATATAAAGTAGTCCAAGATTACAATCAAAATGTTTTTTGTTAATTTTCTTCGTTTTTCTTTGTAATTAATTTTTATTGACTTTGGCAAGTTCGTGTCCTAAGTCTTTTGATTTGGAACAACAAATGGGAAATTGTGAAATGATTTTGGCCGTTTGCAAATTTTGATTGCTCTGTTGACATATCGATGAAATATGTGCTTACACGTGTCGCTGTTACTGTGTGTGTGTGTGTATTTCTTACATGACAATCTCTTGAATGAATCTCTCTCAGAGGCATTCAGCGGCGCTCAGTGAAGCCTGTCGTAAACGCAGCGCTCACGTACACACCGAGGCACAACCGACTGGCGGCAGCTCTTTAACTGTTACTGTTACTGTTACTGTTGTTGTTGTTGTTGTTATTGATATTGTTGTTGTTGTTGTTGTTGCTTGTTTACGTTTCAAGTATTTTTGATTGCCAATTGTGCTCATTGCAACTGGAAGCCCGCTTCAGCTTTTAGCACTGCTGCAGTTGTTGTTGTTGTTGTTGCTGCTGCGGCTGTTGCCTGATCTGGCCTGGTCTTGTGTTTCAGTTCATTTCGCTGCCATTTCTAGAGCCAGCATACCTCTAACCGATTAACCCACTTAATGCATGCGATCCGGTTTGTCCGCTTCAGTTTGAGATTGAGAAATGTTTGTCGTAGGATATGCCGGTGCGTGCGTGTGTGTGTGTGTGTGTGTATCATGTGTTGTGCGTCCACCTTCCGTTTTGGTAAATATTTGTATGAGTTATGGTCAACATGCGACTGCATTTCGTTATGGGTGTTGAGGTCAAATACTCACTTTTGAGCCTTTTGGGCGCTAACAACCAGCCGATGACATTAATAGCTTTACGCCCCAAAGCGGCATCGGTTTGCTGGGCTCGTTGCAGCGTTACATAAGTCAACAACCAAAGCAACAACAACAACAACAACAACAACAAGAGGGCTAGCATTAGATGCAGCACGCCTGAAACCAAATGACCTGATGGATTGATGGAGGTGGAGCAGTTGGTCTGGCCAGGTCCATCACGATTTGACTTTGGCATTTCGGTGAGAAATATTTTCAGGCATAAATCCAAGGGGTAAACATGAGCGCTGTGTGTGTGTGTGTGTGTGTGTGTGTGTGTGTGTGTGCTTGGGCCTAATTGAGCTGATGTTACTTAATGAATATCAACACAAGTCTTAACACACAAAATGTTAAAGTGACGCTATTTGATTTAATGTAACTGCATTTTAATTTCCAACAGCTGTTAAAATTAACATTTGAATGTTAAAGTTGACGCTTGATGCAAAGTAAATGCAAACAGCTGCTAAACATTGATGTCAACTGTTTAGTAATAGAAAACTTCCTAGTTTTTTCAGCATTGTTAACTTTATGTTAATAACAGCTGTGTTAGCTTACAGAAAACTGTTAGCTATAGCTTTTAGATTCTTCCTCTCAACAAAATGTAAAACAAACAGTTCAAGAGACATTCACCCAGGGGAGACTTGTCAATATATTTGTGCAGTTTTTATACTTAAATTATTTATTTATAACTGTTGCAAGCCGCATGCAAATCGCTGAAGTGCAACAGAAATGTGTTGCAAGAAGAGTGTTTCACTTTCGGTTTTATGTTTTTCACAATTGAATCTTGTTTATTGCGGCACAAACGGCAAATACCAAAAACGGAGTTGACTCTGGGCAGGAATTAAGCGCCCATGGGGACAGGGCTCTGGCCTTAGCCCACTCAGCTAAACTGGCCATATGCAATCGAGACTCCGCTGGCAGTTGTTGTTGTTGCTGTTGTTGTTGTAGATGTTGTTGTTGATTGCATGCCGCTCACCTGGCTGGCGCTTGCCCCTGCCACATAAATGATGCAATGGCGCAGAAAACAGGCGGCGATTGCTACACACACACACACACACACACATGTTATATTTGTGTGTGTGTTGTTTGTATAGTAGCCTGGAGACAGGCAGCGGCCCGCTCTGTTGCATGCAACTGCAGACACACACCGCACGCGCCGCAAGCGAAACTAAACTAATTCGAGCCAAACGAAATGGAATTAATATTGGAAATATCGTATTTAATAGCTTATGGGCGAATACTAATGGGAATGGAATTTTGGTCAAGCAAAAAAGTGAAATTTTCGGATAGACGACGCACGGATAGGGCACGGCCCAGCCCAGCCGGTATGACGGGTATGCCGGGCCCTAACGAAACAGTTAAATGGATTACGGTATTGATTCAGCGTTCAGAAATGGCACCCAGAAGAAATACACAAATAAACGTTTCATTCATGAATAATAAACAGGTGGCAACAGGTGCTCAACCTCTTGACATTTCAGCTACAGAGAGGCTGGAAAATAAACGAGTATCTAAACTGTTCCTAACGGTAGTCTGATCTAATTTAAAGCAGTTACAGCTATAAAAAAGATGTTGATATGTTCTCAGAGTATCAAAACAGAGAGAAAGAAGAAAAGTGAAAGAGAGAGCGAGATTGATATAATTGTAATCGCTTTTGGGAATCAGTTCTACACACACACAGACACACACAGACACAGCTCATTCGGATGGAAGTCACGTAGACAGCGAAAGAAAACACTCAACTATTGACTTTCAAAATGTGTGACTGTCCATTACACAAGGTGCAGACTGTACAGTGCAGTCTCGTTTTCATTTGCCAATCTGCAAATCTCTTGTCCAATGCGTGCACAGTACATTAAATCTGGCCATAAACGTTAACCCAATAGGCCAAACGCCCATTGGCAATCTCTGTGTGTGTGTGTGAAAACACAGTTTGCAAGTAGCTAAACAAATTTTGCCAGATTGCAGCTAAGAGGTTGGGCTCCTATATAGCATATAGATCCAGCTGCATTATTTAAGCAAATGATTAGCATTATAATCATAAATTATGGGCATATTTACACACTAAAAGAGACGCCCAGTAAACATTGTCGCAACGAACGTTGAAATAACTTATTGAACTCGAGGAGTACTGAACGAAGATTTGGTAAGAAGAGATATCAAATAAGATATAGTTTCTTGCATAGGAACAAATCGTTAATTTCGTAAATTAGCCACTCAGTCGACGGCTCTTAACAGCTGCTTTGAAACGTGTTTCAGTTTCGAAGAAACCTAATTATAAATTGTTAGCTGATCAATCAATAGATGGCGCCACCTTAGTGTGCGGTTAACGTTCGCCTCGTCATGCCGCTAACTAGTTAAATTAGAAATCAAAACAAAAACACACAAATCTTGAGCATTTGCATAGACAAGACATTGGGCCACATCATTGCCCAAATATGAAATGGCAAGTCATCCATGTGACGCATCATTTAGCCAAAAGCCCAGACCCATTGCCAGACCCAGAGTCAGTCCCAGAGTCGGAGTCGGAGTCAGAGTTGGCAGCTCGACTTAAACGGGTGCGTTTTGTTTGACTTGACCGAGAGGTGGCAAAGTGAATGACAATTGTTTGTACTTATCTTCGTCTTATTATTATTATTATTATTACTATTATTATTGTGGCCCTTGGCCTAAGTGTGTCACTGCGAAGGCCTCGCTGTACTCACCGATACTTCCAGTCCATTTTGCTTTTGTGCAAATAGAGCGATAGAAGCGGCACATCCGATATCTCTGTCTCGTGTCCACCTGCCTCGATCAGCAGCACCCGCCAGTGCGGCACCTCGGTGAGGCGTGAGGCGAGCACTGTGCCCGCGGAGCCGCCGCCAATGATGATAAAATCATAGGCGAGGTCAACCTGTTTGACATTAAAGGGTCGATTCTCTGGATCGAATAGATCGTAGTTGTAGTATGCAATGGCCGCTATAAGGAATGGCAATATTGTCAGTTTTCCCACACCGACAACAGCTGTTGCCAGCTTAATGGCGCCGCCAATGGCCAGTCCCAGTTTGGTGGCACCGGCCGCAGCCACGCCCGCTGCGGCAGCTCCCTTTGAGGCGGCGCTCGCCTTGAACAGCAGCCCGCCCACTGAGACGGCGGCGGCACCCAAGGCTGGCACAACAACCATTTTGAGGTATAACGGAACCCTCTCGTATCTTTTCGTATAATCTTTTTTTAATCGTAAATCTCTTTCGCTGAAACTTAACGGATCTTTTAATCGATTTTCTAATCCGTCGTCTTTCGCTTTTCACTCAGCACATTTTTAATTCGTTTTTCTTCTTTGGTGAGAATTTGCTTGCACACACGCACTTTCGTTTACACATGGATTTACACACGCTCACACACACACACACGCCGCACACACACTCGTCTTCAATTGTCGTTGTTGTTGCACTTCGCTTTTCTTGTTATTCTGCACTTTCATTTAGGCTTCGAAAGAAAGTAAACAAAATACGAAATGAAGAAAAAAAACATTATAAAAAAAAATACTTTTTTAATTTAATAGAAATGTATTCGATTTGCTCGGCGCGAGTGACGCGAATGAGGCGAATGAGTGTCGAGTGTCAGGTCTTGGGTCTCGGCGAGAGACAACTTTGAATTCCTCGTCGCGTTTTGAGCCAAAATGAAAAGTAAATGAAATGAAATGAAGAAATAAATAAATATATAAATGAAGTAGGCAACCGACTCGTTTGGCAGCCGCTGCGTTTCTGAGCCACAATCGCAACCTGTGTGCGACGTTTTGTCTGCTTCGAATTTCTTGTTGCAAGCTGAGGCCTCCGACTCCGAGTCCGACTCCGACTCCGAAGCGGTTGCGCATGCGCTCCAAGCCTCTACGGAGCTCTGTCTCGTGAGTCTTCGCTCTGCATAAACACTCGCCGAGCAAGAGTTGAGCGCGTGACACGAAATGATACTGAACTCCATGCAAATCGCTTTTGCTTTTCATTTCTTATTAGGTGAATCGGTTGTTTGATTGTGGCACGTTGCACGTCACCTTCAACATGACTCCAATGTGTCTCTTAGGTATCATCTCCTATATCCAAAAAGAGTTGCATATTATTTCAACTTTTCTCTCATCTGTAGCTGGCATTTCACTTGCTCTTCCGCTTTGAACAATATCCTTGAATGCTTTATTTTATTTTTATTTGTTTTATATTATTTTAATTTATTCTGCATAAAAAGCGATGGATTTTAAGTTGTCTTTGGGAAATAAAAGAATCTAATCAATGTGGAATTAAAAAGTTAACTTAAAGAAATTTCAATCATCAAGTTAAAATCTTCATAATCCATTTTTATTTTTAAGTATTATAATATTATACAAATTTGAAAAGAAGCTCTTAACTTTTCCACTTAATGTGTTCATTTTACTATTTAATTTAATATATAATAATATTTAATATTAATTTAATACTTATATTAAAGTATAAGTTGGATATTTGTATATATTTGAATTTTATTGTATATATTGTATAATTATTCTTTATTAACTTAATTATTTTTTAGTCGATTGCTTTTAGCAGATTTTCGACAAATAAATAAATAATATATATAAAAAAAATTTACAAATAACTTTTATTAACATTTTTTTATTATATTATTTGTTAGCAATTCTATCATAAAAATCTACATTATTATTTTATAATATTGATAAAGTTTTTTCTCCAATTTAATAAAAAAAAAAACATTATTTTATCAATTTTTTTTTCAATTTTTTTTATTGTTTATAAATAATATTAATCGAAAATAAATCATACTCGATCAAAAATAGATTGTAATCATGAGCAAAAAGTGCTTAAACTTGAGATTCATAAAATTCATTCCGATAACATCGCGTGCTTCTAGTATATCGATAACTCACGTGCTCATCGCTGCGCAAATTTACCGCTATTCGAGAGCGCTGCGGACTGCGCTGAGGCGTTCCAGCTTGGTGGCTCCTTTTCGGCTGCGGGAGCTCTTGCGAAACGGTTCAGCGGTTCGGCATATCATTGTATGGGACGTAGCACGAGTAGCTTGACGAGCGCATAACCGATTGCCAACCGTTTGGCGCTCCTGTCTCGCTCTTTCAATTGATGCGGTTTGCTCCTCTGCCTCCGCCTCTGCCTCTGGCTCTGGCTCTGAGTCTGGCTTTTGTCGCTTTCGCATTTTGGGCATTCTTTTTTTTTCAATTACACGTAGGTCTCTCTTTTAGTTTGCTTTATCCAAACGACCTTCATGCTCACTTAACAGTTATGTGCACTTAGTCGCCGATCTCCGGCTGCTGGCAGTCTGATTGTGCGTGTGTGTGTGTTGAGATGGGTGTGTGTGCTCACGTAAGCCATTGGCCCAGTCAGAGTAGCGATAAGGAACTCAGAAAATGTCACGATATCCATAGAATATAAAAATTGGTTGCTCCACAAAATAAACAAAAAAAAATCGGCACAAATTTTTGACAGGTTTAAAACCGGTTGGGAATTGTAAGTGACTTGCCAAAATGATTGAAAAACGGCAAGAAAATAATTCGCTGGTGTGAGTTAATCAATTGTTGGAAATCCAGTTCAATTAGGTTTCATTATGTATAATAATGCATACTTAAAATTTGCTGTAGCCACAGGTGTACTTCGAATGAATGGGTAACAGAGCGTGTTTACAAGTAATTCCGTTTAAGTGACACTGTTAATGTTAAGTGTTGATTTACAGTGTTGAAATAGTACATTTAAAGTTAAAACAAGCGAGAAGGCTGAAGCTTCTTTATGAGAAATACTAGAGAGTATCTACAGAAACTGTTAAAGGGACACAGTTAAAGTTAAGAATTGATTAACAGAGCTGAAATACGTACATTAAAAGACATAACAGAGGAGAAGTAGGAAGCTTCTTTTATTAAGAGTTGATTAACAGAGCTAAAATATGTACGTTAGAAGTTCAGACGTGTAGAATGAAGCTTTCTCGTGACAAATAGCATAGAGTAACTACAGCAACTGTTAATGTGAAGAGTTGATTAACAGAGCTGAAATAGTTCATTGAAAGCCATAACAGATGAGAAGTAGGAAGCTTCTTTATGAGAAATAATAGAGAGTAGCTACAGCAACTGTTAAAGTAGCACTGTTAATGTTAAGAGTTGGTTAACAGAGCTGATTAACGTACATTGAAAAACATAACAGAAGAGAAGTAGGAAGCTAAAAAGTAGAAAGTTAATGAAAAAAAAATAGAGAGTATCTACAGAAACTGTTAAAGGCACACAGTTAAAGTTAAGAATTGATTAACAGAGCTAAAAAATTATATTAAAAGCCATAACAGACGCGAAGTATAAAGTTTTTTTATGAGAAGTTATAGAGAGTTACTACAGCTATTGTTAAAGTAACACTGTTATGAGTTGGTTAACAGAGCTAAAATACGTACGTTGGAAGTTAGACCAGGCGAGTAGAATGAAGCTTCCTTGTGCCAAATATCATAGAGTAACTACAGCAACTGTTAAAGTGACACTGTTAATGTGAAGAGTTGATTAACACAGCTGAAATAGTTCATTGAAATCTATAACAGAGGAGAAGTAGGAAGCTTCCTTATGGATAACAGAGACTACAAGAACTGTAAAGGCGACGCTGTCAGCATAACATAGCGCTGTTAACTCAAAGCAAATGTAAGGCAGTCACGTCACAGAATGTTAGTTGACCCAGCTGACTGTAATTTTGAATGTCAATCACTTCTGCGGTACAGTGCCGCTATTCCACTTACGAACGGTACTTCCACCTGTCTGGAGTCTACCTTTCGGCGTATGTCTCAATCAAGTGCTCATATCACACTCAATTCAATTACGCAAACGAACGCATGCGATTTGTGGATGCCCGGAGAATATATACAATATATATATATATGTGTTGAGGGGGGTGGGGGGAGGCCGTTAGGTTCCCTAATGAGACACTTCCAGGTAGCCCTCAAAGCGACGCCGCAGAAGACGCTAACAAAATGTAATCACCGCAAATTAACAGAGCGACACAACAAAAAATGATGTTGTCGTTGATTCGATACGACACGATTGTTGTGCTGTTGTTGTTGTTGTTGTTGCTGGTGTTGGTGTTGGTGTTGTTGTTATTGCTAATGGCACAAGGTCGTCCGGCAATCGGGTTTTATTTGATTTTTGTATTTTTACTCCGATGCGTGAGTTTTCCATGCGAAAATCTGTCTCTTAAGCTGGGAAACTCCACACACAAGCCCTAAAGTGGGTTATAAAAACATAAAAAATGACCATTTCACTGCTTTATGACAGACATTGGGAGCTCATGACTGACTCGTTTATGGCTACTCGAGATTGGGCAAGCGCCAACAACCAGGCCAAGTTATAGAATTTATTGTCTTATGGCATTGGCAGTTGGGGTCAAAGTTGAGCAACATATTTGGTCTCAATCGAGGATCAACATTCTACACACATTTAACCAGATTTTAATCTCTGATTAAGTATACGACTAGTTGCGCATTCAAGCTATAAAAACTGAAATTCTTGTTCCGATCGATTTGGCCATGAGTTACATAACTGTATTTTAAGTATAGTTGAAATAAGTTTAGACTGTGGGAAAATTATAATCTTTACAGTGATTGAAATGGTGGCCACTCCCCCCTAATTTTTAGGCTGTTTGCTAACAAGTTAAGTGACCCGCTGGCAATCACTTCCGCTACGATTACGGGCGGGCACATAACGCATTAAAGTTTCCGGTACTTACGACCGTTTGTATTCAGTTTAGCGTCGCTTTCCTAATCAACACCAAAAAATAAAGCAAATATAAATAAAATTACTTTAAAGCAATTAAAAGTGAAATGCAGAGACACAGTCTATATACTCATTCACTCATAAGAGTATGTGACCATCCAATGAGCACAGATCCAAGTGACATAATGTCTCTGCGCTTGTTGTGCCTTCTCATCTGCGTAGAGTATGAGTATTGGCCATGGTATCGTCCCGGCTTTGCTGTGTCACTGCAAAAGTCGTGAAACGAGCAGGGAAACAAATGAAGTTCATTAAATGGCAGCAGTATGAAGTAATGCCACGAGCGACAAGTGCACCTGTATCTGCATTTGTATCAGACTCAATGTATCCGTATCTGTCTCTTTGTATCTCTCTACGGAGTATCTGCATCTGTCTGTCTGTCTCTGTATATATGTGAGGCCATATAACAAACCACATAACTAACCCAGTTGCACTAGAGCGTGGCATATTGCACGAGCACTACGTGACCTATTCCTAAGCTTAGACAGAGATAGACAGAGAGAAAGAGTGAGAGAGAGAGAGGGAAGGTAACCACAGACACATCGGATTTGCCTCCAGATGTATGTAGGTTACCACACACGAGGGCTGCTAGTAGTTGGCTTTGGTAGTTGGAAAAACTGGTAGCTCTTACCTGACATCTTCTCTCGTCTAATGTGTTGCCTAAATGCCACAAACACTTTTGTTGGCATTTCAATTTGTGCGCATCATCGTGGCTCGTAGCTCATAGCTCATAGCTCATAGCTGACTGTCCCAATCTGCGTAAGGCATCTCTGATGGATTTCATTGCGTACTTCCAGCTCGATTTCGTTATCCATCTCTAGGCCAAGTTTAAGCCTAAAATACTCCATTACGTGCGGGCTAATTGCTCAATTTGAAGCCAAACGTGGGAGAGTCCGAGCCCTTAACGTTAACTGGCTTCACTTAGTATTAACTGCGTTTTCTAGTTGATAATTTCCATGATAAACTGTTCTGTAACACGATACTTTCTCCGGTATCTTTGCATCTACTTTACGCCAAGGAACTTCGTTTATATTATGGCTAATATCAACAGATTTTATAGTGATCTTCTTTTATGGCATAGTTCAGCGTTTATACCCTGTAATTATGTTTAGTTCTAAGTTTATTAACAGAAAAATCTATTTGATATCCTTCCCTGCACAAGGAAGTGGATCTTTCTTTCTTCCAGCTGATCCTTCAGCCAAAAGCTTCCCTTTCCTCTTTCACTTTGTATATCTTCATAGTCTTTAAGACAAGGAACTCAGATTATACTATAGCTTATAGCAGCAGATTTCATATTGAGCTACTCTTATACCCTGCAATTATGTTTAGAGTAATGTTGATTAAGAGGAGAAGCCATTTGATATCCTTCTCTGCAACAGCCTCTACAAGAAAGTGGATCTAGTCTTCCTTCTTATCCTTCAGCTAACAACTTCCCTTTTCACTTTGACAAATCAATGAAAGCTATATGCGACTACCACTAAAGAGAGCTAAAGAGTAGACCTAATTAGCAGTGCTAGTTTATTTTAGATCTGGGTAAAGGATATGTCCCAGTCGATCGCATTCTTGCTGCACAGTTTCCCTTTGCTAAGTAGGCGACTGCCAAAGGAGAAACAAAAACTCGTTTTTTGTATGATTGTGGCCTCTTTCGGTGAACTAAACTTGGCTCCACTTGGCAAGCGGTGCGTAGGTGCAGCGCATCTTGTTTGCTTTTTTGTGATGGAGCACGAGCTTGGGCACTTGTCCGGCCCACCGATTAATTGCCATCAGTTTGTATGCATGTCAAACAGTTTGTCTTATTGCTGTCGGCTTTGGCGCCAGTAAAAAAAAAAAACAAAAATCTGTTCAATGTCTCGGCATGTGTTTCAGTGCCAGGCGGCACATAACAATGAGCCAAAAATATTTGCTATCAATTCGAAAGTGAAAGCTATCAATCATTAGCAGAAGCAATCACCCAACGCCCCAGTGAAGTCTCAGCAACTAGCACAAGCAGCTCGTAAAAACATGGCCAAAAGGAGCAAAGGCTTATTATGGACTATGGTAAAAATTGTATAATGAAATTATGGAAGGAATCTACAATAAGTCGATTTGTTGTACAGCAACATTCATTTATTTATGTACCATACGTCTTTTATTGTTTGTGTTGATTTTTGGTTTTGATTTTTTTAACAGTTTAACAGAAATTCCAACATCAAAATTTATAATGAATAAATAATAAATCTTTGCAGCAAACATTAGGCAAACCGCAGACCATGTTTCCTTCGTTTTGTGTATGAAGAGTACTTCTCCGAAATCGTAGGAGATTGCTTCCATATATATATATTTTTCTCTTTATTCAATTTTTTTCTTTTTTTTGGTATTTAAATATTTTCTAGACCGCATGTTAGAATGGAACGGCTTGATTAAGGCAGCTCCCTCTTCTCCCTCTTACTGCTCTTGCTTGTACTTGAAGGTGAATGGTTGTTGAATACCGTATGGATCTGCTGCATGTTATTTGCAATCATCATTTGTTCGTGGAGTGTGATGCGATTGAATTGTATCAAATTTCAAATTTCAAATTAGCTCCAACAATTTATGTATCGGAGCAAACACAAGGATGCCCTCGGACCTTGCTCTTTTGAGTGTCTCAACTGTAAAATTCGAAATCTGTGTATCGTGTTCGGTGTTCTTCTCATTTGCTAGAGAGCAAACACAAGGTGGACTCAGAAGATCCACCTCGGACCTTGCTCCATAGTCCATAGAGAAAGAAAAATTAACTGACGATGTATTGTGCCTTCATCATATATCGAGCAAATCAGAGCCAGTCCCCCCTTTGTGACGGTTCATAAAAATATTAGATAAATAATCTGAATTGGAAGTATTTGCATAATTTTTTGGTTATCGTTATCGTTATCTTTCGTCTGATATATATCCGTTTCCACTCTTAAATGGAGATGCAGCTCTCTTTGCACCACGTTCTCTACATACATTGAAAATACGCATTCCTCCAAAGTTCATCCCACGCTCTGAATTGGAGGACGATATTTGCGAGTAGATACTCTTTCTAGTTTTATATACTCCGATTTTCCTATCTGTGCATAGTTTTTATGTGGACTAAAGCTCAGGGATTTGGCCTATGTGTCTTGTTAGGATTTTTTAGTAGTTTTCTTCGTTTGCACTTTTTTTATGGTGTTTGATTTTCTCCTTGCAGATCACATATTTAACAGGCGGAGCAAACACAAGGACGAACCTTGGACCATGCTCCTGTGTGTTTTAACTGTAGAATTAGAAAATATATATATGTGTTTATACCTAGTACCGATTCTCCAATGTGAATGCATACCAATCCAAATATGTCCATTTTTGTATATATATATCTGAATTTGTTTAGTTATTTGTTGAGTTCATTTTTTATCATAATGAGACCAGAATATTTTTTTGGCTTAGCGCAAGGCTATATCGAAACAAATTTTACTTCAAGAACATTTTTTTTTATTTTTTTTAAATTTTATTTTGATGTTTTCTATTAGATGTTTTAACGACGAATAAGTTCTTTGGCAGTCAAACAAGGGCACCAAAAGTTGAAAACATCAGTGAATTTGACAAGCCTACTATATATCATATATACTACATATAGGTTATAAGCGATTTTATAGGCCATGAGTTAAATTTCTTAAATTTTTAAAATTTTTCATGTGCGCAATTTACATTTACACTTTGAGAACAATTGTTCAGAGCACGATTTCCAGTTTGAGAGCTATTGTTCACAATGCTAGTAAAAGTTTGAGAGCCACTGTTCAAAACTCACTTACACCTTGAGATCCACTGTTCACGGCGCCATTTATACTTTGAGAGCAACTGCACTTACGCTTTGAAGTCATTGGGCACAGCTTGGAATAGATACAGACCCCGCTAACTAAGCGAAGTAACAAACCACGCATTGTGCTACAGTTTTGGAGCCTTGAGTAGAGAGTCAGAAATTTTCTTTGATCGTTTGACACAAAGCTCTTAACTCGCGTTTTATCGGAAAATTTTGCATCGTATTTTATTTAGTCAATAAAAAAAAAAACCGTACAAAATACTAAAAAAATTGCATATTGTATGTACATATGGATGGAGTATGGTATACAGCTCCCAGCGTAATTATTACTCGAATGATTATAGCAAATATGATGATCAGTTCAACGCCTTGCTTCGACTTGGGCTACACTTATAGCTCGGAGTGCTTGGCACCCAGGTAATCCTCCTTGATCATATCGGCACCCTTCTCACCAATCATGATGCAAGCAGCGTTCGTGTTGGCGCCAACAATGTCAGGCATGATGCTGGCATCAATGACACGCAGACCGCTGGCGCCATGGACACGTAGCCGGGCATCCACAACAGCAGTGGGATCGCTGGCGGGTCCCATGCGTGCCGTACCCACGGGATGGTAGACTGTGGTGGTCATGTGACGTATATAGCAGCGCCAATAGTCATCAGACTGATAGGCTATATCATTGCAGGCCTCCAGATCGATTTTGTGCAGCATCGCCTCGCGTTCTCCGAATGCCTTTGTTTCGGGCAACCGCTTGTAGATATTCAGAGCACGTATATAGGTGTCCACGTCGCGCTCGTCCGTCATGTAGCCGGCATCGATGAGTGGTGCATCTAAATAGTTGGCGCTTTGCAGTGTCAAGCGGCCAGCCGAGAAGGGTTTCAGGTGGAGAAGGTACGTGATGTAGGTATTTGAGTTCTGGTTGGCCGTCAAGATGCTCTTGGCCACGCGATCATTGAAGCCAGTGGCGGCCACATAGCCGCGCAGCTCGGGGCTCTGCATCAGGCTGAAGAAGTTGGTCGTCTGTATGTCCGGATTGGGACCAAGCACCGAGGTCGTATTGATGAAACCAGTCAAAGCGGTGGCCTCATGATGCAGCAATTTGCTGTAGCGACCCATCAGCAGGTTGTACATGGCATCCACGAGCTCCTCCTCAGTAGGTTTGCGTGCCGTTGACTTGTCGATCTGGAAGATGACCGGCAGACTGGCATGATCCTTCAAATTGTGACCCACAGGCAAGTCCAGTTTAACGGGTACGCCCAGGCTCTTCAAATGATCAGCAGGTCCAACACCTGCAAGACATATTCAAAGTTGTTGATAAGATTTCTGAGGTACTTCTTCAGCTATTACCAATCGGATATGAACCATTAAATCATATAAAAATCCATACCTTACGTTTTTGACTATCTTATCGGACTCATAGAAGCACTACGAGTCGGGCAAAGATTAACGTGGTCTGATTACATTTGGTCAAAGTTGAGGTTAAATGCTGTAATTTAACCTTAACTTTGACATTGAAAACTTCGTTTCACCCACCTGAAAGCATCAGGATCTGTGGTGTGCCAATGGCACCCGCGGACAGGATAACCTCCTTGCTGGCACGCACTGTGTACTCCTGGCCGCCGCGATGCACAAAGGTAACGCTCTCCGCTCGCTTGGCCTTGTCCAAGTTAATCCGCTTGACGTGCGCGTGGCGTACAATGTGCAGATTGGGCGTATCCTTGCGGAGATGGGAGCGGGCTGTGGTGATGCGGCGACCGCCATCCTGGGTGCCCAGTATGTCCATCTGGCCCACAAAGGAGCCCTCGGTGAAGTCCGGTGCGCTGCCGTAGCCCATCTCGAGCATGCCCGCCCGTATGGTGGTGCGGAACTCATTGTCCGAGACGTAGTTGTTGAGGCCCATGGGTCCGCCGACGCCGTGATCGCCGGGCTTGTAGTCGGGTCGGGTGGAGCGCAGATCCTCGGCCTTGCGGAAGTGCTTGAGCACCTCGTCGTAGCCCCAGCCAGTGTTACCGCGTTGCTCCCAGTCGTCGAAGTCCTGGCGTGTGCCGCGTGCATAGATCATAGCGTTCATTCCATTCGTGCCGCCGAGCATCTTGCCACGCGGCCAGTGGCAGCTCTCGCCCTGCATGGCCATGCAGGCGCGTCCATTGGGCTGTGTGTGATACTGCCAGTCCCAGTCGGAGAACTGGGTGGCCATGTGCCAGGCAACGAATTCCGTTTCAACTGGCGGATCACCGCCTGCCTCCAGGAGCAACACTTTCCAATTCGATTGTTCCGCCAAACGGCCTGCGACCACAGAGCCCGAGCTGCCCGAACCGATCACCACAAAGTCATAGGGTTCCTTGAAGCCGCCAGCCTCATCCAGCCAATCACCCTTATCCGACGGCCACTGCTGCTGTCCACTCAGATCGCAATACTTCGATATCAGCGTATGCAGCAGCAGAGACATCAGCGTATTCGCCGGACCCGCCGACCTCGCCGCACACTGTGCGCTCAGAAACTCCATAATCCTCAGGTGCCGATGCTTAAACTAAAACTGAATTCAATTTTGTTTCGTGTTGTGTGTGTGTTGTGGACACTGGCGCTGCCCGTGCGCTACTGTTCTACGGCGGTGGCTAGCAGCCGGCATTTGTACGTCCGGCGAAACTTTGCTTTTGCATGCCGCACGCGTAGCCGTAAATTAACCGCACCATTTGCATTTCAAATATACAATACGAATACACCGGGCACGGCTTCACTCTGCTGGACGCGCCTTTATCGCTGTCCACAGATTAGATGTGACATTCAAAAGGCGGGTGCAGCCACAGGCAGAGCTGAAGGCAGAGCCACTAGCAGAGCAGCGCCCCAACAGGCACAACAGCTGCTGCTAAGGTGACTGCGACTACGTCTCTGATAAGAGCGGACCTTAAATTGTATTTTATGATCACACTCGGCATGCTATTCATCCATCCATCCAGCCATCTATGGATCTGATAAGTCGCCAGCGCAGCGCTGCCTCCGATAAGCCGCAACTACTTATAGGGCATCGGTATCTTTATGCCGGCCCTCAATGCGATAACGGTACTCATACAAAACCAGAACTAGAGCCAGAGACAGAGATAGCACAATGCAGAGAGAGGAGAGGAGGAGACAAGAAGAAAAAGAGAGAGAGAGAGTGGGGCATAAGCAATACCTCAGCATTTCAATCTGTTGTTGTTCACATCAATATAAAGTGTTTGCTTGGACTCGGCCACAACGAAGCATTGAGCACCCTGTAGAATTACAGCTTATGCTAAGGTAAGGTTAGGGTATTCCCTGAAGCTTTATCCCTGGGATAAGTCAAAACCTTTAGAGACCTTTTGGAGTACTTTAAGACATTCCCCAGATATGAAGACTTCTGGCAAAATATGTAAACTATGACCCCAAGAGAAGGGTATCCCTGTCTTCATACATTAGTTGGCTCTTCTAAAGAGAGTCTTCTTTTCATTTACCATCTCCATCTTCCTATTAAGATCTCATTAAGATACCTTTGTAGGTTGTTTCGGGTAGAAGCTACAACTAACATCAATTCCCAGTTGGATTATGAGCTTTGCAGCTTTTCATTTGTGCTCGTATATATTTGAATAGCGGTCTATAAAAGCGTTTCAATTCCTAGGCTTAACAGATTTAGATGTAACAGATATACTATCCCATTATCTTTATAGAGATTTAGTTCTAATTCTGTGGGTTACATGACATTGACGCTAATAAACACTCAATTGAATTAAGCTTCCGTGCTATTTATATATCTAGAGTCTTAAATTTCTCATACTTTTTGTATTCTATCGAAAGATTAGAATGATATTTCCTAAATATTAAACTGATCAGATTAGCTTTAGCTTTCGCTACATTATCATATCTGTTTTGATTTGATTTGACTTTATTTTGGAATCACAAAGCAAAACAAACAACATGATAATTAATTCACAAAGTTCGAGGGTTATTGAACTTTGATACAATTGAAATTATTCAAACATCAAAAGTACTTACATATATTGTTTATATCGGCAGAAAAGTGCATTATAATCAGGTGTTATCGGAGAATGGGAATACTAAAACGCCCTTCAGAATTGTTTGACAATAAGTTAAGGCCAAAAGAAACAAAAGTAGTTTAGTAAGATCTTAGAATTGTCTGCCAATAATCGAACTATGACTTGTTTCCACGAATAGGAATCAGGTCTATTTATCAGATCTCCCTATCTATCCGATCTCTATCATATTGCCTTATTGTCCTCCCGATTGTTTACATATCACGTTGGGGTTAAGGAACATCCTGTTTGTGCTCCAGGATGATTTCTTCATTGAACATTATCAAAGAAGAGGTTTAAAGTTCATTGAAAGTATATTTCCACATAATAAGGCTAAGGATAGACCAGATCTGTGAAGGTTTGTAGCTAATTTAAGGAAGAGAAAGTTGTACCAGGAGACCTTCCTGCGCTTCTTTTAGAGTCTGGAGTGGAAGTTTATTGTTCAAGGAAAGTAAACAACTAAAAGTAATCATGAGTTAAGGTCCACCCTAATATAATATAGGGTTTATTTTTAGTAACAACGATATAATGAAGGACTTGCAACTTTGAGTCTGTTGTTTTGAGAACTTTCAACAATAAGTAATAATAATAGGCATACATTGACTTAAGGAGATCAATAGATGGATTTCATCGTTCCCTGCCCCTTCATGTTCCCCCGCTTCCCACTAGAATTCGTTGTCGTGCATGTGCTAGACCCTCTCTTGATCAGCCTCCCAATCCTGGGCAATAAAGTCCGCCGCACGCTCTGCAATCATCACCGTGGCACCATTTGTATTAGCGCTGATCACAGCGGGCATGACACTGGCATCGGCCACACGTAGATTGGGTACGCCATGGAGCTGGAGGCGGGGGCTGACACAGGCCTCTGGGTCGTCGACTGGGCCCATTTTGACGGTGCCAACTTGATGGTAGCAGGTGACGGAGAAGTACTTGACGAAGCATCTCCAATAAGCATCGCTGCGGAACTCGTAAGCTGCGTCGCACTCCTTGATGGGAATGTGCAGCAGCTCGGCGTGATGAGCGCGATAGGATTGAGTGCGCTCCAGGGACTCTTGGTAGCGAATGCCTCGCAGCAGCGTCTCGATATCCTCGGACTGTGTCAGGTAGTTGCTGACCAGTTGCGGTGGCTCCTTGTAGTCCGCACTGCGCAGCTTCAGTTCACCCTTGGACTGTGGATGCGCGACTAGCACAAACATGCAGAGGAGATCAGAGTCGGCCAGCTGGGCCTGCAGATGCTGCACATACTGATCCTGGAAGGAGAGTCCATTGAGGAACATCTGTAGTGAATCGTGGCGTCCGCGCTGGAAGTATAAATGATGATTCTCCACGTCCGGATAGCGACTGTCAAAAGTGCTGTTCGCTGTATTGACGAAGCCCACAAGGGAGGCGGTGCCATGCGTGGCCAGTGCACCCTGGCGATGCATGAGATAATTGTAGATTTGGTCTAACATTTCCTGGGGGTCTGCCACAGCGGCGTAGCCCTCGTCTAACTTCATGAACAGCGGCACCAGCACATGATCCTGCAGATTGCCTCCCACGCCTGGTAGATCCTGCACCACCTTCAGCTGCAGCTGCTCCAGATGTGCACGCGGTCCCACGCCGGAGCGCAGCAGCAGCGCCGGGGAATCAATGCTGCCCGCTGATAGCACCACCTCCTTGCCCACACCCACACGATAGGTGTGCGCGCCACGCACAAAGCTGACGCCCTCCACACGCTTGCCAGCCTCATCGAAGTGCAGCTGTGTGACATGTGCCTGCTTGATGACCTGCAGATTGGGACGCCCGGCAACGCGACCGAGATGTCCCTTGGCCGTGCTCATCCGATGACCGTTCTGCACACTGCCCGGCACCGAGGTGTATCCCACGAAACTGCCCTCATCGAACTCCTTCACACTCGGCACGCCCAGCTCCTCCGCGCCGGCACGTATCATATCCTGAATATCTGCGTCGTCCAGCTGGAATGGACCGATTGACATATAGCCCACCGGATGCGTTGCATTCCCCGCTGGTCGCACAGATTTCTCGAAGAATGGCAGCACCTCATCGTAGCTCCAGCCCGTGTTACCCAGCGCCGCCCAATCATCGTAATCCTTGCGATTGCCACGCAAATAGAGCATTGCATTGGCGGCACCAGATCCACCAATCATGCGACCGCGTGGCCAGTAACAGCGTCCATTCCGCATGGCCTGACACGCCGTCTCACTCGGCTCCGTCCAGTAGTTCCACAGGAACTCCGTGTGCTGCAATCCAAAGAACAGGCATCTGTTGAAAGGAGGAAAAATGTTCAATTTATCTTCGAACTTTTTTTAGGATCTTTTCTGTTCGGGAGTTTCTCAAGAGGATCCCTAATTTGTCTACTCCTTTCAAGATCTACTTGAAGACTTAACATAGTAAATTCTAATATATTTAGAATGACTCGATACCAACATCCTTTTCTAGAATATCCTTCAACAGGCATCTGTTGATAGGAGGAAAAATGTTCAATTTATCTTCGAAGTTTTTTTAGGATCTTTTCAGTTTGGGAGTTTCTCAAAAGGATCCCTAATTTGACTACTCCTTTCAAGATCTTCTTTGTGACTTAACATAGTAAATTCTAATATATTAAGAGGTTCGGCTTTAGAATGAGTCGATACCAACATCTCTTTCTAGGATATCCTGCAACCTCTATTCAGATCTTCCTTAAGATCTTTCGGGTGTGTTTTGAGCACATTCAACCCTATTTTGCGTTGAGAGGCATAAAATAGAAGGTCTAGATAACTCTTATCTTTATGTTCCTAAAAGAACATTATCTTTTTATAACCTTGAGCATTATTTCCACCAAAAACTGAAGGGAATCAGTCGAGGAAACTGAATCCACGTGCTGAACCAGTTGCGGAACATGTTTATTGCTTCCTCGTAGAAGTTACACTGCCTCAATCCCTGTTAGAAGCGCCTTGTTATTGACATGTTGACATTGACACACACACACACACACACAGAGTTACACAGACATCCTCATTCTGCTAATTGAAAACGTGACTAAACTTTAATGGCAAACCCGAGAAAAATTCGCATTATTCGCGCTGGTTGATTGACTTACCTCAGACTCGATCGGCGGATCACCGCCTGACTCCAGAACAAGCACACGCCAATTGGGATTCTCGCTTAGTCGACTGGCAACCACAGATCCCGCCGAGCCGGCTCCAATGACCACAAAATCGTACTGTTCGCCAAACCCCCTCCCCACAGCCTTCTCGAAGTTGTCCTGCGGCCAAAGGGTTGAAGGTGCCACCTGGCACTGCGCCGCCAGCAACGACTGCAGCAGCAGATTAATCATTCCATTCCAGATGCCAACACCCGGCGCCGAGCACTGAGCAGCATTAAGGCTCAGGCTGCCATTAAGGCTTCCACTTGTTTCCAGCATCTTTGACGCTACTGATTTAAGTCGACGCCAGCGCTTGCGATTCGCTTTTATAGAGCAGATAACAGCCCCGCCAGCTGGTTATCACATCGAGTTGCCTTTTTGGCTTCGAGTACAACCTGCTCTGGGCTTTGTTGACTTACACTTGCGCGGGGAATACGACAATGTATACGACCAGAACATATATATTATACAATGCGTATTGTTATAATTCAAAAAATGTGTCATTATATTTATTTTATACTATATAAACATATATGTATGTTCCAGCTTTCCAGACGTGCTTCAGCTTTGCTCCACTTCTATAGAAAATCCTCAAAGAAGATTACAAACTGCTCATTAAATGAAGTCATTAATCATAATATTATGTATTTAGTATATATAGTATAGTATATATATTACACATTATATCATTTCTGCTGACTTTTTCTTACTCCTGTTGCTGCGGTTCTCTACGAGAAACAGGAAAAAGGAAAACCCAGTTTCCAAAAGGAAAGCGTGGACTAACCTATAAAATTTTATCGTTCGATTGGAATTGTGTATGATATATGGTAAAATATTACTAATACCATTCCACAGTTCTTCGCAATCTGCTCATAGATGGCGCCAGTGTGGTACACATAAAAATGACCTAGTCACAAGTTGTCTCAAAGGCTGAGGGAAGCACATCTTGACACAAGGATATATGACAACAATAGCGCATACTTCGTGACTCTCTCTCTCTCTCTCTCTCTCTCTCTCTCTCTCTCTCTCTCTCTCTCTCTCTCTCTCTCTCTCTCTCTCTCTCTCTCTCTCTCTCTCTCTCTCTCTCTCTCTCTCTCTCTCTCTCTCTCTCTCTCTCTCTCTCTCTCTCTCTCTCTCTCTCTCTCTCTCTCTCTATGACCTCAATCCGAGTGGAAACTTTATAGAACTTAAGACTTTTAGCACCCTCAACATTAAGATTTAACTGTGAGTTGTTGTCGTAGAGAAGTTAAAAGAATCAAACTATATTCTGCTACTGTAGTTGGTCACTTCAAAGATGTAAACATATATCGCAGATCGTTTACACCTTAAGAATTTCCCATATAATATTGAAATTGAAATGAACTGAACCTTTCGCAAAACAAAACCTGTTCAGCTGTCTGCTTCATTTTCTGAGCCTTAGATTAGATTACCTGCATATATATATATATACATATATAGTGTATATATATAATATTTACTTTGTATTTTTGAGAAATTATGAGTTCATTTACACTTAGAACGCTTTATTTTGAAGCTTAGCCAAATTTATCACCATGAAACGCATTTTTATAAAGTGTCTTAATAAAATTATGATAATATCTGGCTCTAATTATGAGCTGGGAACATACTTCTGAGAGAGGGAAATGTATTTTTATTTTTTGGCTGTGTTTATCGGCGATTGTAAACGATTCAAAGTACCTGCTTATGGTATCATATCTTATCAGTTGATATGGGTTTATTCATAGTTATATTCGCACTAATCGTAGTCATAGCTATTGTATATAAACACTGGATGTGTACACACTGGCAGCTGAGAGATACCAGCTTCAACCCAGACCCAGCCAATGTCGACCAAGGACAGGCATTCTTTAAACGGCAATTCGATAATCAACAACTCAAACAAATTAACAATACAAATTCAAGTTTTTTCTGACAATTTTATTTTTTGTCAGATAATTGCCATAAAAGGCGTACAAAATTTATAGGCGCCACAATGGAACTATATTTTGCACAAAAAGCTGTACAAAAAAACTATTGACAGACCCAGAGACAACTATGCTCGACTAGAAAATACCCTGCTGAAATTCCTGAAGCAGCCTAACACATAAATTTGCTCACCTTCGCAATAATTTTTCAAACTTTACCACAAACTTCATTTGCATATTTATCGTTAGAGAGAAGAATAACATTTTTACCAAATTAAATGCCTCTGAGATTGGATTGAACCTGATCAGGAGTATATATACCTCATACTATTGCCAAATATAGCTTCACTTGTCTGATTTATGTACTTGCTGAACTTATTTTCACTTTTTTCCAATACTTTAAATGCAAAACTAGGTCATAAAGCATAAAGTTTACCCTGCTTATAGATATACCCTTGATTGAGCCTATATATATCCTTGATAAATGCCCTATTGATTACAGCAAGATCTTTTATTGTCTATCGACTATTTTCATTCACCAAATCTGCGATTTTCCTTAAAGTCAATGCAGAACTTCGCTTCGAGCCCTTGCTCCTCCTGCTTTGAGCTTCTTGTACTACTTCTCAATTACCCTTTTCACGGCACAACATTGTTTCCACAAAAGGAATGTAATATATTGTATATACTTTACTCAATTCAATTGGATATAGAAAACATCGAAGGATTTATATTGATTCGGTTATGATTATTAAACCAAAAAGCATTTACTTCAGACTTTGGATAGATTTATGAGTCATCAACAGTATTGATGTAGTAATTGTTTGATTTAGAAGTACATACAAATAAATAAAGTATAAATGATGATCACACCTATTTTTTTGGCCTCAGTAGTATACATATATACACACACACACACATATTTAGGCATCGCTTTATGACTCCAATGTCTGCTTGAAGATTTCAATGAAAATTTTCACACGAAGTAAAATCATCTTTTAAGACATGGCAACACCTCGTTTTCCCCCCCTTTATCTAATTTATATATAATAAATTATAATATACCAAATATACATTCTATATAGTAGGTATATATCTATATAGAAGGTATATTTCGTTAACTCAAACGTTTGATATCCATCAGAAAAGGAGCTGTTCGTGTTTTGATGCTAGCAGGAATCAATTCTGTTCAAGAATATCTTCTGAATGGATGTATAAGATTACCTGTTAAAAGCTATATCTACTGATCGGATGTATATATATCCTCTAGAAATATATCTGCTGAATGGGTGCATATATCCTGTCGCATCATATCAAAATATATCCTTTTTAACCTGTAGGCTACTTTCCTTTGAAGTCTGCTCAGATTTATTGTACCTCAAACATTTTGTGGGTTGAAGGTTAAAAAAAAAATATAACAAAAATAACTAAAATAATAATTAAAAAAAATATAGTAAAAATAATAAAATAATAACAGTATTAAGGAGAAAATGAAGAATTAAATTAGTTAGAAGGATTAAAGGATTACAGTCCACTATTCATGGCGATGCGCACAAACTGAATGGGCGCGGGTTGTTCAGCATTTGCCGCGGCGGCAATTAGATTGTTCACTGGGACGAGATTGAGGCCAGCACTGATATCTGCAGGACATGGATCGAGAGATATAGGGTAGCCTTTTTGGATTTGGGAAGGAAACTCACCCGAAGGATCGCTGAGGGCTGGCGATGAGGGCGTCTGCTCCAGCTGTGCCGCATCCAGGAAAAACTCCTGCGGCTGAGCAGCAAGCGTGGGCAGCAGTTGCAACAGGCCAAAGAGCAGGAGGAGCACCTGGACTTGAAACTGGACTTGGAAATGGAGGTGCAGCTGAAGCTGATGCTGAGGCTGGAGCCGCTTTGGTCGTGTCATTATGTTACAAGCTAACGGCGTGTACTGCCCGTATGAAAAATCTCGGAAACCTTTTTGAAAACTTCAGCACAGCTTGGTGTGTACTCTATGTGTGTGTGTGTGAGAGTGTGGAGTGTGCTGGCAGTCGGCAAACTGGTAAAACTCGTCACGTTTGCCATTTGGTTCAGCGTACGCTCATAAATCCAACAAACACAACAACAAAAACAAAGCCAGCAAATTGCTGGCGTCGGCTGTCAATGTCGCCAGAACGCGCTGGGAAATGTTTTGAGTGCAACGGCAGCAGCAGCGATTGCAACGGCAACTGCAACGGCAACTGCAGCGGCAACTACAGCAGCAACTGTTGCTGTCTGACATTTGAAACTCAATTAGGAACAAGCCCGCTGATAGGTCTTTAATTTAATCTAACCCCCAGTGTACCTCAACATAACATTGCTTGTCAGTTACAAAACTGATCGAAAGAAAGCAGAAATATAACACCGAGTAGTGTGATACCCTAACAGATGTACTCTATACTATTTGGGTAGCAGAACTTAAGCAATATCTGATGAAGCGAAAGGAGACGATCCTAAAAGCAAAATGAATTTTTATAAATAATAAATTAATTTTAAAATAATATAAAAAATTAAATTATAAGAAATTAAGAAAACATAAATTTTAAATAAAATAAAAAATAGCATAATTAAAAAAAATAAAATTTATAAATAAAATAAAAAATGAAAATAGTAAAAAATTGAATTTAAAGAAAAAAATAACAAGAAAATATAATTTATAAATAACATAAAAAAAACTATTATAATAAAAATATTAAATTAATAAATAAAAAAAAATAAAATAATAATAAAATAAAATTTATAAAAAATAATAATTTACTAATAAAGTAAACTAATATTATAATCAAAAAAAAATATAAAAAAAATTAAATTATTAAATTATTAAAATAATAAAAAATTAAATAGTAAAAAATTGAATTTATGAAAAGAAGTAACAAGAAAATATAATTTATAAATAAAATAAAAAAAAAGTATTTTAATAAAATTATTAAATTAATAAATAAAAAAAAATTAAAATAATAATAAAATAAAATGTATAAACAATGAAAAATTGATATAATAAAAAAAATTAATTTATAAATAAAATAAAATATTAAAATAATCAAAAAATTATAATTTATTTATAAAATAAACTAATATTATAATCAAAAATAAATATAAAAAAATTAAAATATTATATTATATAGGGTGGAACCGGTGATTTTTTAAAAGAAATTTTGTAAAGACCAAAACAAATGGTAGTCTGAGGGTGAAAGGTCAGGACTATATGGTGGATGAATCAAAAGTTCCCAGCCAAGCTCAGTTTTGGGTATATGTATATAATAGAAATATATAAAATAAAAAATATAAAAATTAATAAAAATAAAATAAATAAATAAAAAGAAAAGTTTGCCAAGTTTCGAAAGGAAAGTTTTATAATAGATGCTCTGGTATAACGATCGGATTTTATATCAAAAATATATATATTATATATCTAAAATGTTCTCTCAATCAAAAAATATCTACCAAATTGTTGATGTATCTTTCCTATATTTTCTATATATTAGAGAGATATCTTCTAGGAGAATTGGATATAAAAAACTTTTATTTTGTTGAAACAATTCTCAGTTATAACCTCAGGCAAACATGTCCAGATCGACTTAGTTTCTTGATCAAGAAAATATATATGTATATACTATGAGATTACATACATAAATCAATCAAAATATATAAATATATATCATCTTATAATACCTGACAAACTAAATTGAATAGTTAAACTACCCAAAGCAAGAGCATTTTTAAAATTGAACAAATCTGAACTCAAATATAGAAGCTGCATCAAAGCTGAAGCAATTACCGAGTAGATTTCTAATGACGCTTTATAATCGATTTTAGCTTCAGATTATATATAGAACAATTACTATATATAAATATTTAAGATCTGAGATTATAAGTTTATAAATCTCAATTGAAAGTCCATAAATAACTTGGAAGCGATTTCAATGCGGAATTGCGTCTTTAGCCTTCGCTTATACTCCAGATAAATTTACCAGCGACACTTAAATGTAACCTTTGTTAGCCAACCAACAACCCCCACTCCCCCTCCCCCTCCCCCTCGTTAGCCGCCTGCTTTTACTGGTATTTGTGAGCCTTGAGCAACTTTTGGCTGGGACTGCGGCTAATTTCGGCACTTGAGCATTGACCCTTGGCTCGTGCGAGTACAGTTATTGTTAAGTTGGTTTTGGCCCAGTTGAAATTCAAGTTTAAACTTGGTTTTAGCCTTCGTTGCTGAACATCGAGTTGAAGCGGAGATTTGATTTATATACATTTATTATCAGTCAAAAGAGTTTCTTGTTTATGGACTATTTGCGCTTAGGTCTAAGACTTCTATGACCAGCCACCGTTGGGATAGTGGTGCCAGTCCTCCTTGATCATGTCGGCTGCCTTCTCGGCAATCATCATAGTGGGAGCATTCGTATTGCCGGTGGGTATCGTGGGCATGATGCTGGCATCGATCACCCGCAGTCCCCGGACTCCGCGAACGCGTAAACGTGGATCGACCACGCCGTAGGGATCATGGCTGGGCGCCATTTTGCAGGTGCCAACGGGATGGTATATGGTCTGGGAGTAGTATCTGGCGATGCACTCCCAGAATGCATCGGTCAGGTACTCCACCTCGGGACAGTTGCGCCACTCGTAAATGTTGAGGGTGGCATTGAGACTCTGGAGAGCGGGCGTCTGGGTGAGCTGATGGGCCAGCTTGAGGCCCTCCACCATGATGGCCATGTCCAGTGGATCATCGTAGTAGTTGGCATGGATGCGCGGATGCTTGCGTGGATCTGCTGAGACCAGCTGGACATAGCCACGTGAGCGAGGTCGCATCAGCAGCGGAGCAATAACAAACGAATCCTGATACAACATGGGCTCAAAGGTATTCGCATAGTTGTCTATGGAAATGGCTGCACCGCGTCTTCCAATCATGCCACCATCGGCTCCATAGCCATAGCTGCCCATGAAGAGCTGCACATCGGGCCAGTCCACGCCCGCCGGCTGGTAGCGTGTGCTGGCAAAGCCCATCACCTCGCTGACAGGCATCGCATAGAAGAATCCTTGCTTGCCATGGACAAAATCTGTGACCGCCTGTTTGTTCATCATTTCGGGCACAATGAAGGACAGGTGGTGTCCTGGCTGGTGGCTGTCAAAGGTGTAGATGGCGCCCGAGGAGGATATGTGATCCTGCAGATTGCCACCGACGCCAGGCAAATGCTGCACCACTGGAATCCCGAGCGGCTGCAATTGCTCGCTGGGTCCCACTCCACTGAGCATCAAGAGCTGCGGACTTGCCAGGGCGCCAGCGGACATAAGCACCTCCTTGGTGGCCCTAATCTGATAGCTCAGCAGGCCATGCTCGAAGCTGACGCCCACGGCACGCTTGCTGCTCGGATCGATGATGACGCGCTCCACAAAAGCCTTTAGGACAATATCCAGATTGGGACGCTGCCAGCTGCGGCGTATGTAACCCTTGTTGGCGCTGCAGCGCAGTCCATCCCTCAGGGTGGCATGGGGTGGAGCGAAGCCGGTCTGGGTGCGTCCGTTGAAGTCGCCATCGGGATGCACCCGGCCCAGCTGGGCAGCGGCGTGCATGAATATGTTCAATAGCTGCGAAGGGGATCTGTAGCGCTCCACGCTGATGGGACCGCCATGGCCGTGGTAGGGATTCTGCTCGAAGCCCGGCACGCGCATGTCCTCCATCTTGCGGAAGTAGTGGAGCACGTTGTTGTAATCCCAGCCGGTGTTGCCCAGCTGTGCCCACTGGTCATAGTCCAGTCGATTGCCGCGTATATACATCATGGCGTTGATGGAGCTGCAGCCGCCCAGCACCTTGCCGCGGGGCCAGAAACAGCGCTGATCCTCCATGGCCAGGCAGTAGCGATTCGTTGGTTCTGTCTGGTACTTCCAATCCCACGGACTGCGCTGGAAAGCCGGATACATTTGTGGCAAGTCCATGAGTAACGGTTCATCGCCGCCCGCCTCCAGCAGGAGGATATTCCAGGCCGGATTCTCGGAGAGACGCGCCGCCAGGGCGCAGCCCGCTGAGCCGCCACCGACAATTATGAAATCGTAGCTCTCACGCAGCTGTCCAATCAAAGTGGAACGCACACGATGCTCCTCATCCACAATGTCACTTCGATAATCCTTTATATCCTTGTTCAGCGATAAAATCACAAGCGCTGCCGGCCCCAGCGACAGGAGGTACCGCCACATGGTCACATACGTGTTAGCCGCCGTCATATTCAGAACCGGGTTAATTGTACTCCAAACGTTGACTGAGCCATGGCTCGCTCGTTCAAGCCCAACTCCAGTCCATCAATCGCTGACCCAAGCAAAAGTATAACCAAATCCGGTGCAATGACCATTAAATGTGCTGCTTCTTTTTTTTTTTTTTTAAATATATTCTTCCGATTTCGAAACTTACTCCCACAAGTAGCCGACGGAGTCGTAGTCCACTCGAGTTCTGATATGCTTTATTGTACTGTTACGCGACCCATTTTCAACCCCCTCAGGCGCTGATTAGATAATACAAGACTTCTTAGTGGATCGTATATATAAAGCTGCTACTTGCACCTGAGGAGCACCAGAGCTTTACGCAAACAAGACGATCAAAACAGAACAGGTAACATAAAGAGTTACACGATTACGAACTGACAGATAAGCATATATATGAACAGGGGTATCTGATACCACAATATCATATTATCGTCTATATATATATCTCTATATATATCCATATATATACCTAAATCTGTTTTTATGTTCGTTTAAAGTTCATGAATTGCTTGAAGCTTCGCTTGTCAATCGACACTTTGATTGAATTTGACCCCTAAACCCAGAATAACAAAAACCTGATACTCTCTAAATGGTGCTAGTAATACGCTGTCAGCATACAGTGAACCCTCTCATAGTGAACAACTCTACTAGGTGTCAGTTTTTCTAAAGCGGAAATCGTTTTTCTATAGAAATTTGACCCCTTTTCAACAGACAACTGCCTTCAGTTTCGAACAATGGATCGACTGTTCGTCCAAGAGAGTTTTCACTGTACCATAAGCCTACTTTGAATTCCTAATTCGTATCGTCATCTACATCCGTCCAACTGTGTTTTCCCACACTAAAAATCTCTCATCTACTAATCAATTCCATTGAAACTTGGCAAAGCGAAATGCAGGAAGCAGCTGAATTTGTATCGCTCAATGACTTAAAGCTTATGTATATATTATATGATATATAAAATGATGTATATATATGATATATATATGATATATATATGATATATGTATGTTATATATAGCTCTAAATGTAATAAGACGTTGTGTTTTATGACATCTTCCAGCATTCCTTTAAGACTCAATCATTGCTTCCAAAGGAAATTGAAGTTTTACAGTGCTTAAATGATTATGGTATAAATATAGAATCTATATCTTTATTGAGTCTGACGACTTGAATGATCTGAATAGTAAACTATTACTGGAATAATATATATAATTAAATGAAAAACAAGTTGCGACAAAATGTTTTCATTGATTTGTGTGACATAAATAAACTTTAATGTAGAGCAAGAGTTTAAGCTCTGACAGATCGATTGGATTGTTCAGATTAATCAAGAATATATATCTTTATCTTAACATATATAGATAACTTCCTTAATCGTTTCAATTACTAAAGGGTATGTCTCATCGAGCGTAAAGAATTCTTAACAGAATTTTGCTTAACAGCTAACAACGCGCTCTGTTAACGTTGAGCGAAGCTTTTAACGAAACGCCGCGCTGTTAAGCTGATGAATGTTTACTGTTAAGTGGCCTGTTAAGTTAACAGCGAAAGCTTAACGCTCTTACCTGTGAGTTCATTCCGCTTGTTGTGTTAGTATTGTGGCTGGTGGAGGTGTTGGTGTCAGTTCTGGTTGTGGGGGAGAAAGGGCAAGACGCAGATTTGAGCTTAAAGCGAAATTTATAGCATGTTTATATATATTATAAGATATATATTTAACATAAGTGTAAACAAATAACCAGAGATAAAAACAAGTCTTGATCGTCAAATTTTATGGGCTGGAAGCCAACAAGCTGCACAGCCTTGGCCCGGCCTAAACAGTTCAAGATGAGCACTCGGCCCGAGCACAGATTGATTCTAGGCAAGATGGCGACCCTATGGCCAGTGGCTTTGCTGCTGCTGGTGCGGGCAGCTGCCAGCCAAGCCGTGGGTCTTCCGCCTAGCAATGGGGTTGGGCTGGCGCTGTTGGATTCTGTGGCGGCTGCTTTGAATGCGTCCAGTTGGGCGCTGACCAACCGCAGCGATTGGCCGCCCAATTATCGGCCAGAGGCTCAGTCGGAGCCCCAAAGCGAATCCGAGTCGAACACATTTGATTATATTGTGGTGGGTGCCGGCAGTGCCGGCTCCATAGTGGCCAGTCGGCTGAGTGAAGATCCCCAGGTGCGTGTGTTGTTGTTGGAGGCGGGTGAGCTGCCGCCTCTGGAGTCGGAGATCTATACGCTGAGCGGCACACTGCATCACGACGAGCGTTACATGTGGCTGGACGAGGCCGAACCGAATCCCAAGTGCTGCCAGGCCATGCAGCCGCCGCATGGCTGCTCCTGGTGGCACGGCCGCATGCTGGGCGGCGGTGGCACCGTCAATGCCAACATCTTTGTGCCGGGCAGCGTCAACAACTTCCAAGGCTGGCGCTGGCGTCTGGGCCTCAAGGGTTGGGATTGGCCCCAGGTGCAGGACGCCTATCGGCGGCTTCAGGCACAGCTACAACTTAGCTTCTTTCCCGTGGATCCCATCAATCTGCGCCTGGCCAATCTCATCTACGCCGGCGCCACGGAGCTCGGCGTGCCACGCATGAACCAGCCGCTGCTCGCCGGCAGCAGCTTTGGCTACACGCACCACGTGCCCGCGACCATCAGCCACGGCAGACGCGCCAGCAGCGCCCGCATGTATCTGGGCAGGCCGCAGATCAGTCAGCGTCCCAATCTCCATGTGCTCCGAGGCGCTAATGTGCGTCGCCTGCTCCTCAGCTCCGACGGACGTCGTGCCCGAGGCGTCAGCTACCTGCTGAATGATCGCAACGAGACTTTGAGCGCCTGGGCGCGCAGGGAGCTGGTGGTCAGCGCAGGAGCCATCAACTCCCCCAAGCTGCTGCTACTCTCAGGCATAGGCCCAGCCAACGAGCTGCGAGCCGCCAACATAAAGCCACTCCTCGATCTGCCCGGCGTAGGACGCAATCTTCATGATCACGGCATGTTGCCGCTGTATCTGCGGCTCGCCAGCAATGTGGGAGGCAAGTGCGCGGTTAACAGCAGCAACGTGCAGGGGCGTGGCGCCTTCGATCCCGCCTCCATCGCAGAGTATATGCTGCAGGATCAGCGCGGGCCAATGGCCTCCAGTTTCTCCATGATGGGCTTCATCAACTCAAGTGCGCCTCAGAGCAGATCCGGTCAGCCAGACCTGCATCTGGTGGCCCACACGCTGATGGCGCGTGGCAGCAGCGGCAGCTTTGGCTATCTGGGCTTCAGGCCAGAGCTGGTCCAGGCTCAGCGTGCGGCATTGCAGCAAACGGACATGCTGCAGGTGATGGGCTCCCTGCTGCTTCCCAAATCTCGTGGCAGCGTCAGCCTGCGCCAACCTGATCCTCACCAGCGACCGCTCATCAGCAACAACTTCGCCGGCGAGGAGGAGGATCGTGCCACATTGCTGCGCTATGTGCAGTACGTGCAACGTCTAACCTCCACACGTGCCTTTCAACAGTGCGGCATGAGACTCTGGCTGCCTCCCCTGCCCGAATGTGATGCACTGGAGCCCAACTCCCAAGCCTATTGGTTGTGCTACATACGCTACATGTACGTGGCCGCCTGGCATCCAGTCGGCAGCTGCCGCATGGCAGCCAGCAGCCATCCGCTCGGCGTCGTCGATGAGCGTCTCCGTGTGCGTGGCATCAAAGGGCTGCGCGTGGTGGACGCCAGCGTCATGCCAGAGATCACGGCGGGTCATACAAATGCTCCAACCATGATGATCGCTGAGCAGGGCGCGCGCATGATACGCGAGGATCAGCAGCAGCAGCAGAATCAACTGAAGGCGCAACTGGGGGAGCAACTGGGGAATCAACTGGAGGATCAACTGGAGGAACAACTGGAGGAACAACTGGCAGCAGAAGCAGTCCTAACAAACGACATTCCAACTTAAATCAAATGAAAGGTTCAGTTCTCAGTAAGCCAAAGATTTATATAGGATGCGATTTTCCAGTACTCCTAAAAAGTATATAGAAACATAAATCTGAATAAAATCAACTAATAATAGGAGAGAAATATCTTCAACTGCCAATATATATTTTTTAAGGGAATCTGATTGAAGTCTGCCTGGAAAATATGTGCAAATTCTGCGGATCTCTGAGATCTTTGATGAGGATCTCTGAAGAACCTGTGGAGCAGTGAAGTAGGATTAAGGAATAGGATTCCAAAGAAGATAGTTCTGAGATCATATGTGATAATATATCTATATATATAATATATTTGATACGATGATGATATGATTTGATATCTGCGCGTCTGCTATTTATATTTCAACTGAATCGAAACAGAATTCTGAAAAGTTTCTTCTGCTATAAGCCTCATCGGATATATAACTAAATAGTACCGCTATCATTATATACTTCCCCGATTAGAATCGTGTATATATATAGAAGTTTTCATTCAAAAAAGAATTACTCGTTTAATGGTCTCTGGTTCGATTTTCCATAAAAATAAAATAAATACAAATTTAACTTAAAAAATAACAAAAAAAAACAGATAAAAGAGAGACAGAGAGAGAGAGAGAAGAGATCAACACTCACACTGGCACACACGCAGGACACACACACTCACACACTCACACACACACACACACTTGGAAAGCATTCTTATCAGACTATTGTATTCTTAATCCAGAACTCCTTGATCATATCGCTGCCCTTCTCGGCGATCATAATGACTGGAGCGTTTGTGTTGGCGGAAACCAACTTGGGCATGATGCTGGCATCGATGACCCGGAGTCCACGTATGCCGTAGACACGCAGCTTGGCATCGACAACTGCATCCTTGTCCCAGTAGGGACCCATTTTACAGGTGCCCACCGGGTGATAGATGGTCAATGTATATCGTCGCACCATGCACTCCCAGTAGGCGTCGGTGAACGGAGGCAGCTGCTCGCAGCCGGGCCAGTGTATGGTGGAGAGTCTGGAGCCGAAGCGCTGCATGGCCTTGGTGCGTGACAGGGCCACGGCGACCTTGACACCCTCGATGAGTGTCTTCATATCCATCTCGTCCGTCAGATAGTTCGGGATGATATAAGGATAGTCAAAGGGATTGCTGCTGCGCAGCTTAATGCTGCCTGTGCTCCGTGGACGCAGCAACATGGGAATGATGCTCCAGGCATCCCTGTTGTTGATGGGTTCGAACACGGTACGGTAGAAGGCATCCGTCAAGCCGTGCGCCTTGCGCAGCTGTGAGCCGCCGTCGGAGTTGGTCGACCCGGACACAAAGTGGAACTCAATGTCCGGCCAGTCCAAGGTGCTATTGGCGTACTTGGTATTGACAAAGGCCAGACCCTCAACGCCGCCAAGTATGGTGAGCGGACCCTGGCCAAAGACCGCGTACTGCAGTACCGTGGACATGGTATGGAAGCGGTTCTCCACAATGGATACGGGCTGGTTCACCAGGAAGGTCAGCCCACCCAGGCCAATGTGATCCTGTAGATTCTCGCCGACGCTCAGCTCCTTGATGAGCGGTATGCGATGCTTGGCCAGCTGCTTGCGCGGGCCCACGCCGCTCAGCATCAGCAGCTGGGGACTGTTGACGGCGCCACCGGAAAGCACCACCTCCTTGGTGGCGCGCACGTGGTAGAGCTTCTGGTCCTTGACAAACTCCACGCCAAAGGCCAGCTTACTGACCGGATCGATCATGATGCGTGTCACATGCGAGTTCATCGAGATGTGCAGATTGGGACGCAGTCGCGCCGGACGCAGAAATGCCTTGGACGTGGAGCAGCGGGAGCCACGCCTTGTTGTGCCCTGGCCAATCATAAAGCCCGTCATCTTTTCACCATTCAGATCTCGATTCTCGTAGCCCATCTCAACGCCCGCTTCCACAAAGCTGGCAGCCAGAGGCGTGTGATAAGGTGCCTCCCCCACCGTAAGGTAACCTCCAGTGGCATGGTACGGCGTGCTGGCCAGATAGGGATTAGTGTTGTCCTCCGACTTCTTGAAGTAGTAGAGCGCATCGCGATACGACCAGCTGGGATTACCGAGTGCCTCCCAGTTGTCATAGTCGTGTTTGGAACCCCTGAGATACAACATATAATTCAAAACGGAGCTGCCACCTAGCACCTTGCCACGTGGCCAGTTACAGCGTCCGCCCTGCATGGCTGAAAGAGTGAAGGATTCACATATTAGTAGGAAGATCAGGGAATATTCTGTGCTAGACTTACCCAAGCAAGATGTGCCCGAGGGTTCCGTTTTGTATTGCCAGTCGATCTTCGATAGCTGCAGATAGCCCGCCATGAGTGGTACATCAGTTAACTCCGTTTCATCGCCACCCGCTTCGAGTAGAAGCACATTCCAGTTCTCCACCTCGGTCAGACGATTGGCTACCACAGCGCCGGCTGAGCCGGCGCCTATTACTATGAAATCATAGTGATCCAAGATGTCGTCACTGCTCACATCGCTGGGCTTTGATTCGGGATCCATGATCTCCTCATACTGGAAATAGGCCACCGCTGCCATAAGCATTGGAATGAACCAACTGTTGCTGGTTGCCGCCGTCACTGCGCCACCAATTGCTGACGCAGCACCCACAATAGCCGAGCTCATTATGGAACCTCCTTCAAAACGCTGTCCCAGTTGCTGATGATGACGATGACGATGGCGATCTTCCAAAGCGCTACGTGACTGCAATTGAAAATGATCTCGCTGTGTTAAGTGTACATCATGAAAAGTCGCCGTGCCGCACATTTGTAATATATGGATTCGGGTTAGGCGATCCAATCCGATCCGATTCGATACGATCGAGGGAATGTACTTTTCACGCTTCTTCAGCATTTTAAGCACGAACTTTCCGCTATGTCGTAACTTGGACTCCGCTGCCATCGGCTATACCCTACGCCAGGTGGCCATTACAACATGTTCCCCCAATCTGATCGCAATGCGATCCACATGAAAAGTATTAAACGATCGCCAGGTGCAGCTGCTCCCAGGGAGCTGAGCCTGAGTGTAACCGTTACCTTAAAGATCTCACGTAGAGTGAGAAAAGCTCTAAGCGTAGGCTTGAAAGCTTTCTATATTCTGCATTGCATTACGCAAAGCTTTTGCCTTATTTTTCGTTTAGGTAAGCGCATTTCAGTTTCGGCTGGAAAAGTGAGCACGTGTTTTGCCTGTGATTTGCTTTAGTGGAAGGGGGGAGAAAGAAAAGCTTATCACAAAGGGGTGATAAGAGAGGGGGGTGCGGTTGTATGCCTCCCGCATAAAAGTGAAATCTTTGCGGCTATTATAAAACTATTCAAAAGTGTTGAATGCCGCAGCTGCTGGCGCTGCTTTTCTCCCATTATTTCATGTCAGAAAGCCATGCAACAATTGTTGTCTATAAATTGTTTGTATGCATGTGTGTGTCTGTGTGTGTGTGTGTGTGTATGGGTGTGTGTGCAACCAGTTTTTGATTTTGCCTATTGCCTGCCACGCCCATGTCATGCCGCCCTATCGGCGCCGAGTTTGTGAATGCTGCTGCCAAAAACGTTTCCTGTCGCTGATTTTGCATAATCTTTGACTAGTTGCTGCTGCTGGACCAACAGCAACTGTTGCTGTTGTTGTCAAAAATTGTTGCTGTTAATGTTATTGCTTCTACTTGCAATTACAAACTTGTTGTTGCAAACTGGTTGCGCTGCGCTGCGCCGAGTTGAATGTGCGCTGCGCTGCTCAAGTTCAAGGTACCAGCTACAAAGCGACGACAACGCCAGCGACAGCGACGTCAGCAGACAAACTAAACGCAGCAGCAGCAAATACAACAACAGAAACAACAACAACAACAACAGCAGCAGCAGCTTTTAAATCGCTTCTTGAGCAGCGGAGACACCGGGCACCGCAATGCGAATAGGCGCTAAATAGTTGAGTAAACAGCGGCTAAAGAGAAATGCATAACACGAACAGAAACATCAGCAGAAGCAGCGGAAGCAGCAGCAGCAGCACCAGCAACAACTTAACGAAACATATGCTGTGAATCACTTTCGTTGAGAAAGCTTCTCTGCGTAGGCGTCGCTGCTACGCACGCGTCGCAGCTGCCGTCGCCGTCGACTTAGAATTTTTGTGCGCGTTCTTTTCGAGCCTTGTTTCTTTGATTTCTTTTTACTGTTGGCACACTTTTGCGATATTGTTTACATATTTATGAATGTACATATATATATATATAAGATATATATACATATATGTGTGTACTATGTACTTTAGCGGTTTGTTTTTCACTTTATTCATACTCACTTGAGAGTATTTGTCAGAACTCTTGCAAAGGAAACGCTATGCAGTAAAGCTCTTCACTTTTGATTACACTTTTCGTTTGCTGTGTGGGAAAGCTTTTTGTGCTTTCTTCGAGACTTTCTTTCTTTTTGGTTTTCTGCGGCCGCACGCTGCGACGTTCGCTGGCCAACTGAGTGTTAAAACGAAGCCAAGACCATCGCAGCTAGAAATGGCCACTTTAAGTCTCTCTTTTACATTGGTGCGCTCTCTCTATCTCTCTCTCTCTTTCTCTTGCCTTGCTCACACACACACTCACGCAGCAAGCCGCCTTTTGCGTCTACGCAGCTGTCTCAATGCCCTTTGGAGTGGCCTGCATTGAGGGCCAAGTGCAGCTCCAATGGGCCCCGTTAGTTGGCACCCAGAGTGGCCAATTACTTCCTGCTTGACTTTTTATGTTAACACACACACACACACACACACAGCCATCAACCGTTTGACTCATTGACGTGTTTGCCAGCACGTAGCCCGCATACACACACACACACACATGTGTGTGTAGCTATAGCGACAGCGAAATGCTTTCACTCTTACTATATAAGCAACTGGCCATTGCGATGATGAGCCCCTGTCAAAAGTGCGTCTGGCAGCAACCAAATTAATGGGTCATCAGCGTCATCGCCATTGCCATTGCCATCATTAGACATGGCTTACTTACAATGACGTCAGCAGTGTTACCAAAGAATTTCCAGCAGCTTGAAAAAGCTATATTTAAAGCTGGTGGGGAAACAGCTAGAAGCTAGTTCTACTATTACGCGCTAGCAGAAAATTAAGAATATTTGCTCAGCAATGATACGAAATTAGCTTAGAGCTAGAGGATAGACGACTATAGGATACCCTGCCAAAAAAACATACAGTAGAAGCTCGGTTTAACGAACCATTAAATGCAAACCCCTGTACGTTAAATCGAATAGTTCGTTATTTCGAGTACTCAACTGAGGACATTTGTCGCTAATCTGTTAAACGGAGTATACGTTAAACTTGACTTGTACCGTATTATTATTTGCTATAAATATCATTATTATATACATACATATAATTATTAGTTATATATAGTATATGTAACATATCTTGCTTAGTTCTTTATTTAAAATTACCTTTTACACAACAAAAGTGCGTTTTGACTTCAACTTTATCTACTACCACTATTTTTTTCGACATCACCAACAAACCTTGGAATTACCCGTTTTAAGTGAGTCAACGGCCCTTCTCCTCGATTCTCAAATGTGGTACTTAAGCTCATATAAGGCCATGCTTTTTTTGATGTCTTTTTGTGTGAATGTGTATGTTTATATGTAAGTGTGGGTGGGTTTGTATGTATGTATACATGATGTAAGTTGATGTATGTATGATGTATTTATGATGTATTTATAATGTATGTATGTATGATGTATGTATGTATGATGTATGTATGTATGATGTATGTATGTATGATGTATGTATGTATGATGTATGTATGATGTATGTATGATGTATGTATGATGTATGTATGATGTATGTATGATGTATGTATGATGTATGTATGTATGTATTATGTATGTACGTATGTATGTATGATGTATGTATGTATGTATGTATACATTTCCCCTTTCGTTCGTTAAATTGAGTATAAGAGTTCGTTATAAAATGTACTCAATGTATAAATTTGACAAGTTCTTTAAATCGCGAATTCGTTAAATCGAAAGTACGTTAAATCGGACGTCTACTGTATATATAATGTAAACTACTGTTTATGAGTTTATCAATTTATTGGATCTATCGATTTATCTGGTAATCATTATATATACATTTTCGCTTGTTTTTTAAATTTGTTTGCATGGATTTCTAGCCAAAAAAGGCTAGATTGACAGCACTGTTGATAAGACATTATCTGCCTCACTTACTTACCGACTCTCCAACTCTTTCCCGCTCCCTTTCCAGGTGGCTGCTGCGGATCCACAAAGAAGCGCACCATTGTCGGCGGCTGGGCCTGGGCCTGGTGGCTGGTCACAGACGTGCAGCGGCTCTCGCTCAATGTGATGACACTGAATCCCATGTGCGAGAACGTGGAGACGGCACAGGGTGTACCCTTGACGGTTACGGGCGTTGCTCAGTGCAAGATAATGAAGGTATGTGGGTGCACGCTGAGCCACTTACTCCATCTACCCCTCACCGAGTATCTTAGTAACTTCTCTCAATAGAGTATTAAAAGCTTGCGTTAGAGTTCTATTTTGTTTTTAATCTGATTGTAGGCAACGTTTGCCGATTAATCTACAGATCTATCTATAACCATATATACTATATATCTTTATATCTCCAATATGCATTATTATCAACGTATTTGGCATGCAACGTAGAACATCTGATATATTTGGCTTCCTCCTACAGTAAATTTGATATGAACTGAATATGAATATATACTACTGTATATTTTAATCCCAGTTTTATACATTATTTTTTTGTTTATGTACACTTGAATTCTTTTCAATTCCCCCCAAAACAAATTCAATTCAAAATTATTATATTTAGCCTTGCAAGCAACTTAGAACTGATCCATCAAAAGTAAGTGTAGAACGAAATTCCGTCCAAGTATCACTCAAAACACTCACAAAGCTACTGCCTTTGCACCCTGAATATGAGTTTACTAGAAGCAAACGAACCGATAGAAAACCGAATCATTGCTGTGATTCAGAATTCACACTCATTTGTGACAGCTCTCACATTCCGCACAGTCTTCCGATCATACACAGTATCTTTGAGCCGAATCATTTGGATTGTATATAACAAAGAACTGAATCAGCACTCATATTCACAGTAACTTCGATTCGAATCATTCAGATTAATATCTTGTCTGCACTCAGCACATTCGGAGAAGCATTCACAGTAGCTGAGAATCACAGTGTGTGTACTCATAACTCTGTCACTTTCTCTCTCTATCTATCTATCTCTCTATTGTATTTCTTTATTGAAATTGTTTTTTATTTATTTATTTTAATTTTCTTATTATTTTTTTGGATTTTTTTAACACCACAAAATTATTTTCTTTATTAATTCATTTCATTTTCTACAGTCAAATTCGTATAAAGATACTGCAAGCGAGGTATGTTTATTTGATTATTCAGTTATTCAACTTGAGTTGTTCTGGGCTACGTTTGGTTGATCAACTTCTCTCGAAGGTTTATTTTAATATACACACTCACACACACACCCACACACCATCACAAACACACACACACACACACGTACATTCTACGCACATTTCTCAGACACAAAAGTAAAATCGGTGTAAATTTTGCATTCACTTTAAACAAAAAATCGGTTACGATTTAAATGCCATATCATTTGCTGCATGTTTGTTGATTGTTTTAAATGTTCAGTTAATTATAATTTCATTACACTCATACTTAGCATAGCACTCATTCATTCTAGAGAATAATTAATAATACGAGTACATTAATTAAATGGAGCTACGGTCTTTATTCAGTCGAAATTTGATGACATTTGTTTCTTACCTCTTCTCTACTTTCTTTTATCACTACTCTACCAACCACTTACCCTGCGCTCGATCGTTCGAATCAACTCCAAACAACTCCAACTCCAACTCTAATCAACTCAACTCGACTCAACTCAACTCAAACAAAATCAACTCAAATCAAATCAAATCAACTCATCAAAACAAATACAAAACAAAAAAAAAAAAAACAAAAACAATATCTGAAAAAATACTGTAAATGATAACATAATCGAAATTAACAAATCGCCCGACAAATAAATATCTATATATATATATAACCAACATCATTTGATTGACTTACGCCTAATGCTAAACGTCTGCTAATGTTACTGTTAATGTTAATGTTAATCTTAATGTTAATGTTAATGTTACGGTTATTCTTACTACATTCAATTCATCTGTGCTTCATCCGTCTGTGTGTGTGTGTGTGTGTGTGCGTGTGCGTACTCGTATGTGTCTATGTATGTGCGTGTGTGTGTATGGGTTCTAACTTAATCACAATTACTATCATAACTATTCAAAAACTACTCTTATATATGGCTGTGGCTTTGGATTGTGAACTTCTGCTCTGGTTATGGCTGTGCTGGCTGCTCTCTGTGCCATCGATAATAACACTAACATAAAACATAATCCACCCAAAACAACCGCTCATGTACCCAACACACACACACACTCACACACACACTCACACACACACTCACACACTTACACAGATGATGAACGTTTATTATTTTCATCATCAGGCGGACGAGCTGCTGGGCACGGCCAGCGAGCAATTTCTGGGCAAGAGCGTCAAGGAGATCAAGCAAACCATTTTGCAAACATTGGAAGGACACCTGCGCGCCATATTAGGTAAGTCTTAAGTATGATAAGGAATAAGAATTGATAATAGGTATATAATAATTACCTACCTGTAGACACCTATTGACTGACAGCAGTTCAAAGTTGCTTTCTTATAAGAAGAAACTTCAGATAGTTGCAAGTTGAACGAATTTATAGCTACCTTTGACCTTGTAGTAGGTTATCGAAAGATGGGTTTGCTGTGATCGATAGCAAATATCGATAGAACATCTGATAAATAGAACTTGATAGTTCTTAACTTTAAGAAATTTGGTATAGTTGCTGCAAGTGGAGCGAATTCATATATTCCTAACACTCTGTAGTAGCTTATTTGAAGGATCTATTGTAATCGATAACATGTATCGATAGACCATCTGATGAAATGTATTTGATAGTGCGTAACATAAATTAGTTAACTTTATGTCAGTATTTAGTCAAGCTCAGTTATTCATCTAGTCTTATGTAAAGTTTTTGCTTTCACTAAGTTATCGATGCCCATTGTATACTCATCGAAATCGATAAATGCAATTAACTTTTGTGTTTTCCTAACAGTGCAACTTAATGAGATGCATGCAGTGTTCAATTTACTTTTTCGAAGGCCCAAAAACCGAAGAGAATCCAATTAGATCTGGCTGAAATTTCCAGCGTAGTTGGGGGTCTAATACTCGTAATATTCGATTGTTATAGACGTTTTATGTAACTGCAATCTGTCTGATATATTTACTTCCCTACTAAGCTCAAGGTTGGTCGATCAAGCACAGCTTATAACACTTATGTGGTAGATACGTCCCCTTTCTAAAAGTTCCTAGAACAGATAATTTCCATTAAAATGTCTTTTTTACTACAAAGAAAACTATCTTAAGATCCAGAAGACTTTGAGATATACTCATATATATATAGTATAAACCCAATTGAACTTCTTAGTACAACTGTAGCTTACATGATATAACAAAGACTATCGTCTAACCCACATATTTTGCGTCGTTTCTTCAATTCAGTGAAAATTGTTTTGTTTTCCGCGTTCGACTTCAACCTTGGCTGCCAATTGATTACACAAATCAAACTAGACTTGGATGGTTTTATGAGTGCATTGAACCAGCCTCTGAATGCCACTCAAACTAACAGTTTATACCCATTACTTGTGGCAATTGTAGTAGTTGTTGCTGTTGTAGCTGTAATTGTAGGTTTGCTCACTTTTAATGGAACTTATGAACTTGCCTGGCGCTGTTGAAAGGGCCGCGCCGTTATGTGAACTTTATTTCAATATTATATCTCAATCTGAAGGCGACCGCCGTTTGTGCCATAGCCGAGAGATATTGTAACGCCAAGAAAATTTGAATACTTCGACATATGTATACTAGAATCGGGCCGCTCTACGAGTCTACGAGTCAGTTATAAACGCGACGAGCCGCGCTCCGGACACAACGTTCCCAGTAACCGGGTCTCCGCATGTGGATCCGTACCGTCTCCGCGAAAGTCGATAGTCGCTTTTAATTGAATTATATAGCGTGTGACCCGACACAGCTGACACAGTGTGTGCTTGTGTGTGTGTGTGTATTACATTCAGTTGGTATCTAGTTACCGCCAAGTGCTGTTCGAACCGTTATTAGACAGTTCCATCGTGACCTTGACATTCGCTTTTGGCGGTTATTACTGGCTGACTTCCTATTGGATACTTTACCTGATTATCCTCAAGGTCAAAGGGAATCCTTATAGAGAAAACACATTTTAGGAAGTGTTTTCTATACGCAAAACTTGTGCATTTCCTACACTGAAACAACGTGTTACCCATAACAACTACTTCAATAATGCATACAATTAATCGAATACAACAAAATCGTACTGACAGCTGCCTAGAGGACTTCCTGTGTGCTCACTGCATACAAATAATCCAGCTGAAAGCTTAAATTTTACCTGCGGACTTAATCAAACTAAAAGTTGCCTGTCTACCTTTCTGCATATAATTAATTCAGTGGAAAGCTTCCTTTAAAGTTATAAGTGGAACCACTGAATGTAATTCATCGGACTCCAAGCTCCTGGCACACAATTTATACAACTGGAAGGTGCCTTTAAAGCTTCTAGTATGCTCACTGTATATGAATAATCCAGCTGAAAGCTTCAATTTTACCTACTGGACACACTTAATCCAGCTGAAAGTTTCCTGTTTACCCTTCTGCATGGAACAAATTCAGTTGAAAGCTTCCTTAAAACCAACAAGTTCATCTCCTGAATGCAGTTCATCGGACTCAAAGCTTTATGTAACCTTTATGTCAATTAAAAGCTTCCCTTGCATACTTGTAATCCAACTGAAAGCTGCCTTAATCCTAGTGAAAGCTATTTATCCAACTGAAAGCCTACAATTAAAACCAATCGAAAGCTTCCCTTGCATACTTGTTATCCAACTGAAAGCTGCCTTCATCCAACTCACAATTTCCTGTTTGCTCTTCTGCATATAATTAAATCAGTGGAAAGCTTGCTTAAAAGCTACAAGTTCATCTCCTGATTGCAGTTCATCGGACTTAAAGCTTCTTGCATCCAATTCATCCAACTGAAAGCTTTCCTTGAATACTTGAAATCCAACTTAAAGCTGCCTTTATCCTAATGAAAGCTGTTAATCCCACTGAAAGCTTAATATTTACCTGAGGAACTCAAACTAATGGAAAGCATCTACCGAATACTTGCAATCCAACTAAAAGCTACCTTAAAGGCTTGAATTGCACTCTTCAAGTTTATCTTTTAAATATAAAAGTAAATCTAACGGCTTCGATTGAAACAACTGCAAACAATTAGTTGAAGTGAAATCTGCAATTATCAACTGATTCAATGTAAAGCTTTATGTTTCAAGTGCTAGCTTTCGCATAGTCTATTTAAGCTTTTAAGCTTAAAGCTTTACCAGAAAAGAAGACCGCAAACCAGTGCAAAGATTGTGACGTGCGCTGATAAGAAGCGATTCTTTTGCCAGTAGCAACCTCAAGAGTCAAGAGCGATAAGACTGCGCCAATGACGTCAGAAGTAATACGAATGCTTTAATTAAAACTACAAGTATATATATATAATTGTTATATATATATATATATGTGTATATAGAAGAAGAGATATGTGGACTGTCAGGCAAGTCTAGATAAATACGCGTAAGAACAGCGGAGGCGCTTGTCAGTACACGGGAAACCAGTAAACGGGGCCCATAAGTAGAGGGCTTAGACGGAAATAGAAAAAAGTGGCAAGAGAGACATGTCGATGGTGTATATAGGCGCCTTTAAGGTGGTCATGATTGTGGGTATCACCTGGCTGGTGGTTAGACGGTAAGCGACCTTACTGCATATATGAGAGACACAGGGTCAAGTCAATTGGAGCACTCATGGAATTGAATTTCTAACGGCTTATTTCTGGCTCTTATAGGAACGCTTACAGTCGAAGAGGTCTACAAAGACCGCGACCAGTTCGCGGCGCTGGTGCGCGAGGTGGCCGCTCCTGATGTCGGTCGCATGGGCATCGAGATACTCTCGTTCACCATCAAGGATGTCTACGATGATGTGCAGTATCTGGCCTCGCTGGGTAAGGCCCAGACGGCTGTGGTGAAGCGCGATGCGGATGCTGGCGTGGCTGAGGCCAATCGAGATGCAGGCATTAGGGAAGCCGAGTGCGAGAAGAGTGCCATGGATGTGAAGTACTCAACGGACACCAAGATCGAGGATAACACACGCATGTACAAGCTGCAGAAGGCCAACTTCGACCAGGAGATCAATACGGCCAAGGCCGAATCCCAGCTGGCCTACGAGCTGCAGGCGGCCAAGATTCGCCAGCGGATACGTAACGAGGAGATCCAAATCGAGGTCGTCGAGCGTCGCAAGCAGATCGAGATCGAGTCCCAGGAGGTGCAGCGCAAGGATCGCGAGCTCATCGGCACCGTCAAGCTGCCCGCCGAGGCCGAGGCCTACCGCGTTCAGACCATCGCCCAGGGCAAGCAGTAAGTACAACCATAAAGTATACCAACTGCAATTGAAATAGATATGATTAGACGAGCTCCTAAGATGGAGCTGGATGGAGTCGAAGTGATAGCTTCTGAGGTAAAAGAAGGTTTGGGATGAGTTCATGTCGGAAAATCTTTGAGGAATCTGCTTTATGCTGGAGATTTTGCTATACAGTGAGAAAAGACTAAGAGATGCGACTCATAGTGGCAATCATTTAGAGATATCAATCCCATAGATGGTACAACATGTCGGATCTGTAATATTCATTATATGCTTAAGTGGAATCATACGAATCCCTCGGCTAAACCCATTTCTTCTGCCTCCATTAGATGCCAGACCATTGAGACTGCACGTGCCGAGGCTGAGCGTATACGGAAGATTGGCTCCGCGGAGGCTCATGCCATCGAGCTGGTGGGCAAAGCAGAGGCGGAACGCATGAGGATGAAGGCGAATGTCTACAAACAATACGGAGATGCGGCCATTATGAACATTGTGCTCGAATCACTGCCCAAGGTGAGTGGAAATGATAACAAAGATATCGATATATATTCATGATCTGTGTTTTGCTTGGATTAGATTGCTGCTGAGATTGCCGCTCCGCTGGCCAAGACGGACGAGATTGTGCTGATTGGAGGCAACGACAATTTGACCAACGATGTGACACGCCTTGTGGCACAGCTGCCGCCCTCGATCAACGCTCTCACCGGGGTGGATCTGTCCAAGGTGCTGGCGAAGATACCCGGCGCCAAGGCGTGAAACCTGCTGGATTGGGATGTGCAACGAATGGTGATGACGACGTAACCCGAAAGGAATTGCAACTGGAAACGAGTGGGAGAAAGATAGAGAAAAACAAGAAGAAAAAAACCAAACAAGAACGAGAAAGAGAACGAAATAACGAAAAGATGACGTAGCTGGTGAAGCAGAAGGAGACGGAGAGAGAGATCGCATATGTTAGAGCGAGCGAGCGCAATGTTGTCACTGTATGAGGAATCAAGGGAATCGAACGATATAATACATATATATATACACATATATATACAACAAGTTATAGCAAAATGTACTCCGATATTTTGTGTGTGCGCCCAGTGTGTGTGCATAGATATAGATAAGAATCAGAATGAAGAATCAGCTAATGCTATAGCTATATATATACCGAAAGCTAAATCAAAATCTTTAATTATGCATTTCGCACGCATTCGCAAAACGCATTTCGTGGCCTTTTTGTCGATAAATAAGAAGAAAATAAAAAAAAATATATAAAATAAAATAGAAATCACCAAAAAAAAAAAGAAGAGAAATACAAAAAAATTTGTATAACTTGGAATATAATCCAGTGCAAAAGTGTTAGTTATATATTCTTACATATATATATATATATATATATATATTTACACACACACACACACATACAAGTACATGTCGTAATCGCTGTCGTAATTTAGTCCATGAGTTTCAACTAGAGGCGCACAAACCATCCAAAATTTTTGTTACACTCGAAGAAATATCTAGTTACTCTCAAGCATTTATGTTGACAGTGTTGCACAACGCAGCACTGCCAACACTGACCTCAACTACTTTCCGACCACTGACTAACTTAATACTACAATTACTGCCTAAAACATCGACTATGTGCCACTAAGCCGAAAGGGTTACACCCTGCCTGACGCACACCCCAACACACTCACACACACACGTTCTGTTCACACACTTTCCAACACTACTCAGCTGACAACTTTCGACATGAACACCAGAGGCGCCGCCGCTCTTCCACACACACACACATCTACACACACTTTTTCTTGATATATTTTTGAATTATTTAAACTTTGCTTATTTCACAATTTGTTTTTAGTTCTTAGCCAAAAAAACTTTAAGAAAATTTTACAAAAAAAAAAAACAAAACACTTAAAAAACATGAAAAAAAATTTCAATTTATGCAACTAAAATTTAGTTAAAGCAATTTCGTGAATCTTCATTGTCAGTGAACCCATAAAGATATTTCAAGATGATATATAAAACATATATAAGATTTATTTGAACATTTAACTTTATCCTTATTAGTTTTCTAGTATAATTAAACAAGGCTTCAGATCCTTAACATGTCTCATCCACAAACTAGCTATAAAGTATATCCCTGTAGAATCAATCAAATAAAAATGTAAACACAACTGAAGTCTAATCTCAGAGAGAGAGAGAGAGAGATATATGTTCTCGAACTCTTTAGAGTCGGGACTATCGATAGACAAGTTCTTCTCTCTAGAAACTGACTTCATTTGGTCGAAAATATAACTTCAAAAGAACTTTTATCTGGTTATACTTTATACTTTCATGTAAAGATATCTGCCCCCGACATATTTGGTTAGATCGATAATACATATGTCATAAATCAATGCAACTCCAGAAAGAGCAAAGAACAAACTATGTAGATTGAAGAATTGAAGAGTTGAAGAGAAACCTGCACCGTAATACCAAGCATTTACCAATAAAACTAAAAACATACGAGTATATAAATATATATCTAAATGTATATAAATATATATACATATATATAATAATATTAAATGAAATGAAGAATACATATATATACATATATATATATTTTTTTCCAATTGTATATTAAGTGCAAATTAACATAAATTTATATGCAGCGTGCGAGATGAGTTGATTCAAAGTGCAAGAAAAACAAGAAAAAACTAAATAAATCAAATCGAAAATTTTTGTGTATTTTGTCGTAAATAAATAAATTCAATGAAAATGCTAAAAAAAAAGAAAAAAAAAATGTTTTTCATCATATTTTTAAGGGAAATTCGTTCCATAACTTGAGATGAGTTGACAAACGATTTGTTTTAATTGAAACATTTGTGGGGTTAATTTTTGATGTCTTTTATGCTGATCGATTGATCTTTATTACAAATTCCCATATACGAACAGACAAAGTATATCGAAAAAGTTAACAGATATCAATACGGTTACTATATACTAAACATACAAGCAACTACCTTAACTACATATATCGGTAACAAAAAAAAAATTATATAGACGATAGAAGATCCTTTGCAGCTTATGATTAAGTCCGGTGTATGCTTTGATTTGTTTCAAGTGTTTCCAAGTGTTTCATATATATATATATTTATATATATATATAGTATATATATAGGATAGTATATCGAAATATATGATTCAATAGGTACACACAAGACTGAGATGCTGTGCACACTCCGCGTCTAGATAGCTCTACGATACTTATTGGCTATGGACCAATCCACTTACTCTTATGTCTAGGACTAAATAGTTTTGTTACTTGCTATTGGGGCAGCCCCTGGGCACCACTCCACTAAATGCAATGTCCTCGCAATGGGTCCAATGATACTCGGTTCAGAACAGATTCCAGATTGTAGTCGAAAAGCGAATTAAAAGCAATAAAAAAAAACAACTAAAATTGCCTGATTTAGGTACAATATAGATAGATTACAATTAGATTGGTCAGCTACGTGGGGACTTTGATAGCTCAGTCCGAATACTTTTCTTTGAGATCCCTGCGCAGTATTTTTCCGGTGGGATTCTTGGGTACCTCATCGACAAAGATGACGCCACCCTCTAGCTTTTTATAGTGGGCCACACGCTCTGCCACATAGGCGGCAATCTCCTCGGCGGTGGCCTTCTCGTTCTGGCGTAGCACGACCAGAGCACGTGGAGCCTCGCCATTGATCTCATGTGGTATGCCAAAGACGGCTGCCTCCAGGATCTTGGGGTGATCACGCAGTACCGCCTCCAGTTCGGCGGGCGGCACCTGGAAACCCTTAACCTTGATCAGTTCCTTCATGCGATCTGTGATGTAAAAGAAGCCATCCTCATCGAAGAATGCGACATCACCAGTGCGCAGCCAGTTGTTCGGGAAGAAGGTCAACTCGTTGGCCTCCGGATTGTTCAAGTAGCCGGTCATCACCTGCGGCCCGCGCACGCACAGCTCTCCAGTCGTACGAGCTCCGACGCCCTTGGAATCACTGCTATCCAGTGGCACGATCTTGGCCTCGGTGCTGCCCGGCAGCACACCCGTAGAGGCGTAGCGTGTATTGCCCTCCGGCGTCATCAGGATCACCGGAGAAGCCTCCGTCATGCCATAGCCCTGCATGAAGCGTACACTGGGGAATCTGTGGAGAGAAACATATTAGATATCAATAGCTTTCAATGGAATTGCAGTTACTCACTTCTGCAGGAAACGTTCTACGTCATTTTGGCCAATGGGTGCGGCTCCACTCATAACGACGCGCAAGGAGGAGACAATTTCCGGTGTCACTTTGGGATTGTTAATCATGAAGAGCGCTGGAAATGAAACGGTATCAATTAGTTGATTTGCTGGTCTGTAAATGAATCCAAAGTGTCTGCTCACCAATGGGAGGCACCAGGTTGAGAATGCTGCCCTTGTATTTGTCCATGGCCCTGATGAAGTCATCCGGCTTGAAGGCAGGCATTGTGGCCAGCCGTGCGCCTTGGCCCAGCTTGGACAACATGACCACAGTCAGGCCATAGATGTGGAAGAAGGGCAGCACCGCGGGCAACGTGTCCTGGAACTGCATCGTGTCTATGGGCAACGCTTCCTGCACCTGTTCACAGTTGCTGCTGATGTTGTTGTGCGACAGCACCACGCCCTTCGGCAGGCCAGTGGTGCCCGAGGAGAACGGCAGAAAGACCATATCATCCGGGCTGGCCTCTTTCGGGGCAACCAGCTCATCGTAACGCACATTCTCCGTGCTCATCACCTCGAAGAAGTCAATGGCACCCGCCGGCAGTGCCTCGCCCGGAGTGGTGCGCACCACTGCAATGGGCAACTTCTTGCCCGCCAGCTTGCAGGCGTCACTCAGTGTGCCATAGTTCTGGACACTGCCCACAATGAACTTAGCGCCACTGAAGGTCAGCTGGCGGCCAATCTCATCTGGAAAAGATGAAGGAAAGTTTTCATTAGTTATCGAAATCCCACTTGAAAGGCAGCTGGAACTATCCTAGTCCATATATATAACCGGATCATATCAGATTCTTCTTTAACTGGCTTTTATCTACTTTAACTCTAAACTTCTTTGTTCTCTTCGAGATTCTTGAATTTACATTGAGTTTCCTTAAAATTATGCTCCATATTTGAATAGATTTAGTTTCGTGGTCCCAATTTAGGAATCTAGCCAATCTTATCTGGAAGTGCGATCTTTCGACTTGGCTTCAGCTCAGTCATAAAGTTTACAGCGTTTGCTTTTGATAAGAGCTGATTGTATGAGATTTATGTGAATTGCTAGCTGAACCTCGCCCCGCACTTGACTTACCCGCAGTGTAGACGGGATTGATTGTGGTCACTGAGAGTCCAGCCTCAATAGCGCCCAGCGCCGCAATCGGAAACTCCGGCATATTCGGCAGGCAAATGGCCAGGACATCCGGTCTCGATAGCTTGAACTTCGTCTGCAGGCGAACAGCAAAAGCTGCGCTCGAATCTCGCAGCTGGGCGAACGTGTACTGACGATCCGTAACGACGCACACCTGGAAAAAATATATATTTATATGAGAGATTGAATATAGAAACTGATCGAGAAATAGAATATGATGTATATAGAGAAGATTCATATGAATTACCTCGAGTAAAAGTAAAGCAGAAGTCATATCCCAAATTATAAGAAAGGAAGAAAGATAAATCTTAAGATACATTCTCATTCTCTCACTCTCAAAGGAGAAGACTGAGAATAGGGTAAAAGCGACAGGATTTAGGCAACAGAAGAATTAGAATAGGTTAAATTCACACCTCAAACAGATCGTTAAAAGTTAAATCCAAAACTAATTGCGGCATTAAATTAAAAGCTGCTCTCATAAAATCAAAAGCCAAAGATTCGATCTGGTCAATTCTACGGAATTGGTAAACAAACACCCACAGTGTGAGTGCATTAACCTGGGTCTTGACCCATTTCAAAGTATTCGCGAATATTCAGGGCCAAGTTGAAGGTCGTCGGTGATAGCGATTAGCACGAAAAAAATACGTTTAAAACAGAACTTGCAATTTAACAGCAAAATGTGAATACGAAACGCTTTTAAATAGATTTTATCAGGGGAAAGGAGAAGGGGCTGTGGGCGGGGTGGTATAGGCATACTAATGCGCAGTCAAAAATGGCACTAAAAAAAGATTGCAAATTATAAATAAGAACGCGGCAGAGATAGACACACACACAAACACAATGCACACAGACAGAATGAAACAGGCAAACAAACAAGCGCATAAAAATGTTCAACTTGTCGAAATTAAAAAATCAAGTAAATTATACAGAGTAAAAAAAAACGAAAAGGAAAATAATAAAAAAATATACTAAATAACAAAAAAAAAGAGCAAATAAAATCATTTCGAATATTTGACGCGGTCTATGGCGTTCCACTCGAATTTCGCTGCGGCCACTGATCAAAGTTCAGTGGGGCAAAGTACAAAGTCTGAAAGACAGAGTGAGCGTGTGTGCGTGTGTGTGTGTCTTGTATATGATTCTCTTTGCTTGAGTGTGGGTGCGTGTGTGTGCGTTTTGTCTCTTGTTATTTTGAGCGACGTTTGTTGACTTTTGCGCGGCCAAAAGAAAAACACAAAACCAGAGAGTTCAAAAACACGAAGCAAATTCAAAGACAGACAGCGAATTCAAACACAGAGGAGGCAGCGAATTCAAAGATGGGCAGCGAATTTGCGAACAGGCCCCCTCTAAACGTGTCCAGATACCCTACAACAACAAAAAACAAAAGAAAAGGAAAGAGTCGAAAAAAAGCATAGCAAAAATCCAAAACAAATACGCGTAAAACACGCCGGCCCTCGTTTGGAGCAAAAGCAAAACAATCACAATTAGCATGCACATGTACATATGTACATATATACATATCTATGTATCATACATACATATAATATTTGGCAATTAAATACACATCAAAATGTTCAGATAATGAGCTACCACAAATGTACATACATTGTGTATGAAAAGAGGTAAGGCAAAAGAGAGAGGCAGCTGATAAGCTTACACAAACAATTTGATGCTGCTACGCACACGCGCGGCACGCAGCGACTGCGTAAGCGCAAGGCAAAGCTTACCTAACCAAGCGAAGAGATAATCAAGCAGAGCTTTCTGATCAATACATAGACATCAGACAAAAAGTGGTTAAGCGTGTTAAGTTAGCTGCGGTTGAGCACTTTTACTGGAAATTCAAAATAAATTATACCGAGATAATCATACAGCAATGAGCCCCATGTGATGCCATTTCATTCCAATTTCATATTTTATTTATAGCAAATAACATCATAAATATGTATATAATATATATACATACATTGTATGTATAAATAAAGTAGGCGCGTGTAAAGAGATATTAAGAAATAATTGAAAATTACTTAAAATGTTCACAGTGCCAAGCTTTGCTGATAAGTTAGCAATCACATGTGTGCGAGTGTGTGTGTGATACGTAGTACGTACATTTGTAATTTTCTGTATACATACATACATAAGTATGTACATGATATGTACATGCGAGCATGTGTAACGTTTTGATCAAATTTATCGCTAAAGACAAAGTAAACTTGTACTTAGTTCCAAAGTTTCAACCCACTTAAGGAATATATGTACATATGTATGTACATATGGTAGATATGTATGTATGTAGATACATGTGTGCATATTTGCAGGCATGTTTTATACAACTAAAATGCACACATCCATATATAAAAATATTACTCGCTTTATGGTTTTACTTTGTTTTGTGCTTGATTTTTTCCCCTTCTTTTCTCTTTACTGTAAATCGGCATTCAATTGGGCCGCGACAAAGCACAAATCGTACTTTGCACCTACGTGCAATGCATTTAATTGCATTTAATTCAAGAGTGCCACACATATACATATATATACATACATATATTTGTATACAAATAGATAGATACATATGTACATACATCAGATCCTCTGATTACTTCACATACTCATGTTTACGACTGTTTGCACAAGTGATGACAATAAATTTCAATGAAGACTATTTGCACTTTGATTTCCAGAGCAAAATGGTTAAAAGTGTAAACAATTTGTAATTATTGGCAAAGTCTATTTGAATAGGGGTAGCCCCTAGGGGTATTCGTCAAGCCTATCGACTGTGATTATTTGTATAGAATGTTATTTAAATCGGTTTGGTTAGTCTTTTGTTTGTTTGTTGAAATAGATAACCGGTCGCGTGGGACCTGATTCTTATGTAAATGCATTTACGCCAGAGTATTTATAGATCGTATAAGTAGCTCTCGCTTTCTACCTCTATCTCTTCCTAGTCTGTTTGCATTCTGATTAAGTTTTTGATTGGGTTGTCGTTTTTCATTTCCAATACAACAATCAGTTGCATTCTACCTTTAAAATAAGTTTTATTTTCTCTCTTTTTTTTTGTAAATCCTAACACAATACGATTTACTTGCCGTCATCTGTTCTTGCTCTAGTTTCCCATTACCATTTCCATTTTGAGCTCCAATCTCATTACCGTTCCGGTTCTGGGCTCTTTGTCAGTCACATTCTTATCAGCCGTAAAGCAATTTGATGCCACCACAGTCAATCGACTTGAACTTGTAGCAATCTCACATATGCCTTGGGGGCATATGCGAATATAGAAGTACTACGAGCAGGGCCCGATTTATGCATGATTCCAAATACATATATGTACATACACTAACGATCGTAAGAAGGCAGTTTTATAGTAGTAGTTGTTGATAGTAAATAGTAGTTTTGATAAGTTGTTGCTATTATCTTTGATTTTGCACAGTACATTTTGAAATTTCATGTCGCCTTATCAGCCGGCCGATAAGCCCATGTACCTAGCCCCCGGGATGCCCCACGAATTTAAGTGACCTATATAGAACACTATATATATATATATATATATATGACTATAACAAAGACGTCTTAACTCATCGTAGCACCTGCCTGATACTAGACGAAAAGGTTGTGCGTACTCGTGATTCGACTCGTGATTATATGCGTATTTGCACCTGTAGAGCATTAACTCGTCGTATAAAAACATGAATACACACACACACACACACACATAAATATACGGCAGCACTGGTTCGCACATATGAATTGGCATAGGTTCAGGTTCAATAAACTGAGATAAACAAAACGAAAGAAATATACGGTATGCTCATGCAAAAGTTGCGATAAGGAAAAGTGTATGAATTATGTGGAATTACAACAGTGTGAGGGGGCAGCTGTGTAGAGGATTGGATCTTTCTTATCAGTGGAGACTTTACAAAGTAATCAAGTACTCAATCAAGTACCTAATATATATATGTATATACTTTACACTTTGGAACTGAAACCACATTCTGTGGGGAAGAAAACTTAAAAGATCTACGATGGAGGAGCACTGCGCGTGGCTTACTCGTATCGGATTTCAATTCGGGTAAGTTTCTGCTTCTTTATGGTCTATACCTAACTGAGATTAAAGAAAGATTTCGATGTTGGAGACTTACCGCTGCAGTTGAGTTCTCCCACTTCTTGAAGTCGCGCCAGACATACTCATGGACCAGGACATTGGGCACCGTGATGTTACCGTAGGGTGACGTCTTGTAGTAGCCATCCTGGGCGCTATAGCGTAGAAACTTGTCCCGGTCGCTGATGCACTGGGCGCGCTCCATGCTAGCCGTGCTGCGCTGCTGCCGGCTTGATGTTATGGTGCGAGCGGCTGCCGCACCAATGGAGGTGGAGGCGGTGCGCAGACGCAGCATCGGAGCGGCAACTGGATACATTTTGAATATTCAGCAAATTCTCTTGATCTCACTTTCTCTTTCTTTCTTCAGATCTTTCTCTCTCTCTCTGTCTTTCTCTCGCTCACTATATCACGATCTTGGCTTGGCTTAGCAGTGTCTTGCGTTGGGTTTGGTGTGACTTTTGTTACTGTTACTTTTGCTGCTGCTGTTGCTGCTGCACACACGTCTGTTTGTTTGAAGCGCTGAGGCACAACTGCCAGTTGGCGTCGCAGCGGCAACGTTGCCGGCTCGCCGGCTCACCACTACACGCGCACACTTAAACTTACACAAACAGCAAACAGACACAGACACATCCAAAACGCGTTGGCGTTTCAAGCGATTTCGTTGTTTTCGTTGTTGTCGCTTCTCTTCTCCTTTTTTTTGTACTTTTCGCCGTGACGCCAGCTCCTACGCGTTGTTTTTTGCAGTTGATGTCGCTGCTGCTGCTGCTGCGAATTTACGATCTCCTCTTAGCCTGTAATATCTATTCGCCTCTCTTCTCTGTCTCTCTCTCTTTATATTTTTTGAATGCCGTTGCCTGTACATGCGCTGCTCTCCTCCGCCAGCCTGTGCTCATTTGTAACAGTAAATTATCACTCAATGATGCAATTTTACAATCATAATTAAACGTACGCTCATACAATATGTGAGTATTTACTTTTAGGCACATAAAAATAGTCATATTTTCGGTATTTCTGCAATCTACAAAGTCCTGCAGGCGGCTACTATATACTATGTAAGTTTCTTCTGTACGATTATAAATAGATTCTCCTATCAAATAGTGTTTCTATCTATCAAATTTGAGTGTAAGCATCTCGATTAAAAGGATTTAAGCTTTCAGTAAGAGTCATATTCACATTTCTTTTAATCTACCTTAACGAAAGTTCTTCGCTGAAGGTGGCTTCTTAATAGTATTGTAAAGTACAAGACCCAGTTTTTCTCTACAATAATATCTAATCGAAACGCTTATCTAACTACTTGACGATTTAATTACATATGTATGTATATTGATAGGAAAGAAGAAAGTGTACAGATTGTTTTATTTAAAAAAGTCAAACAAAACAAATTACTGTGTGTAAAATAAATATATGTACATATATGTGTGTGTAGGCTTGTATTATAATAATTCTGCCTCTGGCATAAGTCAAATTCCATTTGAAGTATTTGTTACTTTACCCTAAACACGTGTGCGCTTCTGTACTCAATTCTACGAACCAATAAATAACGTGTAGCAATTGGAATATTTCGCTTTCCCCTTTATTTAATGTGCATTTAGTAAAGCAAATTGGAACAAGTTTAAACTAATTTTTATAGAGAACACCCCGATAAGAAATCGTTATCGCCTTCTAACATAACCGTAGTGTCTTTCTATTGCGAAATTCAAATTTTTCGGCCTTGTGGGCATGACTTGCATGCTGTTTGTTATCAAACGACTATCATAATCTGATTGTTATTATAATTGTGCCTTATTTGATATATATAAATTATATAGTAGCAATAATATAGCATTTGTGAGTGAGACTTGGTTTATCTTTTAAGCCCAAAACTCAAATGAAAACCGGACCTGCCTCTGCGTCTTAGCCTGGGCCTGGGACTGGGAGTGGACCTGGGCCTGGGCCTGGGACGAGCGTAGGGCATTCAACTTTGAGGCTTTGGTAATGCGATGCCCGATGACGACGAGCTCCAGACGTTAGTAGGAAACGGATCGTGGACTTATGTACGCGTATTTAAACATACATATATACATATGTATTTACATACATAAGAGCACCCTCAACCATACTGGCTGTAGGGTATTTCTAGCTCAAGGCCAGACTACTGACAGAGGTATGTACGAGTATGTAGAGTGCGCCACCCCCTCGGTAGCTTGCTCGAATTGCAATTCGTTTATTTGTTTTGGTTTCATTCGTGTTTTGCTCTTTTCTTCTCCATCGCGCAGCTCGTTCTATGCACTTTGAATGAAATTGTTGTGCGACTTTATCAAGAGGCTTGTGACACACTCAGCAGAGATATCGGAGTACGTATCTATATACGATTAGGTAAGTGACACACGAAATGTTATTGTGAAAAATGATTATCTTTTTAACAAAATAACTGCAGTGAAATTTTGATAAAGACATTTCTATTTTTAAATTGTCCGACTTGCTGCGAATATTGTTTATTTTTATTTTTATTTTTAGCTAGCCGTATAAAAATAATTGGATGATTGTGCTAGGATATGGTATCGCACCCTCTGCGAGAAGCCACAAATATGTTGAACTTGATTGCAATTTATGCAGCAGTTTTGATTAAATCACATCAAAATTTGGGACACTTTAAATCGGATTAAATGCGCAGAATATATAAAAATTTCCATCAACAGGTAAGTGAGATTATTATTTCAATCCTCTCTCTCTCTTTCGCTCTCTTTCTATACCTATTATATACCTATTAAAATTACATTAGGTGCAGGACACCCGTAGCGGTGCAGGTACTGGGTTACACTTGACTATAGCGATCCCTCTCAACTTTAGTTCTCTTACTTATTTTTACTCTCTCCCAAACTCTCCCACTATTAGTCTCTTCGTCGTTAAGTAAGAGCACACAGAATTCGTTGTTAGAGCATTCCAACACAAGTTGCTTACATTTTTTTTTCGCTACGCTCAACTGTCTTGTGAACTTTGGACTCGGCGGCTCAGCGTCAACGTCGACATCGTCCAAATTGCCAGTGCATCCGCTTTCAGTTCGTCGCAGTCGCTGCTGCTGCTACAGCAGCTAAAGCAGCAGCAGCAGCAGCACCAAGAGCTGCACTCAAATAAATAGTAGTGTGAAGCAAACCTGTTTGACTCGCTTAACGTTGTTTTGAATTTGATTATATATTTTATTGCACTTTTTTTGTGCGTTTATTATTTTTTTTGAGGTTGACGCTCAAGTATGGTACACCCTGCGCCATATGTATATATGAAAGAGGCATCTTCAGGCTATATAATTTATATATATTATTATAGTACAATGCATTCATTATAGAGATCTAAGTTGTTACAGACTATAAATCATTTTTTTCTTACCGCACATTAAATATAAACCTATATAAACCTATATATTACCATACGACCCTACAAAACCACAGGAAAGACAGTCGTACGGATGAAAGGGTGGATTAAGTGGGAGGTGGAGGGGTTTTGGGCTCGACATCTAGCTAGGGTGTGAATTTGTGATTGTTTTTACTCTGAAAAACTTTGTGGCCAGTGCCTAAAAAAATAATTTTTTATTGCATAGGAAATTATATTAGATAAATTATAAATAAGTAAAAAAGTAAATAAATAAATAGAAAATAATAAATAACTAATAAATATATAATATAAATTATATAATAATAAAATCAACTACATAAATAAATACAAAATAATTAAAATAAATTAAATAAAATAATAAATTAAATTAATTATTTATTAAATAAACAAATAAATAATTAATAAAAAAAAAACAAATAAATAATAATTAATTAAGTAAATAAATAAGCATAAAACTACTTTAATAAACACAAAACTAATCTAGAAAAGTAATATAAAATAATAAATACAAATATTTATAATAATATAATTAAATACATAAATAAATAAAAATAAATAAATAAAAAATAAATAAAATAAAATAATAAATGAAAATAATAATAATGTAAATAAACAAATAAATATTTTTGAAACAAACAAATAAATAATAATTAATTAAATAAATAAATAAGTATATAACTTGTAAGGAGTCAAATCCTCCTTACATAAACTAAATACAAAGGGCATGGAACCGGCAATGTAGAATTATTATTTTTTACATAGTAGTATAGTTAGCTTAAAACAAGCTACGCGCTTCAGGGCAAGCAGCGGGAAACCCGCTATCGGGGCCAACACTCGGCCGCTTCGAACAGAGATAAGCAACGGCAGCCCACGAATACAGAAGAGCTCATCTCAAAAGTTGAACCAATAGAATGCAAGATAAGCTTTTGCATACGCGCTCACTGTCCAACAGTGGGAGAGCGAGATTAAATGCAAGATAAGCTTTTGCATACGCGCTCACTGTCCAACAGTGGGAGAGCGAGATTAAATGCAAGATAAGCTTTTGCATGCGCGCTCACTGTCCAACAGTGGGAGAGCGAGATCAAATGCAGATAAGCTTATGCATACGCGCTCGCCGTTGTGACTTACACACAGACATTACGAACGAAAAGGGCAGCTTACACATGCGCGCAACAACAACAAAGAGAGCATGCGCTTTTATCTTTGGGTCCAGCAATAAGACGAGCGGCAGAATCGTATTAGCATGAGGTCGCGATGCTAATTAGAAAAAGGGCAAATGGGAGTTGAGCTAGAGCATCGAAACGGAACGGACGTGATCGGCGAGTAACATGGAGTGTTACTCATGGACTAAGACCACGAGAATAACAGCGGCACAACACAACACGTTGAAGATCATGAAAACTACAAATAAAAATGAACTAAATAATTTTATATAATAAATACAAATTAACATTACACAATAACTTAAAATAATAAATGATAAATAATAAAACGACAACAACAGCAACAACCACAGAACACGGCCACGTGCCACCACGAAAACACACACACGCACACTTACAGCCGGTGCACAACAACAACCGCGCACACACCCACACACGAGGCACAACCGCAGCAACACACACACACACAGATGATGCACAACAACAGCAGCGGCCGTCACAGCCACACACACACACACCGCACACACGTATACGTACCGGAAGAGTAAGACGAACGGGGTAAGCAGGGGGTATATAACCTAGCTTGGTGGGGATAGGGTAGCGTGGGGTAGGAATAAAGTAGTGCTTAAGTAATAAACGAAAATGAAGTAGAAAGATCGTTCTCTTTTAATGCAAGGAACAGTCCGGTAGTTAGAACCCTTTTCCCCTTTCCCTCCTTCAATACCCATCTGTCACGATTTAGGGACGGGTGGATCAAAGTGGATGTGCAGAGATGTACCCAACCCGGCATCCATTGAGATTCACCCAATCCCGAAATCTGACCACATTTTCCCCTTCCTCTCCTCTCCCCCGGTACGATTCAGGGACAGGAGAGAACCAACGTGGATGTGCAGAGATGTACCCAACCCGGCATCCATGGAGGTTCTCCACTCCCACAGATCGGACCACACTTCCCCTCCTCCCTTGGCTGTCCCATTGCCGGGCAACGTGGTTGGTGATGACCCGAGTAGCGTGCAGAGAGGTGCCTCCCTCGGCGCTCTTCGGCTATTTATCAACCCGGAGCCCGATGATGGGCCGGCCTTCTTTCCCTTGGTGACACTCCGGATCGCTCTCTCATCCCTGGTGTCCAGGAGATAGAGAGGGAGACCCGGACCACCATAGTGGAGTGGGTTGCGGAGTTAGACTCCAGGTAATCCCAGTGTACACCCCACCCGAGTCTCAGCATCCCCCTTATTTCTGGTAGGAGTTCCCTGGACGCGACTGAGCTTGCCCCGGAAAACTACCTTACAGATGGCGCCCGAGCAGGGACTTCTGAGATTCGGATGTGGAGGTGGACAAGGGCGGCCGTAGTCGGATTTTCACACCACCCCACTAACCACCCATTCCCCTTCATACTTTTCTGACCCTAAAACGGCACGGGTAGACAAATAGGTATATAGCATTTAGGCATACTGGGGCGTGGCACGTCCTGCTCCTCCTTTACTAAACGCTCTATAACTCGTAGCAAGACAGTTACCTGTATGTTGGATACCAGCTTCATACCACTGTCAACCTACAAACTTAGAATGGCGTTTCCATCTAAGTTGAAGAGTAGAGAGCTTGGGGAATGGGAGTAGGTAGGGATACAGAGGTACCCCCTTCGGAGGCGTTTACTCCGAGGTGCCTGTATACCCAGGAACGCTTATGATACCAGCGAATTTGTGAGAGCGACCAATTTTCTTTGTTCCTGCCGCCTCGAGCCCCTTAACAATAGAATGCTTAAGCCAAAAGTAGTGCAACCGAGAGGGGAAATACTCAGCGGGAAAACTAAATCAAGCGTAGAGCATTCTTCCGAGCCACCTTCTAGGGTTATGTCAGGAGAAAACCCACTCCTCCATTAGGCAGGAGTGGCCGACAGGGAGCATGAGGACCAGGGGGGAAACGCCGCGTAACCACCGGTTAAGAGGACGACACTGGACCGAAAAGAAAAATAAAATAAACTCGGACAAACGGCAGCACTGTTGCGGCGCTATCGCAACGCTACCGAAACCATGACACCAGGGCCCTATATTAGATAGACGTCAGCCGCGGAAGAAAACAGTGATGCGATGATCAGACGAGCCAAGAGAACAGTCATGACAGACGAGCCAAGGAACAGTCATGACCAGACGAGCCAAGGGAACAGTCATGACCAGACGAGCAAGGAAGACAACGCCGGATCCTCCAGGATAGCAACAAACACAGTCAAGCTCCCGCCAGCGATCACGAACGATCGACCAACAGCAAGGAACAAAGATCAACAAAGGCGACGACAAGGATACAAGGATAACCAACAGCAGTGAACCAAACCAACGGCAGTGAACCAAACCAACAGCAGCGAACAAAACAAACAAAGACGACAACAAGGATAACAAGCAACAGAGAACAACGAGACGACAACAAGGATAACAAGCAACAGAGAACAACGGAAGACGACAACAAGGAACAAGGATAACCACAAGGAACCAGAGATGGACAACCAGGAAACAAGCCGACCAAGGATAGAACAACAAGTAACCAGGATACGACAAGGACCAAGAGGAACAAAGACAACGAGGCACGACAAGATCGACCAACAGCAGGGAACAAAGACCAACGAAGGCGACGACAATGGAACAACGGAAAACCAACGGCAGTGAACCAAACCAACAGCAGTGAACCAAACCAACAGCAGTGAACCAAACCAACGGCAGTGAACCAAACCAACAGCAGCGAACAAAACAAACAAAGACGACAACAAGGATAACAAGCAACAGAGAACAACGCGACGACAACAAGGATAACAAGCAACAGAGAACAACGGAAGACGACAACAAGGAACAAGGATAACCACAAGGAACCAGAGATGGACAAGCAAGGAAGATAACTAGAGCCACCCAAGCCACGCAGATAACCAGAGCCAGTCCAGTAACTAAGGAGTCAGAGGTAGCCCAGCAAACAGTGTACAGCCAAACGCCGAATGCACAATCGACAAACAAACGGCATCAACGAACAGGCCGTTCAGCCATCAAAATTCGAACAGTGACAATGAATTAACACCCTTAAGAATACCACCGTGGGGTGAATAAAATGAAAACCCAGGGAGACAACAGGATCCAAGGATAAGCAACAGCAGTGAATAAGATAAAAACCAAGGAAGAAAACGATGACCAACCGCAGTATACGAGACCGACGAAGATGACGAACAGATCAACTCAACAAGGATACAAGGATACGAGGATAACAAGAAACAGGGAACAACGCAAACCGACAAACGACCAGGATAACTCAGCAAGGATAACAAGGAGCAAAGGATAACAAAAGACAAACCGATCTAGGAATGGTTAAAACAAAAAGTTCGAAGAGTGACAATGAATTAACACCGTTACGAATACCAAACGTGGTTGAACATGAGCAAATGGACACTGAAAAATGCGTCTCAGCCGAGGGGAGTGTCTTGGACTTACCAGACAATTATTTTGATGAACTCTTGGCTGATTCGTTTGAGCCAGTACCTGATTAAAAAGTTAAGAAGAAAAGATGGCCAATAAGTCGTTGGACTAGCGATGACGAATCGGGAATCACAAGGAGTACCACGAACGCATCCCAGATAGCAACGAGTTATCCACTTGACAAGAAGAGACCCACCCCAACCCCAATAAAACAACGACAGGACGAGGATCAGACGAAGCCAGCAGCACCTCCAATAATAAATAGCAGCAGTGAACGAACCAACAAAGATGACAATAACGACACAATCTACAGGGCTACAAGGACAACAAGCAACAGGGAACAATCAGCGAACACTGCAACAAGCATTCTTCCTCTGTCCGGCGTTTAAATATTAATATGGAAGATATAGTAATAATAAAAAACGAAATTCTAGCGGAGCCAGAAACATTTGATAATCGAGGTGTTACAAATGAGGACGAAGACGATGGAAATGAGTGCACCCCTTTGCGTGATGAACCACCCGTCTTGTCACCCGAGCACCCAGCTCCTGGGGCTTGCGGCGCTGCTTGGGGAAGCGACACAGAAGAGCAGCTTGAAGTAACGCCTACATCTCCGCAAATCGATCTAGGAATGGTTAAGACACAAAATCCGAATAGTGCCAATGAATTAACACCGTTACGAATACCAAACGTTGTTGACAGAACAAAGGGGACCATGAACAAACGGATACTGAAAATGCGTCTCAAATACCATGTCCCAGGTCTATCCACTTGACGAGGATAACTAATCAGATGAACATGGGGATGTTCAGCTACCAGAGGAGTCAAAGGGTCAGCAATGCCACCGCCAGAAACACCTCTATTAACTGATGCCATTACTTCGGCCCATGATTGGGATGCCAACGGCGTTGCAGGTACCGTAAGAGGGATGACCAGACGAATCTAAAGACACTAACGTCCCACCCCGAAAGGGGAACCCAAGTAAGCTACACCACTGACGCCAATGTCTCGGGGGACATCTAACCGTAAGAATTAGCATCATAAGTTAGAGTTTAAGACAAAGTAGAACATTTGTAACTCCACCAAGCACGATAGGTAACGGATAGAGAAATACTAATCGGGGAAAAGTTATCACGGGGAAGGTCACGGTCTTATCACGTACCCGCAGGTGGGAAGGAGATGTAAGGAGTCAAATCCTCCTTACATAAACTAAATACAAAGGGCATGGAACCGGCAAGTGTAACAAGTGTAGAGTTATGATACAAGAGTATAGTAGCTAAACAAGCTACGCCTTCAGGGCAACACGGAAACCGCTATCGGGGCCAACACTCGGCCGTTCGAACAGAGATAAGCAACGGCAGCCCACGAATACAGAGAGCTCATCTCAAAAGTTGAACCAATAGAATGCAAGATAAGCTTTTGCATACGCGCTCACTGTCCAACAGTGGGAGAGCGAGATTAAATGCAAGATAAGCTTTTGCATACGCGCTCACTGTCCAACAGTGGGAGAGCGAGATTAAATGCAAGACAAGCTTTTGCATACGCGCTCACTGTCCAACAGTGGGAGAGCGAGATAAATGCAAGATAAGCTTTTGCATACGCGCTCACTGTCCAACAGTGGGAGAGCGAGATAAATGCAAGAAAGCTTTTGCATACGCGCTCACTGTCCAACAGTGGGAGAGCGAGATCAAATGCAGATAAGCTTATGCATGCGCGCTCGCCGTTGTGACTTACACACAGACATTACGAACGAAAAGGGCAGCTTACACATGCGCGCAACAACAACAACAGACGAGCATCGCAGTCACATTAGGCAGAATGAGCAATGGGTCCAGCATAAGACGAGCGGCAGAATCGTATTAGCATGAGGTCGCGATGCTAATTAGAAAAAGGGCAAATGGAGTTGAGCTAGAGCATCGAAACGGAACGGACGTGATCGGCGAGTAACATGGAGTGTTACTCATGGACAAGACCACAGATCACGGCACACTACAACACGAATACATAAAACTACACACTCAAAACTGAACAACAATAGCTACATACACACACATACACATGACACAACCAACCTCGAATACACACACACGCACACTCACACCCGGTGCACAACAACAGCCGCGAACACACACACACACGAGCCACAACCAGCCGCGAATACACACACACGCACACTCACACCCGGTGCACAACAACAACCGCGCACACACCCACACACGAGGCACAACCGCAGCAACATACACACACACAGATGATGCACAACAACAGCAGCGGCCGTCACAGCCACACACACACACACACACACACGCACACACGCATACGTACCGGAAGAATAAGACGAACGGGGTAAGCAGGGGGTATATAACCTAGCTTGGTGGGGATAGGGTATCGTGGGGTAGGAATAAAGTAGTGCTTAAGTAATAAACGAAAATGAAGTAGAAAGATCGTTCTCCTTTAATGCAAGGAACAGTCCGGTAGTTAGAACCCTTTTCCCCTTTCCCTCCTTCAATACCCATCTGTCACGATTTAGGGACGGGTGGATCAAAGTGGATGTGCAGAGATGTACCCAACCCGGCATCCATTGAGATTCACCCAATCCCGAAATCTGACCACATTTTCCCCTTCCTCTCCTCTCCCCCGGTACGATTCAGGGACAGGAGAGAACCAACGTGGATGTGCAGAGATGTACCCAACCCGGCATCCATGGAGGTTCTCCACTCCCACAGATCGGACCACACTTCCCCTCCTCCCTTGGCTGTCCCATTGCCGGGCAACGTGGTTGGTGATGACCCGAGCAGCGTGCAGAGAGGTGCCTCCCTCGGCGCTCTTCGGCTATTTATCAACCCGGAGCCCGATGATGGGCCGGCCTTCTTTCCCTTGGTGACACTCCGGATCGCTCTCTCATCCCTGGTGTCCAGGAGATAGAGAGGGAGACCCGGACCACCATAGTGGAGTGGGTTGCGGAGTTAGACTCCAGGTAATCCCAGTGTACACCCCACCCGAGTCTCAGCATCCCCCTTATTTCTGGTAGGAGTTCCCTGGACGCGACTGAGCTTGCCCCGGAAAACTACCTTACAAACTAATTAAATAAACACAAAACTAATTTTGAAAAGTTATAAAAAAAGTAACTAAATAAATATAAAATATATAATAAAATATTTAAATAAATAAATAAACCAAAAATATTTAAAACAAATTAATTAAAATAGTAAATTAAATGAATAATTAAGTATATAAACAAATAAATAAATAATTAATTAAATAAATAAATAAGAGTATAACTAATTTAATAAACACAAAACTAATTGAAAAAAGTAATTATGATTCAGTAATTAAATATTGAAATTAAATTAAGAATCAACAACAATTCCCATTTACCTGTTACTTGACTCCCAGTAGCACCTCGAATGAACTGCTTGAAAGCAAGCAGTTCAACGCCCAATATCCAATATTAGGGTACACTGTATGTGTTGCATATGTATGTAAATGTGTGCGTGCGTCTTGGCTTGGCAAGTTTACACCTGTCTAGAGGGTATCTTTAAGTCCATTAGAGCGTTCTTACCTGTTGTTACTAGCGTATTATAAACGTGTTTGTTATGAGACGTGTGCATTACCTGAAGCTTCACCTTGTTTGTTTTGTCTTTGGCTTTGTCTTTCTCTTTGCTCTCGCGTTCTACATATTTATTTACTTTTGCTTTTGGTTTTGCTTTTGCTTTTGCATTTCTGTTTGCCTTTGCATTTGCATCTGCAGTGTCAGCACGTACTGCTATCGTTTTTATATATATATAAATATATATATATATATAGATATAAACTTGTATACTTTTTTCACATCAGTTCAATAATCCTCTTAAAACAGCGTCGCAGTTCCTCTGTATGTAAATAGGTGCTACAGGTTTTCTTACAAACACACGCACACTCGTGGCCTCAGACACACCCACACCCTTGTACACTGAAACTTTCTGGCGGGTAATTGTTATCGTAATCGTTATCGTTATCGATTTGAAGCTGTTAGGTGCGTTCTTAGCAAAGTTGTTAGTTCTGCGTGCGTTTTGGAACTGCTGCGTGTTTGGGCCAATCATCTTTCAACTCGGGGGTAGATTGGGGGTGGATAACAGTTACTTGAAGGGCGCAGGCGCAAGCCTAGAAAAGCGCCAGGTGGAGCTGTATGAAAAGCATGTAGAAGCTTTTTTTCAAAAAGCTCAAGCTGTGCTTTAAGGTTGTGAAAAAGATAGAACAGCTGATAAACGTCCTTAGTCTGCTTTAAGTAAAAGCTCGACTTGAGCTTTATCATGCACAGCTGTTCGCCGAGTCTACAAATTCGTTGAAAATCGAATGAAAGCAGCGCTGTCGCAAAGAAAGAGAGTTCGACGCCGCAAGAGTTCGTAACGAGTTCGTAGTCTACTTTTAGGTGCGTAGCCGCGCGCAACACACAAGATCTGATAATCTTAAGCAAATAGTTCCCATACTAAAAGCGTTACCCAAACATTTTTTCTGTGCTGTGTCATTAGTTCTTGGTTCAGTTATTTTTTATTTTATTTTTTGTTAAAAAAAAACAAAAAAAATTAAAAATTTTAATAAGCATAAAGTGTAGCTTAGAACGCGCCGCGTGCGAGCCAAAGGACCTGCCAAGCTGCAAGCTGCGGATTGTAGCGGCGGCTAGCTTGGCGTTCAAATCCGGCAATTGTTGCATACTGCCAAGCCAATTTGGCCGACTCCTGTTAACCGAAGTTTTATGTTTTTTTTTAAACGTTGTGTTTTTGTAAACATATATAGATATATACACATATATACAAATATATACAAATATTTTCTCCTTTTCCCCCACATCAACGAACTGCAGTGCAAAAAGTGAAAGGCGGCAAACGCGTTAAAAGTAATCAAAATTAAAAGCATCAGCAAAACAGTGAAGAAAACACAAGACACAACAAGGAAGCAAGAAGCAAGAAGTAAACGGAAGAATATAAATAGAGGAATACATTATTATTATCCACAAAAAAAGCAATCAAAAAAGCTACAGCAACAAAAGGTAATCACTAAAGAGCCAAATCCAAATCCAAAGCCAAAGCCAAAGCCACAGCCACGGCCACAGCCGCGGCCACAGCCGCTGTCTCCTCCATGTCTCTGTCTCCTTCGCCTACTTTCTTGTACTTCTCGTACTTTTCGTATTCCTTGGTATTGTGTAATGAAGTTGAGTTTCCTTCTCATTTCTTTTTTGGCTCCGACGCCGACAACGACGTCGCCAAAGAAATGTGCGTAAGAAATACGCACTGAACGTTGGAGTCGCCGGAAGTGTGGGGGAGGCGGAGACGGAAGCGGAGGTTAGCCACGCACTTAAAGAGAGAGCACCATAAACACACTTGTAATTGTCCTGTCTCTTCTTATAATTGGAGAGTTTTTGTTATTGTTATCTCTCAGAGAGCCCTCCCAAGACACAAAACACAAAACTCAAAGAACAACAACAGAGCCAAAACTTCTACTTCTTTTCTTTTATAGTCAGTAGCTCTGGCTCTGTTGTTGTTAGAAACTGAAATGTGTGTCAGTTGTAAAGTAATGTCCCTTCTGCTCCCCATCCCCATCCTTCCTTTCCTTTGAGCAATTATGTCAGCGCTATGCAACAGAAACAATAATAACAAATAGAAATAACAAACGAACACAGGCAAAAAAGGGAAGCTCAACAACAATTGGTCGCTTTTTCAAGTGCAGCCTAAGAGTATGCAACAAAAAAGAAACACACTGAGCCGCTGCGCTGCCCTCTGCTCTGCTCTGTTTGTGCTCTGCTTGTGCTCTGCTGCGGTTGCATAAGTGTCAACCACAAAGCACGCGTACAGTTTGACAGCCACTGCTGCCTGAAGTGTGCTCCCATGCCGCATGGCTTTAAGTTGCTAAAGGGTTAAAAGCAACAACAACAACAACAACAAAAACAATAAGAACAACAGTAGCAGGCGACCATCTGCTGGCAGCGACGTCAGCGTCGCTGTCGATCTAAAGTAACGAATGAAAGGCAACGTGACATATACAACAGTTGTGTTTAAGCGTGTGTGTGGCTGTGTGTTTGAACATGTGTGTGTGTGTGTGTGCGGTTAGCGAAATGAGAGAATAATAAAACAGGAACTGAAACTGAAAACTACTTAAATATTTAAAGCAATCGCAAAAAAAACGGTCGCCTTTATGTTTGTGTGCGTGTGTATCGATGTGTGCTGTCTGTGTGTGCGTCTGACAAGCAAAATGCCAAAAAACACACACACACACAGACACACAAAATAAAAGCAAAAGCAAAATGACAGGCATATCTATTGGCGGGGTGTATGTTTGTTGGGCCACATAAAAAACATGTGTGCTCGTCTTGGTCGAGTGACAGCGACCACGAGATACCCTATAAAAAGGCTGACTATGGCTGGTAGTATATAGAATTGAAGTGACGGCAGAGATCAGCGCTGATATAGAAAGTATACACCCTGTGAAATGTAGAGTAGGATCGATCTGCGTGAGGTCGATCGCTAGATCTTAAAGTCTATGATACCCAAGAGATGTTCTATTCTATTCTATTCTATGAAACCTAAGGGATAGACTACCCTACAGACAGACATTGGTATAAGACTAGTTAGAGATTGATTTTGGTACTGATCAAGAAGACATAAGAGTTCGATCGAAAGAGTTCATCTCGTTCAACTTGTGACAAACAGAGTCAGAGATTTCAAATACCCACTTTAAAGTCTTCTAAATACGTACAGGGTATGAGAACAGCAGGGGGCAGAGGCGGCTTCTGGTTAGGATGGGTGTGAGAGAGGGGCGGAAGGTGGCTTTATTTTTGGTAGATTCCTTGCGCCGTTAACATAAAATAAATAGAAATAAAATTTGTGACAGAAACAGCGTTGAATTTGTTGTTGCTTTTGACGCGCTTGTGTTTTTTATTCCTTTTCACAACATGTTTTCTTTTTTTTGTTTCTTATTTTCTCTTTTAGAATATTTAATGTCATAAATCGTAAAGGCGATTTTGCTGCGTCTGTATGTGTGTGTGTGTGTGCGCCAGTTGCTGTGCCTAATGAAGTGTAGGCTACGCATATTGCTTGACTGATTCCGCCAGACCCTGTTCCTGCCCATTCCGGGGCCATCATTATGGCTTGGACATGATTATTTGTTGCATAACCAAAGTCAATGCTATTGATGAGGCTGTCCGAGCGAGACAGCAACTGACTGAAAGAGAGAGAAAGTAGTCAAAGAAAAGGCAATAAGATCTGCGCTGATGCCATTTGTGCATTCTGCCTATGTTCCAGTTTGAGCTTCTTATTTGACAGTGTACGGAAAATGTGCTCGAGCCGTTTGAGAACTTTAGGAGCACACACACTGAAACTTTTCCTGCTGCCCCTCGTACACCTTTTCCACCTGTGCAGCATGACATTTGAATACTAAACTTTGCGCCTTTATTGCACACCTTCCGACGTTCTTTGAAATAATTCTCAGGGAAAAAAATTCTATGTGATTTGTGCACATGTTGAGAACTTCGTGTATAGCTTGGTTTTTGGAGCAGAATGGCAAAAGAGAAGAAAGCATAAAGAATCCGTATAGTATATCGCATATATAAAGATAGTATGTTTATTGGGAGTTCATTGAATGGAGACGTAAAGGAGGAGAATTGAGAACACGGCTCAAGGGTTTTGGGCCATAAAAATGTCACGTGTCAATTGGTGTGGGCCCCATCTGTGGAGCGAGCCCTTAGGCCGCAACCTCATCAATTCCCATGCAACTGTGAGGCCTCCTTTGCATTGTTGTTGTGGCCAGCAGGCATTGCACACAATGCACAAATGCTGCAGGTTTGCCATATCCGTTCGCCAGATTGGAAGGCCGTGTTCTTTCCGTTTCCGCAACGGTTCAGCTGCTAACCGAGCGCTGCCGTCGGGCTTCCTGCTTCCAGGCTTAAATGCTTACCCCTCTCTCTCTCTCTCTCTCCTTTGATTGAATGCAAACCGCTGCAACGAGATGAACAAGAAGAAGAGCGACAACAACGGTAATATTTGTCAATGAAGTTATAAGAAGAGGAGAGAGAGGGGAGAGGGGCGACTACCTGCTGACCTCCATAGTTTTGGGCATGTCGTATCCATGTCCTGGTTGACCTTGTGCTAAGTGTTTGAGCTAAAGATATTATCGAGGCTGCTGTTTCTTTCAAAACAAGCTTATTAACAGACACAATCCCATTTCACACACACACACACACACACATGCACACACCTACTTTATCTTTAGCTGGCAGATGAAATCTACTCACCTTAGGCGCAGACGAAGAGATGCTTAAAGATCGACGAATGTCAAACAGTTGACAGTTTGAGCAGCGCCTCGTTCAATCTGTTAAGTCGCCGTCTTGTCGCCTACTTTTCGTAGCATACTTTTCAGCGCCGCTCGGTCAAGCACGTGCGCAATATGTAAATTTCTTCTTTATTTTTTTTGGGTCTTTGCTTTTCGCTCTTTCCGCTTGATGTTGTTTTTATGTAAATGCGTAGAGTGTGAGTGCGTATGCGTGTGTGCGAGTGTGTGCGTGTGTATGTTGGACCCTAAGCAGCTTGTACGCTCACATGCGCTCGCTTGCTCATTGCTTTTAATAGCCAACAACACGCCACGCATTAATTTATGACTCTCGCATTGTTGCTGTGGTTGCGGAGCAGCAGAACTGTCGGAAAAGCAGAAGGGGGCAGAGGCATGGGCAGGGGAGGGGAAGGGGAGGGACTGGCTGGTTGGCAGCCAAAGCTTTTAGCAGCAACTCAGCAGAAAAGCAAACGCCGAACATTGAACACTAAACGCGTATTTCAGCTTGAGTACAATTAAAAATTAAAGCACTCACTGGCCGAGCATGAGCGTCCAGTGCATGTCAAACTGTAGACGCCACTATGTCGTCTGGCCGAAAAGTCGCAGCATATATTTCAGCTGACGCTGTAAAACTATTACACTCATTGTTGCTTGTATGTGTGCGTCTATCTGTATGTGTGTGTGTGTGTGTGTCTTGCCTTAAGATAAAAGAGGCAGGAGCAGGGTGTGGACTCTTGGAGTCTTGCTTCCTTGCGCCTTTTTGTGTTGCTTTTGCCTCAAATTGTCGTGTTTCTAGTCGCTGCTCGTATTTGCTGTGCTTTGGCCTATTGTTTGTTTTCCATGTGTGTGTGTTTTTACTCTTACTATGTCAATATTTTTTGGCGTGAGCCTTTGCTTTTAGCCGCATGACAAGTAAATATGGCAGCAGCACCAGCAGCGGCACCAGCAGCAGCCGCAGCCAGCAGCGGCTGAAATAAAACAATGAACAAATTGGCCAGCCGAAATCTCCGTCTTTGTCTTGGCGAACGTCTACGTTGCCGTTGCCGTTTTCAGTCGGAGAACAAAGTGCTGAAGTTTCCCCAAGTTTTCCATGAGAGCTTTCCGTTTCCTCTGCTTCTTCCTATGCGATAGATTTTATTTGTTGTTGCTCGCACGTCGCGTCGCGTCGTGCAATCAAAAAAGTTTTTATGACACAATTTCCTCCTTTTGTTGCCATTTGCTTTTCTTCTGTCTTCTTGGCACACTTTCGATTTTCGATTTGGGATTTGGTGGGGCGGCGTTGCGGGTGGGTGGCCAAGCCAAGCGGCTGGTAGGGTGTTGACTGAGTCACAATCGTGTTAGAACTTCAAACGCCAAGCCAAATGGACGTCGCAGTTCCTTTACCCTTCGCTGCTTTTTGGGGGACTTCCCCGTTGGCTGCTGCGCTGCTGTTGCTGTTGCTGCTACTATTTTTAGCTGTCATTGGGCGTCAAAACTGGGGCGTCGAGTGTGGGCGTGGCTGGCAACATAGAGAGGCGTTGGGCAGAGGGTTGGGTGGGCTGTGCGAAACGGCACAAGGATACGGAAAATGTCGCTGCCCCAATGCAATGAAGTTGCATGCAAGAAATGCCATGTCAAGCAACTAACCCAGGGGCAAGGGGTCTTCTGCTTCTACGGGCAAGCGGGGTGTGGGGTGCGGGGTGTGCCGTTGGTTAGACAGTGAAATGAAACGACGTTTTGCATTTTTCGCGTTGCTGTTGCAGCGAAGAAACGAAAGAAAATAATGCAAAAAACACACAGAAACTCAAGAGAAAATTATGTGTTGCATACTTACGTGCGCCGCACTGACCTTGCGTGTAGAACGTAGACTTTGACGCTCCGGGACTGAAGGCGGGGGCAAAAGATTTACAGCTCGAGAGAGAGAGAGAGTGAGAGAGGGAGGGAGGGAGGGAGGGGAAGCTAGGGCAGCCAAAAGACTTGGCCAGGTGCAGCTGTCTGTGTTTGTGTGCTGTGTCCATGTATTTTATTGCTCTGCACGTTTTGGGCACAGTTCTAATTGGATAGGGAGACGCTTGACGCTTGGTAGTTCCCGGTGCTTTGAAGCTTTGGTGCACTGGCCTTAGGCCAAAGCAAGCGAATCGATAAGGAGACGCGAGACGCGAGAGAAAACTCGCATCGCGTCGCAATAGCATCGCATCACATTGCATCGCATCAAATCGAAGTGCAGCCAAGCGAACTGGCCCCAAAAGCTGATAAGCCGCCGCAACAATAAAATCAAATCAAATCAAATCACGTTCCCCGCCAGCCACCATCCACTGTCCATTGTCCATTGTCCACTGTCCACTGTCAACTGTCTGGTATCCATTGTCTGCTGGCATTTAGAGAATGCGTCAGTTTTTAGTTGCTTTCAGTTCGAACTTAATTCAATTGGATTCCCAAATATGTTGATTGATTTATGAGCCACCCACAGAGTCGGAGTCGACTCCATTTTGTGCCTGGTCAAGTGCCACATACAAGAATGTAGCAACTGTGCTTCCCACTGTGATTTGTTGCACAATCAAATGAATCAGTTAGCAAGCGTTGGGAAACAAATGTCAAGTGGGCTTCCTGGGAAGAAGGTTGAGTCAGAGCTTATTCTGTGATCATCTTTATTTCAAGGGCTTTACTTCACTTCAAAGGGTTTCCATGAGCTTCAAGTAGTTTAGGCTTCAAATCCGATTAGGAACTCTTCCTAATCTGCGACAATTAGGTACCTAATCAACTTGATATACCTTTGACTAGTGTTCGCTGTAGGAATAGGAATAGAGTATGCTGGCTTCGGCTTAGACCGGCATCATTTTGATTATTCGCTGCTGATTAATCAAATGCCTGGCCTACTTAGATGAAAGCCCAAGGCGGTTCGGTCTAGCAAGTTATTCGCCTGGCGCCCGGCGCCCGACGCCCGACGCCCGGCACGCAGAGGCCCAGTACCCAGGCACAATCCTGACCCCAAGCTCAAGTCCCTGCCAACTGCTGGCTGCCGTCTTGCCACAATCAAGGTTGAAGCACATGTACTATGTACAAAGCTATGCTATATAAACAATAGCTATATATGAAACTGAATATACACATATATATATATATATATATATATGTGTATGTATAGTATATGTTTCGTTTATATGTAGAGAAAGTTTGGTTTGTCTGGGCTTCTGCTTTATTCTTGGAAGCGACAGGATATGTCAATCAATTAGCTGGGCTGGGCCCAGAGCCTAATGCCTCATGCCTCATGCCCAGGGCTGGGTCCAATAGAAGTTATCAAGTTGCCAAGCAAAAGCTGCTGAGTGCGCAGAATTTCAGTTTCAATTAAATGATAATTTAAATTCGATACGACTGCAGCAGCTTAATTTACCTCCGATATACAAGTATATATGTATATATCTATATATATATACTCAAGCGCGCTTTATCGATATGAATTCATGGTATGTGGATTAAGCTGCTCTCGCAGGCAATCCAATTCTGGGATGTATTGTGTGCATGTCTCTCGTCCTGCCTCCAGCTCTCCTTTTCTCCCCAGCTTGCAATTCATTTTGTAGGTTATGCCCCCTTCTACATGTTGATACAAAGAGCCATTGTCTTTGCAGGCTCTTTGTTTTGCGAGCTGTGTTTGTGTGTGTAATTGTTGCAACAATTGTGTTTATGGCAGATAACATGGCAGGGGCCAGGGGCCAGGGGCCAAGGGGTCAGAGGAACAAAAGCCAAAGCAAATAAGCAAAACATATTATCATGTACGATTCCTACAAGTATTCCCATGTACAAAATGTTGCAACAACAGCCGCAGAATTAACAAATATTGTTGCCTCTGGCCAGAGCTAAAAATACTCGTATATCGACAGCAGAGGGTCACAATTCGCGGAATAATGGGGGAAAAGTTGAGGTCCAACTGTCCATAAAACTGTTGTTATTCTTCCTACGGGCGATGCACAGTGCAGAGATAAATACTTTTATAAGTCTGTCTGTTTCGGATTCCACGTAACGTAATTAATTAGCGTCGGAAAGGAAAACCTTGGCGGGCATTAAAAATGACTTTTGAATGAAATGTTGCAGTAAGCTTTTACCCAGAAATAGTCTCTAATTGGCAAACCATAGGAACTGGGGAGAGAATGCATAAGCAATCCTCAATGCTCAGTCAGTCAGTGGTTGCCCACACGTTTGCCTTGTCTTCCACATTTACCTGGAGCTCATTATGAATTCCCGAGAAAAAGCTACTTTCCTATTAGGTTGCAGGTTGCTTCTCGAGAAGCATTTTCTTTAGTCGTGCGCGATTCCTGGAAAAGCTTCTGTGAAGCGCAACAAAGCACCTGGCCGCAAAATCCAGTTAGACCTTAAAAGTTAAAGCCCCTTGTGGATCCTTCATAACTTTGCGGAAAGGTGCTCGGTTTCTCTTAAATTCCTTCAGTTAAGCCTTAAGCCAACCAGCAGCAGCATTCAGCTAGTAATCCCAGAGTAAGAGAATCAACCCAAGCTGCCAACAGTTCCATGGAATGCCAATGCCAGGCCCGGGGCCTGTTTTGAGGTACTTTCGTATATGAAAGTATAAAAAAATTATAATAAGAGAGTGCCAGAAACAGACGTTGATTGCCAGGAGACAGGAGACAGGAGACAGGAGACAGGAGACAGGAGACTGGAGACACAGGAAACTGGTCATGTCAAATGAGTGAGTCAGAGAGGGGTTAGCTGCAGTCTTGGCACCGATTCCAATTGGTTTTGATAAGAAAATGGCCTCTCAACTTCTGCGAGCATTGCTTTAATAGTTGGCTTTAAACTGTGAGCTCCTTGTAGCCTGTAGCTAGAGCAGAGGCAGAGGCAGCGGCAGCGGCAGAGCAAACGGAAGAAGTTTATAAATTTTTAAATAGCTCACAGAGATGAGACAGTCGAAGATGGACACGGGTGGATGAAGGATGCGAGCATTGCTGTATGGGACTATAAAAGTCTGGGGGGGGGATACGAAGATGGAAAAATGAGAAACTGAATAGACGGAAGCCGACCTGAGGCAATCGTTGGGTGGGCTGCTGCCTGTTGGCTGCTTCATTTACTTGATGACACAGTCTCATAAATAATGCGGGAGCTCTATTAATATTTGAAACCCAACGCCGCTCGCCGGAAATTAAATATGTGTGTGAGTGTGAGTGTGAGTGTGAGTGTGTGCAGCAAGCAGAAGTAGACCGAAATTTTAACTGAAAATGGGAATAGGAAAGTCTCATAACGAGCGAAGCACTTGATCATTGACTTCATAGAAGACGCCGCCTGAACAAAGGCAATTATATAATAACCTCATCCTGTCGGACATAACTCGTTCTGCAATTGTATAGTTCAGAGGTTAAACAGAGGAAAACTCAACTAGGATGATAAGGCAGGTCGAAAGGAGGGGGAATATTTCCAGCTGGCAGAAAGTGTTCCGTAACATAACTCATTCTGTAATTGTATAGCTCAGAGATTAAGCAGAGGAAAGCTCAACTAGGGAGAACAGGGAGGGGAATATTGCCGGCTGGCGGAGAGTGTTCCATACGGAGGAACCAGCTTAACCAGATGGAACTACCGGATAACAGAGACTTAGCTGTCGTCTCTAATTGAAAAACAACTTGTAAGCTCTGAGGTCTCATGGCTAATTTTCCTGCCTTGAGAAAAAAAAAAGGAGAAAAACAACAAAGAGATAAAGCTGCTTGATTGTTTTTCCGAGAAACTAGTTCAGCTCTGTTTCTCGTGGGTTTCCAGGTATCTTGACTAATACAAGAGCAAATGTATCTCTAATGGCGCTTAATCCTTCGACTTTCTCACCTGGAGCCAAATGCTGTTGCACAGCAACTTGTAGTCCATTTGGCTGCACAGCCACTTGGCCTTGCCTCTCATGTTAATTTTTATGACGTACTTTAAGTGAGCCATAAAATAAAAAACGAGCAGCTCGGAAAAAGGCGACCTCCGGGCAAAAGCAGAGGCGGCAGCTTATCGCAGTAACAAATTAAAATGTATGACCAACCCATTCAGGCTAACAAAAGCTGCAGCTCCCGTTCTGGCTCTGGCTCTGGCTCTGGCTGTGAATGTGGTTATGGTTGTAGATGTGGATGTGCTTTGTGGGACAAGGTGAGCTGAAAGTCCAACGTTGACGCGTGGTCGGTGTCGCCAGCGTCAGTGGCATCGACAGACAGCGTCAACGTCAGAGACATTGCCATGTGGTTGGTCATTCGGTCGCCAAGCGATGTCAAAGGGGAAAGTAGTTGTGGTTCTGCTCTTTTTTTCCTCCCATCTCCCTCTTCCCTCTAACATCCTTGTGTGTGACACACGTTGGTGCCCAGTGGGAGTTTGAGTTGAGGCTGAAACTGAAACTGAGACAGAGACTGAGTCGGAGACTGTGTTTCAGGCCTAAGGAATGGGCACAGTTTTTGCGGTACTCATTTAATATACATGCGCCGGGGAAGACCCAAGGATGGGGGCCACTTTCGGTCCTTTTGCTCTTCCCTTCAACTACCCCTTAAAATATTGACAATTTTTGACAGGCAAAAGGTTTTTCCTCTTACGGCAAAACCAAATATTGCTTTCATGTCATGACGTCAATGCAGCAGCCACAACCTGGATGGGTGTAGGGGGGTGTTCGGGGTGTAGCCTCAAGTCCTGATACCCTTTAATTAAGTAAGTTAAATGTAACCGAGCTGCCTGCAATGAAAGTTGCAGTCAAACTTTAAAACTGGGTCAACTCACACTGGCCAGTTAGTTCGCCTTATCATCTCAATCCGACATCTTCTATTTCCCGGCACCCAGCTGCCAGTTGCCAGTTGCCAGTTGCCAGTTGCCAGTTGCCAGTTGCCAGTTGCCAGATGCCATGGTCCTCAGGTTTACGTATGCAACGCACTAAAGCCAGCAAAATTCATGAATGCCTGAGAGCCTCCAGCTGAAGTGCGCATCCTACTAATAAGCTACAACAAGCAGAGCAACAACTAAGACAAGACAGCAGCTACAATAATGGGCTCAGGCACAAAAGGAGCTGTCGCTGGTGTAGCTTGGATTTTAATGAAATTAAAGATTACTGAGCTCGGCAACAACAAGGATAATAATAAGCAGAGAGCAAACAACATCATTATTGTTATCGTAACTTTAAACAGCAACAGAAGAAGATGTTGCACGCGCCTCAGATGAGGAGTCCACTTCGAATAACGTGGGAAATTGCTTCTTGATTGCGCACCAGGTTGCTTTTTATTGAGCTTTATTTGTTTTTACCTGGCCAGCTTATGTTTCCGTTAGAATCGTTTCTCACATTTTCCCCTATTTTGCGCTCAATTAGTCTCAGATTACAATGGAAATATTCAATCGGGAAACGCCCGCAACCCTTCGAGGGGTTGGCGGAGGCAGCTCCTCGATTCGAATTTCACAATGCAAATTGAGTTTTATCAGTGCAACTAGTCAGAGTAATAATAATAAGCTCAGGGCATTACAGGAAAACAGAAAATAATAACTAGCTCTAAGTACTACCCACATCTATTGTCGAGGATGCTGATTGCAATTTATCGCTAAGTACCACAAGAATTGCGTGGAAAATATCTCAGTGCTCTGTGCTGTGATGCATTATTTGCTTTGTTAGGAAGAGCGACTGCACGCAGGTATTTTCCAATTATAGAAAATTCCTTTGAATTAGGTTTTTATCAGCGTTGTTGCATTGTTGTCGCCGTGGGTGGTATTCCAATAGGTGGTTAATAGCGCAGAAACCACAATGAAAACGCGGTTAGGAGCTGCAGTTGTTATGGCTGCAGGCCACAGAAACCACATGGATCGAATCGTGAATATATATAGTATATGCCGATATGTCGGAGAGAGCGAACAGCGAACAGATTGCGTAAATGCTGCTCTCTGGTTCTGTTTTCATAATTAATTCCAAAACTTGTGCAAATTTTGCAAATTTTCTGCATAAGTGCGCACAAATCAACGGAAATCGCTGGAAAGGGAATGAAGGTGAACGGAAGTACAGAGGGAGAATTGGGAGAATAGGGATTGATTGCGTAAATTGCATTAATAATTTATGGCAAAAGCAACGACTAATTGACAATATTGGCTAAATTTCCATTAGATTTCTGAGCTGGAATCCCATGCAAATCTCTCTTGAACTTTCAGTTCCGCTGCTAATAAGTATTCTAAGTTCTGTGCTCTCAACCACACTTAATACTATTTTTGTTTCTCCATCTTCTTGCAGTGCCATATGCAACCGATAAGACTGTGTAAAGTGGTGGTCAAGTGGTCAACAACAACAGCAACATCAACGACGACAACAGCAACTGCACAAGAGCAATATAACAAAAGCCACAACAACTGAAGCAGCGGAGCAGAAAAATCCATCGTCGCGTTGCGTCGCGTCGAGTGTGTGTGGTGTGTGGGTGTGAGTGAGAGTGTGAGTGGGTGTGCATGAGTGCGTGAGTGGGCTAGTTTGTGTGTGTGAGTGCCTGTGTGTGGTTCCAAGTGCACTAATCAAAATGGCGAACGGCAAGCGCAGCCCCCATGCAGCGCTGCTCAGCGTCGTCGTCGCAGCGATGCAGCTCTAAGCCCATGCTCAAAGATCGAGCGAGGAAGCACCCAACAGCACATCGAGCAGGAAACAGAGACGAACAGCCACAAAGAAGGAGATCGATAGAGAGAGAGAGAGAGAGAGAGTGAGACTAGAGCGAAGACAACAGAAAACGGGCAACGGCAGCTTGCATCCATCTTTAACTATTAAAACACCTGCAGCAGGTGCAGATCCTCCATACATAACTGTCATCGCAGGGCGGCGACGCGTCGACGTAGCGATTAGGCAGCAAAATGCCTGGCGGACGACGTGGACTGGTTGCGCCACAAAACACATTCCTGGAAAACATTATACGACGTTCCAACTCACAGCGTAAGTACTCAAAACATTCCCCTCTCTCCCTCTGAAAAAGACACTTAATACCTTCATAAAAACTTTCCCCAGGAGTAACCAAAACTTTCCTTACAACAATTTTCTTAATTTACCGTGTGGCTTTATGCAGTTTGGCAGGGAAAATTGATTTTTTATCAACTTTTAACTCTTTATTTTTTAAGCTAATTGCTTTTAGGGAAGTTATCAAAAATTGAAACTATAACAATAAACGAAATATATGAAACTTGTAGGAAGCTCTTTACAGGCTTCCTTTTTGAAACTTAACGCAGTTTCAGAGCCATTGGAAGCACCTTTGATTAACACTGAAACCATTCTGAAGAACGTTGTAGGTCGTGATAGTCCAACCTGACAAATGAAACATAAAGAAACCTTCCTAGTTCCGATCCATCATCGGTTTATTACATGTCTATAAGCCGATGAAGAATCTATAACATGTCTGTAAACCGATAATGAATCGGGCCTAAATTACTTCCTAACTGCAACTAATGATGTGCTTTAGAAATTTGCTGAAATGTCGTCTTAACTTTACCTAAGAAGTCATGGGTTAGGCTTCTTCTTATATTAGGAAGAATTATCATCGGAGAAACATAGATCCGGGCGACTATTACCATCCTCCGATTCCCAGGACAAGTGAAACTCAACATTAGATTCTAGGAATTCCTCGCCTACAAATTAGAGAGATTATTATTCTGATATATTGATTATTCTTGTCCATTTTATGCCGACTTATGGATCAAAGCTGAGATAAGTTTGACTAGCTTCAAAAGAAGAGCGAAATCCTGAATCGTAGATAGTATTACAGGCAACAGCTGGAAACAGAATCAGTTCTGTTTCTGTAAAGGATTCGAAAGAAAGTTAAAAAGAAACCACATTTTATCGCTTGGAAAGCATTTCAAAGACAACGAAATTGATTTCGAATAATAACTATAGATTTGATTGATTAAGACTCATAAGCAAATTTATATTATGTTTGATCTTAAAAGTACATATGACAACAGTAAAAACTTATCCACGGCCAACTCTTGTCTGTCCCAGGAAGCTTACTTTGCATCGACAATCAAACTACAGTTTTAGAGCAACTGTACCCGTGAGAGAAGTTTTACTGTATTGCCATTTCACATTTAAATATACCCTTTCAACAAAAGAAAGTTCAAACTACCTTTTAATTAATTCAAATGTAATTTCCGTTGCGTTAAATGGGCCAAGCGATAAATAAGGCTATCTATTTGAACACCTGTTTTGGAAAACAAGTTCAGCAATTCAGTTTCCACTTACAAATTTATCTTCCATCTACTGCTAACTGGGCTTTCACAGTGAAAAGCATTCAATTTGCGCTCAGCTGTGGGTGAAATTCTGCGGTTGCCATTTGCCACTGATTGCCACTGGGATGACGCCTATGCCGATGCCGATGCCGATACCAATACCAAAACCGATACCAATGCCAATGCCAATGCCAATGGCGATGGCGATGGGAAAAGCCAATGGCAACGGCAAGTGAAATGATTTTCCGTTATGCTGTCAGTGCTTTTAGACGAAGCTTGACACCTCCACACAGGAAGAGAGGGTTTTAAAAGAGGCGACAGAAAAAGAGACAACTAAAGAGTGAGAGGGAGATAGAGAATGAGTGAGAGAAAAGGGTAAAGAGTAGAATACGCACGCAAAGCAATGGCAGTCACTTAGTTCTATAAATAGATGTGCCTATCGCCCATACCCAGGCACCCACACACACACACAGCCACAGAAACAGCCACACACAAAGACACACACACACACACACACAAGGGACCGTTAGTTGACGTCGCCCTGCGCCAATTAACGCGGCGGCAGCAACCTGTTGACCAGCTGGACAAATAAAAGGGAATAGGCTTAGGATGAGGAAAAAAACGAGAAACGAGAAACGAGAAACGAGAAATGGGAAATGAGAAATGGGAATAGGATTTAGAATCGGAATGAAAATGAAAAAAAAAGACGAATAGGTAATGAAAATGAAAGTAAATAAGAATGGAAAAAAGGTCTAGAAATGCGGCAAAGAATAGAAAAAAAAAAGGAAAAACGAATAGGATTAGGTAAATGAATGGATATATATGAATATGTAAAGGGGAAGGTGAGTTATTAGTGGAAAAAAACGTATAACCTTAGGAAAAGCGAAGGAAAATAAATGTGTATAGCACAAAGACAACAAATGACCAAAGGAAAATTAATCGAACTATGATTAAGCATAGATAAAAAGAAAAAATGGAAATGCTAAAGAGAATTTCCATTAAAGTTGGAAAAGGATTACGAGCAGCAGTGGAAATTATAAATGATGAAACGTTTTCGCCATTTACAGCGAATTTCCACACACACACACAGTCACAAGGGAAACATGACAGAAACACACACAGAGAGAGAGAGAGGAGAGAGAGAGAGAGACAGAGAGCATATCACATCAGCAGCAGAAACCATAATTAAAGCAACACTGAGACAGCAACTAGCTGATAATTAACAAACTGATGTATCCATCAAACAGAAACCACCCAACCTCCCACTGGCATCCCGTTAGCCGTGTAAACGCTGTTCTGGGTAGATGTTGCTGGTGTTGCACTTGCTGCCTGTCAAATCATTACACGAGCAACATGACGGGCTGTCTGTGTCAATGGTTGAGCTGGGAAAGTTGCTTGAATTGTATTTGCAGTGGTTTTGTCTCCGAAATAAAGAGCCAATCCAGAGCAAAGCCACAACAATGGTTGTTGTGGCAAACAGGATACATCCAAGTCGAAAATTGAAATTAGGTTTCCTTTAAGACAAACCAAGCAGTTTAATAATGTGGCAAGCTGTAGGTGTGAATCACTTAGCCTAAATCAGACTCATATGCAGCCAAGGTACTAATAGTAGCTCTTAGCTTAATTGTTAGCTAACTGTATGTTTGGCTGGAGCTGTTAATAATTAAACTAGTTTAACATAACTGCTAGCAGCTTTCCCATTGAAATGTCAATCTAAGGTTTCTGTGCAAACCATACAATGCCTGCCCAAGGCCGATGTGTGTGTCAATCAAATTGTCGTTTAAAGTTACGTTAGGCTGCTTTTATGAAGCAGATGAAAGGGGGATTGAAGACAGGAGACAGGAGACAGGCGACAGAAGACAGGCTTGTCTACGTCAGAGTTGGACCACCCACCCTCTTACGTCCCAGTCGAAAGCGGATTAGTGAGCAGCCAAATCAGACATTAAGCCTTTTCCAAAAGGATTTAGGAGGTAGGCAAAGTGAACGTCGACAAAATAAAAGCCAAATGCGAGCAGGAAAAGAAATAGAGATATCAAGGCAGAAAAATAGGGAAGCTCTTAGCTGGCTGAAAGTCAACGACTATTAGAGGGTAAGTGGGGACGGGGGCACTGCAGGAAGATCCTGCTACCTGGCAAACATTTTCAATTTTATATTTTCCCTTCACTTTTGTTGTTTTTATTTTCTTTCTTGAGCGTAAAGTGAAAATGCCGTAAAGGAAATGCACACAGACGCAGGAAAATGGAGGACAGCACAAATGAAAGTGAATAAGGATAAGACTGAGACTAAGACGGAGACTGAGAATTAGGATGAGGATGAGGATGAGCATGATATTGAGGAAGTGTAGCATAAGCATTAGGGCGAGTAAATTGCGTTTGCACTTTGAGTGAGCCGTTGGATCGTTTGCCAGTTCCCTCGCATTCTAATGTGATTTTCCAGTCAACAGAATAAAGAAAATAGTCGCAGGGGTCAAATAAAAGCTAAAGCCAAGACGAAGAGTCGCGACCGGATTAAATTTAAGTTTTACATAACAGTTGGAACCTGTCCGAGCAATTGTTCCGGCCGTTACTTAGCAGAGGCCAAAACATTGCGATTGCCTTCAACTCCTCGCATTCCACATGCCACATGCCACATGCCAGAAGCCGGTTGCCACATCCAAAAGGCAAAGCAATGATACAATCAAATTTCTTAGAGGTACTGCCAGAGACTATTCCCCCCATCTTCCCTCCTATCCTCCATCTCTGCCTTCTCTTCTTCTCTTGTAATTCAATAAAGGCGAAACAACATTAAGCTGCCCACTTTATACTCCCTTTCTCTCTCTCTCTACCGCTCTCTCTTTCTCTTACGTGTTTTCGAATGCCCAAACATTTGCATATCCAATCGCATGTTCAACACACTCAACAGCACACTGGACGACCTTAGGCTCTGGCTCTTGCTCAGCGTCAAAAGTTGGCACATTACGCATACGCCACCGATGCCCAGCCCCTGCTACCGTTTAGACGCTTTTTTCAATCATGTACTGCTGCTGCTGCTGCTGCTGCTGCTGCTGCTGCCCAGTCAAAAGACCTCTCTCCATAACCAGCTACTGTTTGTTTGGGTCGATTGCTTTTTGGTAGGCGTTTTTCGGCAACGTTAACAAATTGTTGAAGCCGTAAACAATGCCTCGCAGCGAGAATGATTAACTGCCCCACAGAAACTGAGCAGCAAGCGAAAATTTACACAATATCCACCATAATACAATACCCGTATAAAAACAAATTTGTTAACCAGCCACACAGCTACTTAGCCTTATCGTCTCTTACCAACTAGAAGCAGGTGTTGACAATATAAAATATTCCTATAGAAAACCTTTTGATTAACTTGGCCATAGATTAGAAATGTGCTAAGAAGTTGTATATTAACTATATATGGCGGTAGTATAAAGGTGAGAAGAACAGAGAAGCTAGGGATAAGGTATCGAGGGTAAGGGTATCGATATGTGTATTGATTGATGCATTGCAAAGTATCGAAATCATCCACGTATCGACATCAGCTTATGGATAGTGATTGTGATAGGTTTCTCTGAAGTGACTGTGCTTAAGTACTCTAGTATATAGTAACAAGATATAGATCTAGATTCTGGATAGATTGAAGTATGTCCTGCCCTAATCTAGATCGACTTTGCGATACCTTTCCTAAAATGTCATGTTCCCTCAAGCTCTCAACCTCTCCATCTCACTGATTCCTCTCGTAGACTCGCTACTCATGTCACGCCAACTATTTATAGTCCAACTAACTAACCAGCTGACTAACTTTACTCACACTGCCTCTGACATATATCCGAGGACATATTTCAAGTGCCGAAAGGAAATTTGGAAACAAATTTGTTTTTTCGTTTGAGCGATATGCAAAATGTTGCAATTTAATTTTAGTTTGACCTTTTGGCTTCTGTGTACTTATTGTAAATCATTTACCAATTTATGGCCAATCTCATCCGCAAACATGCACACACACACACACATGCACGAATACAAACACAAACACCTAGAAAATAGACCTGTTTCTGTTTGTTGTTTGGCTGCAAGCTCGTTAAAGTGAAAATTGAGGCTAAAAGTTTTTTACATGCTAAGCCCCAAACCCTTACTCAAAGCTGTGCCCTGACCTGACATTTTGTCGGTGGTTTATCTGCGACATACAGAGAGCACACCACCCCACCACCCACCAACCCACTCACCATTGCCATACATACCCTGCCATACACATTGGCAATGTCTGAAATTTGTGCTGTCGCCTTTGCGGTGCGTCTCGCACGTTTATCTCGACTCTGCCACGCGCTGTTTGATCTTCGTCAGCAGGCAGAGGCTCGACAACAACAACAACAACAACAAGAATTTGGCCAAAAGTGTCAGCCACTCGCTTGACTTTCGCCGGCTTTGAAGTTTTCTCAGTCTTTTTTATATTTATTTTTTCTATTTTGGTATTTTAAAATTTTTTGCTAATTTTGCGCTTTTCTGAATTTTGCTGCCGTGCAAAATGTTTGCCAAGGATTGTTGTCCTTGTTGCTGTTGCCATTGTTTGTGGTCACTGATTATGCATAGGTCAATTGCGAAAAGGTCAATTTATGTTTATCTTTCATAACAGATGAAGCCCAGCAGAGCGTTAATTCCACATTGAATATGCCTTACGAGCATGTCTCGAAAGTGCTTCTAAGTCTAGTTCCGAAATGATTCAGAAGAATAGCTCAGCGGGTAATAAAATGATCGAGCTGAAAGTTTCTATGAAGATTCGTATTATATTAAGTATCTTATGTTCTTCTATCATATAGCAGAGTCTTTCAGCAAAGATTTATGTATTTCCCTAACGAAAAAGGGTTTGCAGTTGAGTTCCATATTAAAGTATGATCATTTGAAGTTAGGATTTGTATGGAACAGTATTCTAGCTTTAACAAACTCTTCGATTGTCTGTATCCTCATTTAGTTGAATTATGTTGAATCAACTTTCAATTGAATCAACTTTAAATGAATAACTACGAAGTGGTCTCTGGAAAATTACTGAATGAGCTGGATGTGATCCACAGTTGATCAATATATGATCAAGAGTTGATCAGTAGATGAGCAAGAGATGATCAATATATGATAAAGAGATGAGCAAGAGATGGTCAAGAGATGGTCAGGATATGTTGAAGATATGAAAGATATGATTAAGAGACAATCAAGAGATGACTAAGGGATGACCACAGTTGATCAGTAGAAATCAAGAGTTGATCAGGAGACGATCAAGAGAAGATCAAGAGTCCATCAAGAGATGGCCAACAGATGATAAAGAGATGGTCAAGAGATGGTCAAGAGATGACCAAGAGATAATGAAGAGATGATTAAGAGATGATTAAAAGATGATGAAGAGATGAAAGAGATAATTAACAGATGATCAAGAGATGATTAAGAAAAGATCAAGAGATAATCAAGAGATGATCAACAGATGATCAAGAGATAGTCAAGAGATGATGAAGAGATGATAAAGAGATAATAGAGATGACCAAGAGATGATGAAGAGATGATAAAGAAATAAAAGAGATGATGAAAAGATGATCAAGAGATGGTCAAGAGATGACCAAGAGATGATGAAGAGATTGAAGAGATGATTAAGAGATGAATAAGAGATGAAAGAGATGATTAAGAAAAGATCAAGAGATTATAAAAAGTTGATCAAGAGATGATGAAGAGATGATTGAGAGATGATAAAAGATGATAAAGAGATAATTAAGAGATAATCAAGAGATGATCAAGAGATAATCAAGAGATGAGTAAGAGATGATAAAATGATGATCAATAAATGAGCAAGATATCATCAAGAAACGATCAAGAAATGATAGAAGAACAACTGAAGAAGTACTTGGATAAATCTAAAATATGCACTAAAGCAGAACTAAATAACTAATGAATGATCGTTAAATAACCTCAAAACGATCACTGAATAGTGAATAACCAATGAATACTTACTGAGTCCCCATTGCAAGTGACAGGCGAATGAAAGCTGAAAGGAAACACTGAATGGAAAATGAATGGCAAGCGGCCAGTAAATTGCCATTAAGTAATTTCAATCCACTTAAAAGTGTCCCCGACTCTATTGGAAAAATAAATATACACAAACACCAGCGGCACCATAATTAGCACCACTTGCACCACAACAGACTGTTGTGTGTGACCCGCCTCTCTGACACCCGCCCCTCTAGCACCTTCACGCAGCGAACTGCAGTTAGCAATTTCGAATTGTGCGGGGGCGTCGCGTCGATTGCGTATAAATATTTCAGTGCGTGCGTTGCTCGAGGAGTGCAAGGCGAGACACATGCACACCCGTAGAGTTAACCCGTACTCAGTTAGCCGTAACGGTACACACAACACACACAGCACACACCACACACAGTACACACAGTACACAGTCAAGCAATCAAGCAATCAGCACCCAACCAAATGCAACAAGCCCCAAGAATCTGAAAGTCTGTGGACACTGCTTGAGTGAGTGCAAGGGGCGAGGAGAGACGTAGGATTCGGGCTGGGGTTGTCGGACGTAGGGACAAACGTAACGCAGCAGCAGTTAACAATTGCAATTACGACACACGACACACGACACAGAGAACACACAACGTACAACGCACACCTCGCGACCCACTGACCCCCTGACCCTCTCTGACCACCTGCATCGCCTGCCTGCCCGCCGCCTGATGGAAACTGACGGAACCCTTGGCGGCGGCCCACAGCCAGCGAGTTATTGATTTTCCTTTGGCTTTCTATTCTTGTTGCTGTTGCTGTTGTTGTTGTTGTTGTTGCTTATTCGTTGTCGCCGTGTAAATTAACGTTGACTACGAGGCCGGAGCCAGAGCCAGAGCCGGAGCCGTGCATTGAGCACCGGGCATCGGTGGTATAAGGGTTCCGGGTTTGGGCAGCGGCTGCCTTCAAGTTTTGCCATTACATATATCGATTTTTCTGGGTCGCCCCTCGTTTTTGCCAATTGTATTGTTGTTGTTGATAGTTGTTGTTGCTGTTGTTGCCAGTTGCTGCGCCATTTGTAACCTTAGTGTTGCTTTGCTTTGCTTCGCTTTGCTTTGCTTTGCTTTACTTGACTCGACTTTACTTTGCTTTGCTTTGTTTTGTGACACTTAACTTTTGACGTGGTTGCGTCTTTGACCCGTTTTTGGTCTCCGGAAATGCGCGAGTGCGCCCCCTAAATGCTTCTCCTCTTCGCAGTCGCCCAATGTTTGGTTAAGAAGGTCAAACGACGCTGGGTTCAGCCAGTAAAAATGAAGAAGAATAACAACAGCAACAACAACAACAACAACAACAACAAAAAACCAAAAACCAAAAACAAACAACACAAAAAATAAAACAAACAAATTCGAATGAATGTTAAGTTAACCCTAAGAAGAGTTCGTTTCATTGGCTGTGCCCAGTGAAACATGGCTAATGACTTGGTTACTGCCCGTAAATCATACGCCATGTGGGCCGAAGTACCTCACAAGTTTAGCACCTTAAGCAAAGGGCCAATAATCAAGACTCGTGCTTGGTAAATATATTTTGCAGCTTTGACCTTTGATGGGGGCATTCCAAGAATCAAGCGGACATTCCCGAGAGCCAAACCAAGGCCAGAAACAGGGCCAGCGACAGGGCCAGCGACAGGGCCAGGGACAGGGACAGGGACAGGGACAGCGAGTAGAAGCTCAATTCAAGCGAGACCATTGATTGACGGGACAGGTTTCTTAACCCAAAACTTAAACCTTTTGTGCTTACCCTTTTACCTTAGCAGTTCCAAAGCGAAACCCTATCCCGTGACATTATTTATAAGCATTTCATTTAAAGTCAAGTCTCTGTCATATATCATTGGATCACTTCAGGATTTCTCAATAACATCGACATGCCGTGCCGCTTTAATTAGACAACAATGTGTGTGTGTGTGTGTGTATGTGTGTGTGTGTGGGGGCACATTGAAGGTAAGAGATGGAGGCAAGCGACACTTAGTATTAAATAAAAGGTCATTTACGACCTGCTCGAGCCTGTTCGGTCAACATGATTATGAGGTTTAGGGTGTGGGTGTGGGTGTGGGTGTGGGGCCTGCACTCATCAAATATTAATAGGAAAAGCTACTGGAGCACAGGTGGGAATAAAACGGGGAGAGAGATAGAGAGGATTGGTTCTGGTTGCGGCTGTGGCTGTGTTTGTGGCTTTGGCTTTCCCTCTGACTGTGACTATGACTGTGGCTTTGGATCCACCTTCTCCCACCGCTCGTCAGGCCAATCAAATTGGATTAAGTTGTTGCTACCGCATTTGTTTTGTTTAGTTTGTCTTTTTCAGAGGCCCAACTGTATGGGCGTATGTATCTCTCTATCTGTGTGTGTGTGTGTGTGTGTGTGTGTGTGTGCTGTCAGATATTGCGAGTGCAATGGCAGCGGACAGCCGCAAGAAAAGGGCAAGCATGAAGAGCTTGTCATGCGTAAGTGCCGGCCTGTGGTTCATGATGAGGCCACATAAAGGCCAGAGACTAAAGTGGAATCAGGAATAAGTGCAATGTCAGGCCAAGCTCGGACCCGTCAATGCACTCATAACCGCTCATTTAATATTGCCTACAGCTCAACTCAGCACAGACCCGACTTTATACATATATATATTTATATATAGTTCAATTTCCACCCGATTGATTGGCAGCTCTATCTCCGGTTGCGAATTAACAAACATTTCAAATGAAATGCTTGTGAGCTGTGGCTGCTGCATTTAAAATGACAACAAAATCAACCAAGGATGTCAAATGAATAGCTCGTAATCCTGGTTAGCAAATGAAAAGCCAGCAAGGCTGCCAAATGAATGGGAAATTATCCCCATTAGCAAAGGACGTGAAAATGGGGAAACTAATCTCCAGCTTATAAAAGATTATCAAAGTCGGTTAGGAACAGCCAAAATTGGTTGCAGTCTTAGTCTCATATGAATAGAGATTAAAATGTTAAGCTAAATTGCAACTCGTTACGCATTTTCCTAACTGACTTTGACGTCACTTGCAGCCTTCGGCTTGGCGCAGTTTTCTACGAAAATTCCTTCTGACAAAATGTTTGTTAGGTCTAAAAACTATTTCTATAGCAGGTTTATCAATTAGTGTGCTCCGAGAAGTAACTCTTAATCCCTGCATATCTTCCTAATGACTCATAATGAGTCACAGTTGGTAACTGGTATTCAAAGCAGCGTTTGCAGCCAACTAATTGTGAGCTCAAGTTTATCCTTTGCCGGATGTTATGCTTAAGTCTTGAGCTTAGAGTAAGTTCTCTAACAAGTTCTCAGGGAAATTGTGGGCTGCAACTGCAGCTGATTTGGGCACACTATGAGTACTCGCACAGCACTCACTGAACATATTCATTTATTCAGTTTAACACTCACTCTGCAAATTGCGTGTTAAAAGTAAACGACGATTTTTCTTGGTTGTCGCTGCCAAAAACGGCAAGCGAAAATGCCACAAGGAAAAGCGAGTACAAAAAAAGACATTACACGCACACACACCAAACACACACACACACACACACAGAGCAGAAGGTATGCGTGTTAGTGTGTTGCCTAATTTGGTTAAAGCATTGCAGACTTTTAGGGGCATTTGCTGCACGCAACGCGCCAAAATTGCCAAAAATGCAAAACAACAACATTTCACACACACAAATCAACACACACACTACCACACACACACACACACACACGCAAACTAGTGCTTGCAGTTCCAGCTAAAAAAAGTTTCACGAATTTCTTGTTGTTTTTGTTGCTTTAAGCCAAAAGTTTACGCAATCAACTATTTTAGGCGTTGGATGGGGAAACAGCATGAAGGAAGAACTGTTAGCAAATATGTTGCCACTGCCACAAACCACACTCACACTCACACGCACACACACACACAAAGACACACACACACGGGCAAAATGATAATAAGTATGAGGCGAAGAATGAGGACAAAACTTTAGCAAATGCTGCGAAGCATGAAAACCAATGGCGCCCCACATACATGTGTGTGTGCGTGTGTGTGTAACCAATTACACATACATATTACACACACACACACACACACTCATCACACACTTTGTTGTAGCGAATGGCAATAATTTGAGTTTCTGGTTACCAAATGTAAATGATGACTCTCTGATGTGACCTGTGGTCGCCCGCCTTCTTGCGGCGCTGGATGATGACTGGGCGTGTCACTGGCTGCACGAAAACCCAATTGTCCTTGAATTCATAATGGCAACTGCAACAACAACAATGCCAGCGACAACAATCTGAAAGCTGCCAGAAACAAGGCAACGACGTCGTAAAAAATACGAAAAAAAAAACAAAAAAAAAACTGTTCACAAATTATGGCCAAGCGATCAAATTAAAGGTCCAAAAAACCATAAAAACAAACAACAGTTAGAAAAGTGGAAACTCAACAATCCTTAAAAGCTGTTATACTGCCAAGCTATATATATAACTAACCTAGAAAATGCTTGATGATCGATCAATAAACACAGAAGTTATCCAAAAACTTTCAGAGAAAATGAGAAGGGGTCAGCAGCAGTGAGGCGCCTATAAGACATACTTGTATCTTTATATAATAATATACCCTGTAACTGCTTGTCTTTATCTCTTTCTGAGCAGATCTGGCTATAGGGTATCCCTTCGTCGAGTACTTTTGCCTGCTTCCATGCGCTTTTGTTTGCTTAGAGCAGGTCATGAAATATGCAATATAAATTTGTCTTCAGCTTCAGCTGCCGCACCCGCTGCGACCTCTCTTTCACTCTATATCTATCTCTCTCTCTCTCTCTGCAACACCTTTTTTAGACTGTGTCAAATTTCTAATTAAAAAAAAAGGGAAGAGTAGAGAAAAAAGAACACTCGCAACGCATCTCTGGGAAGGTTTCGCACTTAATTATGCAAATTTAATAACAATGCCAAGTACCACGCACGCACACACACAGAACCCGCTCGCAACCACTCTCCCACATCACACACACACACACACACAGACACACATAGGCACACACACGCGCGCATACACAAGTTTATTATAAATGCCATTACGCGACAGTGTAAAAAAATTGCACAACAGTAGAAAATTGAGTGTGGGCGCAGGTTGTGCGGGGGTGTTTAAAGTAGGAGGAAATTAAGCAGAGTTGTTTGTTTTTTTTAAGGGGTAGAGAAAGGGGGTGGGGAGGGGGATAGGTGTATAGTGTGTGGGCTTGATACGCTGTTGCAATTCGTTTGAAGCATGCCCCAAGGAATTGCCATCCTCTCGACTAGCGCCATAACTTGTTCCAACACCAAAACCCACTCTCACTTTCGCTATCCTCCTAGTTCCCCCTTCCCCCCTCTGCTGTTTACCTGTACCATTAGCCACCACCCACCTACCCACCACCCCTACCCAACCCTCACCTGCTGTAATGTAATTAAATCGCATTGCTAAAAGGGGTTAGGTCCTTACATTTTTTCCGTTTTTCCCCTACATTTCGGACAATAAAATTTATGCACTCGACTATGGCCAGGCAAAGTAGGGCTATAAAGCGGGTGAAGAGATGTAATGGATGCGGGATGTGGGGGCCATGGTGGTGCGGTGGTGCACAAAGCGCAACTAAATGACATGCCCAGCTGGCAATCTGTGGCCTAATCGCCAGCCGGTTGGAGCAGCCGTTGAGGCGGGCGTGGGGTTAGGTGACGAGTGCCACAGAAGGTACCCATTGTCCCTGCCCACTTATGTGTGTCTGTGTGGGTGTATGTGTGTGTGTGTAGGTGTGGGTGTGGGTGTGTGTCTGCATAAAGGATAATTGCAAGGCACGCTTTGTGCGAGCAGAGGCAGAGGCGGAGGCAGAGGCAGCGGCAGAGTCCCCACCCGCTAATGTCATTAAAATCAGCTTTTGTCTGTGTGTATGCCTATGTATGTATGTATATATGTGTGTGTGTGTGTGTCTTGCATGCTGGAAACAAAAGGCAAACGACAACAAGATGGGAAAGCAAAGCCACAGAAATAATGACACAGAATGGCTTCAACCGACAGAAACTAAAGCAACAGCAAAAACCAGAAGCAGGACTCAGAGGAGGAGGCGGTGGAGGCAGGGAGTGGCAGCAGGCAGATCCTGGCTAGCGTCGGCCATGCGGAAATGAAAGTTTTGCAAAAATTGCATTTTCCACACACTCACACACACACACACGCATGCATGGGTGCCACATGTGTATGTGGCTTGTGGTATTTAGTTAATGGACTAGTTTTGTTATGTGTATCCTGCCGAGGAGCCATGAAAGCAGGCAAAGCCACACGAATCCACTTAGAGTAGCTTCCAAAATTCCGAGTCCAAATCTAAAAGAGAAACCAACACCAATAATGCCCAGTATCAATAGCAAAAACCCCAGACCCCAATCCAAATCCAGACCATAGCCACATCCCAAATCAATCAACGAGCTACCCCCGTGTGCTCCAAGGGTAATTGAACAGCGGAGCAACCTGCACAGGGTGTCCTCCCTGGGTGGCTCAAGCAGTGGCAGTGTGTGACTGCTACTGAGTGACCAGTAGGCCAGCTCATCAATCATGCTCGAGCAGGAAGCAGACGAGCATTACCTTTCTCCCTCTCTCCTCTCTCCTGAGCCTTCACTTCTTTTTGCTGACATTTCAACTGAACTGTCACTTTGCGTCCTGCTGGATCCTGCGAGTTGAAAGAAAAAGCCCCGCAGCTTCGGTTCAGAATTAATGATAAAATTATTGTAATTAAAATGCGGTTTTTCTTGTTGTTCTTCTCGTTGTTGTTGTTGCTGTTGTCATTTCTTGTTTTATGACTGTCTGTTGTTCATTTTTGTTTTAAATCAAATACACATTAATTACACGAACTGCCAGTTGTCCTTTATGACCGATGTGCAACAGCGCGTTGTTAACCAGCTCTTTTTTTATGTATCCCTTTTTTTATTTATTTATTTGTTTATTTTACTTTTCATTTGCCATGGATTATTGTTGACATTCAACAACATAACTCATGCCCACTCACGTGTATAATAAAGCCACCAAAAGGCCCGAATGCAGTCAAACCACAGGCACCGCAATTAGAGATGAACTCGTGTCGACTGCCTGCTATCTTCTACCACACAAAACACATCAGAGATTTCAATTTGAGGTTAGCTTTAAGTTGCACATGAGACGAGATTGAATATGAATGGCCATATACCAGATATAATAGACTCTGAGTTCTTTGAGCAACTACAAACTGAACACTAACTGAAGACAGACATAAAGTATTCAAGTTCTAGTCTTAACAGGCTATAAGCTCTACATATGATAATATGAGTTAACTTAAGTTACACCTGCATATTTGCTTTAGTTACAACATAAGTTAATCTGTAACTTAGTTATGCTTCATTTCTGGCTATGATATAACAGAAGCCACATACTAAATTTACTTACTTTCGACAGTCAATAAGGTCCTTGCTGATTATTTAACCTTGGAATATATAAAGTGCTCATTAAGTGCTGTATTTAAGTTAACTAAAAGCAGCTGACTACGAAATTAAGTTTAAAAAAGGAAGTATTAAAATAGGAATTCAAACAAATTTAAATTTAAATCTTAATCTGGGGAATAAAAATATAAGAAAAATTGATTTATTTAAATCGCTGCAACATTTTTTGCAAGGATTCGTGAGTAGAACCAATGTTCATTCGGGAGCAACTCGAAGTATGCTCCTCTCGGAAGCAACTCGAAGAATTCTGACTTTATTCCAACAATCCTCGTTCTTTTATGGCTAACACTGATCGTTCTTACTCTATTCTTATCGCTACTTAAACCCGACCAACGGGATGCAACTCGCTTATAGGGTCGGGTCATATTTCGTGTACGTGTTTGGGTCACACCGTAGTATTGATACGAATACAAGTGGTCATAAATTATCTATTTTATTACGGTGCGTATGTATTTCCACTTAAAGATCTATGCGACGCATATTTTAATTATAAATTTAAATGTAGGCATGTTTAACGTAAGTTCAAACATAAATCTATGCAACATTTGGTGCAAGGATTGGGGAAAACCCAGAAAAACCCAATCAGATCTATTATATATTAGTATATTAGTGTAGAATAAAGGAGTATTAGAATATTGACAATATACTATTACTTACGTATATACTGTTAGAGCAATAGTATATAGAAGCATAGTATATTAAGTATTAATTTATAGGAGAATTAGTAAATAGGGCTTCCACTGTTACCAATTAATATACTTTTAGAAGTGATCGTACATAAAAGTAGCAGAACAATGAAGAAATAAAAGGAAGTAAGATAAATTGAAGAAATGTGGCTAGAAAGGAGGTTAATTGTTTCTACTAAGATATGGGAAAAGAGAAGATTTTAAAGAAGAAAGAGAAGCTGCATTGGAGATCACGTTGTGTAGATTATTATAATTAACACATAAAGCGTGAAAAGAGCTGTGTAATGCGTAATCTGTTCTGCAGGTAGGAAGGAGAATGGAGTATAGTTCCTAATTAAGACGACCTCAAAGGAAGGCAGACTCAATGTTGCCTATAATCAGTTTATGCAGAAAAACAGCATTAAGAGTTTCTCTACGTTTAACTAGTGAGGAAGATTAAGAAGGAGAAGCCTACTGGAGTATGACGGTAGACGAAGATTGGGGTCCCAGTTTAGTCCACGTAAAGCGAACGGCACGAATTGCTTTTGAACGGATTAAACTTCAATTTTTTCAATTAATTTTATTTCATATAAATTAAATTAACAATATTTATTTTATTTATTATTTTTTTATTTCATATCTAATTCTTTCTTTTTTTTTAAATTTATTTCTTGAATTTTTATTTTATTTTTTAATTAATTTTATTTGTTTGATAATTATTATTATTATTTCAATTTTATTTGTTTAATTTTTTTTATTATATTTTTTTGATTATTATTTTATTTTTCTATGTGTTTATTTTTTACTTCTTTTTTTCAATTTTATTTCTTTAATTATTATAGATTTTTTTAAATATTATTTGTTTATTTATTATTGTTTTTTTTTTTAATTTATATTTATTTATTTATTATTATTTTTTTTTTTAATTATATTTCTTTAATTAAATTTTTTTTTAGTTTTATTTGCTTAATTATTATTATTATTATTTCAATTTTATTTTTTTTTTTTTTTATTATATTTGTATAATTATAATTTAATTTTGTTTTTAATTTCATGTGTTTAGTTATGTTTTATTTCTTTTTTCCAATTTTATTTGTTTAATTATTAATAATTTTTTTAAATATTATTTGTTTATTTATTATTATTATTATTTTTTTAAATTATATTTATTTATTTATTATTATTTTTTTTTTTTTAAATTATATTTCTTTAATTAAATTTTTTTTAGTTTTATTTGCTTAATTATTAATTATTATTTTATTTTTATTTTTTATTATTTTATTTCTTTTTTCCAATTTTATTTGTTTAATTATTATTAATTTTTTTAAATATTATTTATTATTATTTTTTTAAATTATATTTCTTTAATTTTATTATTTTTTTTATTTTATTTGCTTAATTATGTTGAGTCGACTAATTAATAGTATTTTATTATTTATTACATAATAGTTTCAGACTTAAAAGTTTTATTTTTGTTCTCATTTTTTTCAAACAAAAAAAATCAATTTTAGCTCCAATTTCCAACTGTTTAACACTTGTACGAAACTTTCGCATTTTTAGCTCAATTCTCATTTGGCATGCAGAAAGTTATTTGAAAATTTATAACTTATTTTGAGGTTTCGTCTTGTGCTAATCCCAAATGAAAGAACACTTTTCTCTTGGAGTTAAATAAAGTGGCGAGCATACATAGATTCTGCTTCTTCTCTTTTAAGTTGGCTTAATTTATCTGTTCCCTAAAGACCTACCAAAAACTTTCTCTATATATTCCTATATGCAGTTCTGACTATGAACAATCCTTTTCGTGTTTAGTGCACACTTCAAATTTCCCATTTTCTTGGCTTTTCTTTTGAACATTCCTTTCGTTTAATTGAACTTTCATCTTTCTATCACTTTGGCTTATTAAAATTAACATTTAAATTCATTGACCTGATTAGGCTTTCTAGGCTTTCCCATGCCTAAAATTAATGAATTCGTCCCATAAATCAATTTAATTATATTTCTTTATTATCTTTATCTTTTCCTTTTTAGTTTTTAAATATTTTTAATATACACATATTGTAATTATATTTACTTAAAATTCCATGTTCATTTTGGCTCTTTTATAATTAAAATTTATCTGTTATTCGACTGAGATATGCTTAAAACAAATATTTTCATAGCATAATCCTTGAGTAAAGCTAAAGATTGACCCGAATTTATAAATCGTTAGGATCACTGGCGATAAAGATGAAACTTGAGCCAAAGCTCTCCTCGGAGTTAATCTCAAAGCAGACCACAGAGTGAATGTGTCTACTCAAGTGTTTATAGTTATTGGGATTGTTTGGGCTATGGCGAAGGACAGTGGAGCAGTTATTCAAGCCGATGGTCTTAGGTGCTTTTAATTAAGTGCACCCTAACGGCGTATGGAGGCAACTAATGGTCCTTGGTCTATGTGGGACGCAGTCTTCCATTGGAACCAGGACAGCTCATCCTGCGTCAGTATCAATAAAGCTGGTGTTACCTGCCGTTGCATTGAGATTAAAAAGAAATCGCGTCTGTCGAATGACCGAAACTAATTGCAAAACTTTGCCAGTTGCCAGCTCTGAATGCCATTAAGTGTAGTGTAACGTAGTGTAGTGTGCTGCAGCCACGCCCATCCCAAACGCCCACATAACAATTGTCCAGTCCTCCGCACGGCGAGTGGCAGTCGATACAGTAAAGTGTAGTGACGTTGACATAATGGCAAAATCAAACACGCACACACAGACACACACACACATACGTACACACGTAAAGAAACAGACAACACACACACACACACACACATACCGTTATACACCTAAGTGAGTGAGTGCCACTATAATAACAAATATACTCGAGTTCCGAGCGTGGCACTTAGAGAAGAGCGCGTGACCAATGGCTTTCAGCACGAAACATATCGTGACACGAGGCATTAAGGCATTCTTGAGCTATATCCTGCCTCAGAATCTGCTACTTAAGCTTATGAAAGGATAACTCAACTTACTCAAGCTGAGCTTATCCCTTTGACAGCTCGTTTAGTTGACATTTCTGACACTGAAAGGATATCAGCATTATAATGAGCTCATTGTTATCTCTTGATATTTGATATCAGATCGTTGTGCACGGCTATTTCATGCAATCAAGTTGAGTCGCAGCTTAACAAGGATTTCACGCGCTCAGCTCTAATAGCGAGATAGTTGGAGAAGGCAGAAGCCGGACGGAGGATATGGTAAAGGAACTGGCAGCACGGCAGCAACTGTTGACACTACAAAGTAGCAACTGTTGTTGTTGTCCTTGGTGCTGTCGTAAAAACGCAAGCGAAAAGCAATGCGTGTCGTTGCGCATGTGTGTGTGTGTGTGTGAGTGTGTGTGTGCGGTGTTTCTGTTTGATGTGTGTGTGTGTGTTGTGCCAGCAGAGTATCGCATAAATATGCATTTTCCTTTCTACTGACGGCGAGCGATTGCATGTGCATATACTATTTATACCATAGCTAAACTCGTACCCACACTCATACCCATACCCATACCCATACCCACACTCATACTCATACTCTTTCTTCTGCTTACATTCACTTTGTACTCATACTTGCACTCGCACTCGCACTCGATTTCATATTCGTAAATATTCATTGGCTGGCCACATGGATGTCTATAAGGGAATTCTGCATGTGAGTCTGGGTATGGGTATGGATGTGGGTTAGTGTGTTGTTGTTGTGCCCACTTTGCATGCTTGTCACGCTTTACACACACAACACACACACACACACACACACACACACTCGCACACACATAGAGAGACACATTCAGAAATCCGCTTCCCATTCGCTTTTATCATTTTCATGTCAATAGAACTCAACACTGTATGGGAGTATTAGAGCAGATAGACGACTCCTTTGAGCTGTCGCATGTCGATTCCATCGCTTTGGAATTTGCAGCTCATTTAATTAGGGATCCTTTGACAAAGATCTGGATACTGAGTCCTTGGTGCTCGCATAGCGGACCATATATATATATTTTTGGTTATTTGGAATTTCCAACTCAATTAATTAGTTTCCTTTGACCAAGAACTGCATATCGAGCTTTACTTTGATAGACCAAAATGTACATCAAAGCTTCGGTCTATTAATTAACAAGCTGCTTGGATATGTACTGGATATATATATGGGATATATATGCATATAGCTAGATCGGAATTTAATTTAAACTCAGCTCATGCCTTGGTTAAAGTCCCTTAGCCAAAGCGTTTGCTAATGAACTACCAACTGGTTCCTAGTCAACTTCAACTGTGTGTGTGGCTGTAGGTGTGTGTGTGTGCGGTGGTGTGCATGTGTGCCACAATAATAATGCCAATTACTTGCAATAAGAGCAGCAACAACAACAACGAGGACCCCAAAATGCAAACAACAAGTCGGGAAATGGCATTTTGGAAGCCATGCGATGGCAGCGCGTGGTTTGCTCGTACACATGCTCCATCTTTCATGTTACCTGCATCAACTTGTCCAAGTTGGCCAACATGACAGGGCCAATAACAACATGAATGGTTGGGTAGTAGCTGGCAGGGCAATAGCAACCGCCATTAGTTGAGCGCGACTGAACCAAATCAAATGCCATTGAAGAATGTGGGGAATGTGCTATGGAAGGGCTCTGAGAGGCGTTGCAATCAAATGGCATTTTATTATGAATGACAACATTTGAAATGTTCCAATTACGCGCAAATATTTAGATGGTTGCGCGTTGCTTTTGCTAACTAACTGACTAACTGACTAACTGACAAATTGACAGACTTCTCGTCAATTTGTGTACAAAATCAGCGTCACGCAGTGTTAATCCTTAGAGCTATCGATAAGTGTAGCCAAATATCGAAAGTGTTTTAGTATAATCTATTTTACTCACTCTTACTATATTTCTCTCTCTTTCTCTCTCTCTCTCTCTTGCAGCGGACAGCTCGTTCTTATTGGCCAACGCACAAATCGTCGACTTTCCGATCGTCTACTGCAATGAGTCCTTCTGCAAGATCAGCGGCTACAACCGGGCCGAGGTCATGCAGAAGTCGTGCAGGTATGTGTACGTATTACCAATTTATACTCACTCGCTCTCCGCCGCTCTCTCTTCTATGTATATATATCTATCTATATCTTCTCAATCATAAAACATACTCGTATTCAATCTAAGCTGGCATAAACATAAGTATTCGTATTCTCCTGTGATCAACAGCTGCTCAGCGCTCGTTTTCTTAACTCTATAACTGTCTCTTTCTCTCTCACACACACACACACACACACAGTCATACAGCAAATCTGAGTACTTACAGTATATATACACATCTTTCAGTCTATTCATACTCATTGCATGCTGTTTAAGTAGAGCTCACAGATTTTTCTTAATGTCGTTTCTTTTAGGATATCCTTTTGCATGACAATTTACTTATTGAACGTAGTGTATGCCATATATTTTACGAGTATATAAAAGGGTTTGCTCTGATTTTCGATTCGGAAACATTTCACACAATATGTATAGCTATACACAACTCTTTACTTTATCTTTTCTTACTTTCCTACGACCCTTAAAAAATGAGCTGAAAAATTCTTCCAAACGAAATCTCGAATCGAAACTAGGAACAGATCTAATACTAGGGATTCGTTCGATGCCATCTTCTGATATGAATTCCATATGACAAGCTATCAACTTTAGTGTCCATAACTATGTACATATGTATACATACGTATATATATATATACATATATCACCTCGCCTAGAGCGATACAAGCTGCGAGCTCCTTTGAGGTTCATCAGTAAATCGGAAAAAAATATTTTTTCCCTGCAGTTTTCCATACACAGTTTTGACTCTTGTGGCATGTTGATATTTGTTTGCACGTTATTCATGCAACAGCAAATTCAGAAGAAATTCAATTGAAAAAAAACTAAAAATATATGAATGAAAAAAATGAGAAGAATTTCATATTTCATATGTTGCTGCGTGGGATTTATATTGTACATTCCATGTGTATTTTCTCGATTGGCAGATTATTAACGCTAAAGTTAACTCTCAGTTTATTTGCATGACAAGCTTTGACCATGACGAATCATCACACAGAGGATTCTATTAGACTGTTTGTCAAGTTGTATTGGACCATGGTCAAGGGTATTGCATAGTTGGCTACATTTTCGTTGAAATACATTAAAATTCACAGAAATTAATTAAAGCGAATTATTGCTGCAAATGCGAGAAATTTTAATCAAAAATTGTTGCGTAACAGAAAATTCCTACGAGTAAATGAATGTTGTATATAGAAGTGGGTAGTAGCTAATTATTAATTAAAATATTAAAATATAGTCACAATTTATCAATTTGTTTCAAATTTGCCTCAAACACTTCACAGCTTTTCAGTAAAAGAGATTTTCCGCTTGGTTTTCATATACAATTTCTGCTTTACAAATCTTCAATCTGCTCCTTAAACCCTGTCGTAGTCTTCCTCTATATCGAAGTCTAATTGAAGCAGTCGTCTTTTATTGAATCAATATAGTTCACTTATAATATATATTTCATAGTATAAAATAGAATTTCAATATACAATTTATACTTTTCATATCTTCAATCTCCTCCTTAAACCCTGTCGTAGTCTAAGTCAAAATTTATACAAGTCTTGTTGAAGCTGTCGCCTTTTAGAGAATCAATATATAATTCCATAATATCAAATATAATAGAAACCAAAGTTTAAAGATTATAACTACAAAAGTTGCTTAACTAAAGAGTTTCAAAACTCTTTTTGCCACAAAACGTTGCACAAAGTTCGTTAAAACTCGCATTTGCGATATCTTTGCGAAAAAAGAAAAGAAAACGAAGCAAATCCTTAAACAAAATCAATCATGTGCATTAAACAGGACGAAGCAGAGAAATCGAAATATAAATCTGTTTGAGTTTCGTCCAAGTATCGAGCGTAACATTTCTAAGAGGATTGTGCCAAATGTTCTTTAAATCTTTAACATAATCAATTTGCATAATATTGAGCCAAGAATTGCTCAACTCGAGTGCTCTTCAAACTGTAGCTGAGAGTCCTCTGAGGGCCAAAGAGATGTCAAAAAAGCATCGCAAGACATTTCGTCTGAACAATTGAATCCATTAATCTATGCAGTAAGCGGGTATTAAGTAAACAGCGTCACTTCCGGTGCATTGCCAGAGGGAGCTTCAATAGTTCTGTATGAGCCCAAAATATGTTGGCCAATTACGAGAAGCAGCTAAGAGCATCAAAGCGATGGTTCTTCTTTTTTGAAAGAAGGGTCTTTAGCGGCGAAATTGAGGCGAAAGAGATTCGTTAAAAAGTTTGTTTTAAATATATGTATATACTTGTATATATATGTATATTTTTTGCTATCTGCTTGCAACATAAATCAACAAGAGCCGCAAGCATAGCTCAAGTGCTTGTCAAACTGTAGATGGCAACATATTCAGCGCGAAATCTCTAGAGAATTGTGTGTAATTTGCGAGCAAAAATTTGCCACAGCGGTTGGCCAAACATAAAAAACGTATGCTGCACACAGTACAGTAGCTCCCCCCGGCCCCTTTCACTTACCCCCTTTACCTTTACAGCCAGTCCCCACTTTTGGTCAGCAGTTGGGGCCAAACTTTGTAAAGCCAATCTAGCGCTTAGCTGACTGTCGCTCTCTTTCTTTCTTCCCTTGTTTCTCTGTCTCCTATGTGCATAAAAGTGTGTGTGCGCGAATGTGTGTGTGTCTGTGTGTGTGTGTTATGTTTGGGTATGGTGTATGTGTGATATTTTTTGTTGCGCTTTGACCTACTTTGTTGCTGTGACCGCGTGAAAAAGAAACCCAAGCAAAAGGTTGACCAAAAAAAATCTTTTTTTATTTTTGTTTGTTTGCTGCTATTGTTGGTGTTGTTGTTGTTGTTGTTGTTGTCGTTGTTGCTGGTGTTGTTCCTGTTGCTGGTGTTGTTGTTGTTGTTTGCTTAACTGCGCGCACTTTCTTTCAATTTGCCATTACAGCAGTTTGTGGCGCCTTTTAACTTGCCCCGCTGCCCTGCCTCTCTCACTGTCTCTCTGTCGTTCTCTCTCTCTCTCTCTTTTGTCGCTTCCACTACTGGACTACTACTGTTAGTTTAGAGTATATTGAGTGGAGCCCTAAACGGAGCCCTCGCCTGTGCCTCATAACCTGCTGCTGGTCCCAGGCCTTTGTGTGTGTTTGCCTTGTAACCCAATTTTGTGCTTGTCTATGCCTAAGCGCTAACACACACACATTAAAGCATGTACATACATGTGTACATATGTATATGCATACACAGATAATGTGCAGAAACAGTTCATTGCACAAAATGGCCGGCGGAGCGGAAATGAGTCGCTTTGCGTTTTGCCAGTGACGTCGCCAGGCGCCTCAACATCGCTGTCACAATCCCAGTCGCAGTCGCAGTCGCAGTCGCAGTCGACGTCGCAGTTTGTTGAACCTTTGTCATGGCATAAATAAATACATGCATAGGCATACACACAAATATACATATATACAAATACATAAATAAACAGCACTGCAATAGCAACAATAACAATAACAACAACAACAACAAAAACATCAGCAACGAGCCAAAACACAAATTAACAGTTTTTATTGTGTCTCCTTTGTAGTTTCCATTGCGGACTGCTGACGTCATTGCAATAATACGCTTTCCCACTCACACTTACTAATTTCACTCTTCCTCTCTCTTTCCCTCTGGCTCTTTTTCTATCTCACTCATTCACTCACTGTACAAACGCTTGGCCACTTTTGCATATTTTCGCGCGCGCCCTAAAAGCATGCAACACTTTTTAGTTCAGCACGTGAGCTGCCTTGGCAGCATTGTTTTTTTATCTCATTTTCTTTTTATGATACCCTTCCGCAAGGTATGCCTGCTTTGTTACGAAAACTATGACACATTGATAGATGAATTGCCACTCATTTATATATATGCATATATATTCTGGATCTTTACGTAGCGCTGATTTCCTTTAGCTAAGTCAGACGTCTGTCCAAGCTGGTCTCTGGGTTGATAGAAACTGTTACCAATTATCTCGTTAACAGGCAGACTTATACTGTGCTGTACACATAAGCTGTTAGAATCTGTTTACTTTATTCTATAACTATCTTAGAAATCATACTTTGACTACAGAAAGATCTGCTTTAAGTTAACATTTAATGTTCAGCCCAAAATGGGTATCTGGTTTTATATCGTATATCGTTAGGGCATCTGAGCTTCGGCTAATACACTGATAGCAGCTCCTTTCCTTATTTTTCTTTCATTTTCATTTTTATTTTCTTTTCCATTTCAAGTTTTGTTTTTTTCTCTCTGTTTTCTTGCCTCAATTTGATACCATCTCCAGTAGATAGCTGGCAGTGGCAAGTATCAAACAGTTAGTATATGGCATACGATATGGTAATTTCCATCATCACTCGTGCCTGCAATCCATTCCTTGTCAGTCCGGCAAGATAAATGATTGCATCTAAGCCAAAACACAGAAAACTATTGTTCCATTACCTCGCATAATGCCTGAGTGGAAGCTGAAAGCGGAATATTCTATGCCAGGACACGCTTCACTCAATTTGGAAATTTCCATTTAAGTTGTGTTTGAAAGCATAATATAATCTTGATTATATATTACTGAATCGCCATCAACCGCTGAGGTATAAAAAGATATATATAAGCCCCAATCAGAAATATATGCAATGTCCTTCTGGTTGATTTAAGTCCGAGTAAAGACTGTCTAAAGAGTAAGGGAGCATCTCAGCAGATGTGTTATTATTAGGCAAACAGCAGCAAAATTCCTACTTCCTTTCCTAATGTCCTAATGTCCTAGCCCCTATACACAGGTAAGTCCACTCTTGTTGCACCTTCTACCTCTACCGTTGCCCCCTTTAAAGTTTCCTGTTTCTCTGTTTTCTATTTTTTGCATGTTTCTCGTAGAATTGTACACACTCTCTGGGTGTCTATGTCATGGCTTAATATGTTTATGTGTGTGTGATTGCTTAATGTGGTGCTGTCTGAAACTTTGGAGTAATCAAGAATAATATCTCGTATGTGTGTGACACTCTTTTCTATGTATTCCCCCAACGCAGATGCGGCTTCATGTACGGCGAGCTGACAGACAAGGAGACGGTGGGACGACTGGAGTACACGCTGGAGAATCAGCAGCAGGATCAATTCGAAATATTGCTCTACAAAAAGAACAGTGAGTACAACTTCAACAAATATAATACTATAGAAACCCCCATAGAAACCAACCGTCTATATATATATACTATATATGTAATATATAATGTAATCTATTTACCTGTATTTGTATGTTTACTCGTATATCTGTAATAAGTATCTGTACCCGTATCTATATGAAAAACGCGACCTGTTCGATTTGTGCTTGGTAAATTGCTTTTGCCACGGGTTGGCTATATATCTCAGTAGTCAGGCGACTACATTAGAGAGAGAGAGAGAGGAGTATCGGTAGGGAAGGGAGGGGTCATAGTAGATTGGTAAACAGGTACCTAACTCAAATACCTGACAGCCATTGGGGTAGATTTTGGGCATACATTATTAGGATTTATGCTCGAGCAGACGTTGGTCCTATGCTCGTAATAAATTGTTGCACTTTGTGATTGTTGTGTCCTGTTGTAGCTTTAGCCTCTGTATAATTCATGCCAGTCTAATCCCACTTACTCCTACTTGATACTTGCCACTTGCCACTTGCCACCTGCCACTCGACACTCGCTATTCTGTATACGCTAGTCGCTAGTCGCAATTCACTATTTACCATTAGAGCCCGTAACCTGCTTTAATTTCATTTGAGCGACTGTTGGCCATATTCGTATTTAGCCTCCTACCTGCTGCCTGCTGCCTGTTAACGCAAACAAATTGAGGCAGCGCAACAATTTTGAGTGGAAACCATCAATCAACAGAACCTGCAACCCAACACCCTCGACATATCCAACTCCACTTAAACACAATTAATGTTGAATGTACGTGAAACTGGGTACTTGCTAGTTCCAACTAACAGATATAGACAGCTAATCCAGAGCTCTCTCTCTCTCGCTCGAACTTTCAATTGCCAATTAATGGATTAACGTCTTTGGGTATTAACTTACAGATATTCAATGTGGTTGCGCCCTCTCGCAGTTTGGCAAGGGACAAACTCAAGGTATATCTTATAAATATACACATATATAAATATATATAGCTGATTCCCTATATCAAACATCACGAATTGCCTGTAGCATTTTCTGCTCTCGCATTTTGTGTTTATTATTGCGATTTCTTTTTTTATACATTTGCCAGTGTCGGCAACTGGTAACTGGTAACTGCTGGTGGAATCATCATCAAATATGCAGAAATCAATTGCACCATGTACACACGTACATAGGTGTGTAGGCGTGTGTGTGTGTGTGTGTGTGTGGTGTGTGTACACACGCTGCTTGTCAGCACACCAATCGATGGTCATGCATAAAGCATTAGCAAATCAAAAAAGATCTGCTCCAACTACAGCCGCGGCTGCACTTACTCAATCACAATCACAATCAGAATCAGGATTGTACGTTAAAAAATTTAAAATTAATCTACTTTTATAAGTGTTATTATGCCTGCTTCAGTTCTTGCCAGCTTCCACACACACACACACACACACACACCTTGGTGTTTACCCAAGAGATTAGGAAGTAACTGACAGCTTGCCAATTGCACAGCTAAAATTACTTCTAATCGAATTATTATCTAATGATTTACCTTAAATGCATTTGGAACTTGCTTTAAACTGTTACAAAGCCCTCTCACACACAGATAGAAACCCAATAAGTGTATGTATGTCCATATATACATATATATATATATATGTATATGTAATGCATACGCTTCAAATCGAATGAGCAATTTGTAGTTTGATGAAATTAGTGCATAAGTGTTGCTCGGTGTGAGAACTTAATTGGGAGCACTTAGCACACTTAGTGGCAGTAGATTCAATTACTGTTCATTTAATACAGGTACTGTTTTGGGCAGGTGCCAATAGACAGCTGCAACTGATTTATAAATGAACCCTAAATCGAGAGAGACTTGTTTGTGCGAATAAAACATTGTTTTGTTTGTTTTCAAGTCACTTTTCGTCTAGTTTTCGTCTGTTTTCATTGTAAAAAAGAGGTTTATTGGTTGGACCTGTTGGTGGCTGGTTTGGGGGCAGGGTAACTGCTGCTAAATGTGTGGCACGTAGCACATAAAATATGCCAAAAAAAACAACAACAAAAAAAAACATCGAATCGAATTTGGCTGCTTTCTTGTGGCGAATGTTTGCCATGTGGCGGCAATTCGATATTGAACAAAATTAAATTGACTGACAGGTGTCTCTGGGGCGTCGAGGATAATTTTATTGTTGTTTTGCCACTCAGCTGCCAACTTTTTCATACCTTCATATATACACACACACACACATAATAATACATATGCTTTTTTTTGGCGTGGCAGCTGCTAGCATCGAATGTTATATGACTGAACATCGTCCGGAAGCGGATGCTAAAAACGGAAATGTTAACAGCAAACTGTGCATATAATTAAGCAGTAATTATACCTTCAACAGGGCGCCCACACACAACAATCTAACCTCTCCACACACACACACACACACACGCACACACACCCACGTTGAACTTCACACGGAAGCACAAAATTGCGTATACGCCGCATGGTCAGCGCTGCCAACGCAAATTGAATTGCAATTATTGCTGATTGGACACCAACACGTGCGCACAAACACACACACCAACACACACCAACACACAATTGTACTTACCAACAAACGGCAGACAGCTGTGAGTTTAATTTTCATAGCATTCTTTGCACTGAGGCATCGTTTTAACGGCTCTTTGAGGCTCGAACGCGTAATAACTGTAATTGCTTTCAAATGCATTTGCAAATTCAACTGTACATGTGAGTCTCCCGCCCTCTTAGTCTGCCTCTATTTATTTGTGATTGTATATGTGTTTGCCTCTGTTTGTGTGTTTGTGTGCTGACCTCGATGCAGTTGCTGTACAATTCGATTATAGTCTGTAAATTACAGCGCCAGCACTTGGCCTAAATAAATTTTTAAATTTCCACGACCACTCAACGTTTTTAGATACAGTTCCATGTTTGACAGGAAACGTTTATCCCTGATATTTACATCTAATGGCATAAATGCGCTTTAGATTTAAATTAAAAACTAAACTTAATCTGCTTGTGGTAACGGTATATCGTATATATTCTATATATATATATATAATATAATAAAAGCGTATTAAACAGGGTGACTCTGCCCGGAGAGGGAAAATAACATGATAAAATCGACTGAGCGCTTGAGGCTGCTTGTGTATAAAAGAGCCGTGCTTTAACAGTCTGACTAGGTGGCAACGCTGGGCTGAGAGTTAATATTGGATAATAATTGAAGCTACTGTTAAGTGAAAGGGTTGGGACTGGAATTCAACGGAGATTAAAATGATTTTTAGGAGAAGTTCCTTTTCAGATTTCTTCTCCTGCATATAATATACAATTTAACTGTTAAGTCAAGGTCTTAATATACTTTTATACTATGAATATACTACTATACTGTGAAGTTATTGTTGGCTAATGACTAAAGTTACTGTTGAGTGAGAGGGTTGAGATTCAAATACTGCAGGGATCAAAAGTAAAAGATTCTTAGAAGATCGCAAGTGTGTCACAAAAGCAGTTTCTTTCAGAAATCTTTTCTTGTTTTAAATATGAAATTGAATCAAGCTTCTATATAGTCCTATACTATGAAAAGGGTGCAACGTTGGGCTGAGAGTTTATGTTGGACAATGATCGAATCTTGCATAGAGTGCTTGAACGAGGGTATCCTTCTATGATTTAAGTGTTAAGTCAATGTTTTTACACTATGACTAGGTGGCAACGCTATGCATGAAGTTAAAGTTGCTTAATGAGCGAAGTTATTGTCAAGTGAAAGGGCTGAGACTCACATCTTTAAGAGATTCTAAGTAAAGTTACTATTGCGAAATCTTCTCTTGCGTTGCATATAAAATCTTAGTGTTAAGTCGAGCCTTTAATATAGTCTTTTACTTTGAAAAGGTGGCAGCTCTGCGCAGAAAGTTACTGTTGGAATATGATCCAAGTGAAAGGGTTAAGACTTCAGTCTTTTAGATGTTTTTCACTCGCGTGAAATGCTGAGAGATTCTTTAAAAATTTCTAATATTAAATTTAAGTGTTAGAATTTAAATATTCTCTTATACTATGACTAGGTGGCAACGCTGGGTTCTGCCCAAGTTTCTACCTATTGTTGGATAATGAATGAAGTTATTCCTAAAGCATAAGGTTGAGACTCAAATCTTTCACAGATTAAACCTCAAAGGTTTTTCGGACAACTCGCATGGATTATAACAATTTCTTCCCTCGTTTTCATTACAGAAATTTAACTGTTAAGTCAAGGTTTAAAATACTCTTATACTAACATCAATTCTCTTATATTTTTCTCTTTCCTTGCACTTCTCCCTATCCATTCGCAGAAACTCCGCTATGGCTGCTTCTACAGGTGGCGCCCATACGCAACGAAAGGGATTTGGTTGTGTTATTTCTGTTGACGTTTCGGGACATCACGGCACTGAAACAGCCCATCGACAGCGAGGATACCAAAGGTGGTAAGTAGTCCAGGTTCATACGCCTCCCAATCTCCTCCTCTCTCTCTCTCTCTCTCTTTATGGTTATGTGTGTGTACATATGTATAAGTATATAGCAATGATCATGGCACCCAGCAAACCCGCTCGACACCAAATCCAATGTCAAAATTGATACCGAAGAATTGGAAGAACACAACACAAACATACAGCAACACACACACACACACACACACACACACACACATTCTTTCTCTCGCTCTTTCTTTCAGTCGTTTCAATAAACGCATGTCCTCTTTGTTAAACTCTGCCCTTTCTCTTTCTTTCTCTCTCTCTTTCTCTTTCTTTATATCTCCCTTTCTCTTTCTCTCTATATGTTATCAAATATTATACGTATACCCCGATCTACTGTTTTATTCTCTCTTTCTCTTTATCTCTGTTTCTCCCACATAATCCCAATCCAACTGCACACACGCACACACGCTTACGCCTTGTATAATACTCCTATATATACAAACCGATCTCTACAATATGAATCTATATATATATATATATGTATATAATATTACTAATGTTTGTATCGATTTTCAATGTTTTCTTGTTTTTTCTTTTATCGCTTGTCTTTTGTGTATCTCTTGGCATAAAAATTGCATTTGGTATTCTTGTTGCTGGTATTTTCTTTTTGTTTCTTTCTTTCTTTCTTTCTTTCTCTCTTACTGCTCTCTTCGTTTGTTGTTGTTGCCATTGCCGTCTGCGTGTCTGTCCATATGATAGCAGTTAATCTATTCCTTCCAGTTTTAGGTCTATCGAAATTCGCGAAGCTGGCGCGATCCGTAACTCGCAGCCGCCAGTTCAGCGCGCATTTGCCCACGTTGAAGGATCCAACGAAGCAGTCGAATCTGGCGCATGTAAGTTCTCTTGATATATCCTCATCCTATTATATATTGATTGATCCTATTATCATTATAGATGATGTCACTGAGTGCCGATATTATGCCACAGTACAGACAGGAAGCGCCAAAGACGCCACCACACATACTCTTGCATTATTGTGCATTTAAAGCAATTTGGGACTGGGTGATATTGTGTTTAACATTTTATACCGCCATCATGGTAAGTCCACACCTCCTCCACCCACTGCTCTACTCACATGCTAGTCATAACTCAAATAAGGGGTAAGGGTTACATTTATCACGGACTTCTCCTCCTACTTCACTTTACTTAACTTTCCTTTCACTGCCTGTCAGCCCCGAGAACAGAGAACAGAGAAGCCACAACCCGGAGCACAACTCATTTGTTTTTCGTGGAACGCTGCAATAGGTCTTACCTACTTAGGTCATGCCACAGCGAGTGCTCCGCCTGCCGCATATACCACACATGCCACAATCTGGTGCCTTTGTGTGCAACTGTTGTCTCGTCGCTTGTCTGCTCAAATTGTGCCTATTTCCGTCAACAAGATGTTAACATTTTCGCTTAAATTGTGCTCAACTCAACTTGACTCACACACACACGTGCCACCCACTCCCACACCCAGCACACACGTGTGTAACTGATGTGGGGTCGGACTTGTGTTAGTTGCTACAACTAGCATCCTCCAGAGAGTTGGAAAGTTGCTTTGTTTCCGTTATAGTTTTGCACTTTGTTGTTTAGTTTCGCCTCTCCATAATTTTATTATTGTTGAATGAAATTTGCGGCGTCGCTTTTTGTTGCTGCTTCCTAACTCAAAGATAAACTAAGGCTGCCAACTCTAAGCCAGCACAGGCGGAACAAGCAACAGCAACAACAACATTTACTAACTAACTTTGTGTTTCAATTTGATTCAGGTACATCCCTCTCTCTAAGAAGGAAACTCAAATAGTTGCCTGGTTTTTGTTTTAATTCCTGTCTGAGCTTAAGATAGGAATTGTTTGCTATCAAAAGATTTCCTTCCACCAGTTCAAAGTGGCCACAACCAGTTTTCAGTCCATTAATGTTTAATGCTTACTATTTTCGTGCACCCAATCTCTTCACCGAGCTGGCCTCATTTAATCTACTTGTTGCCAGTCCGCACAACCGACCACAAAACCGTAAGAGGGGGTAAGAGGCTGGGGTATTGCATTAAGAGTCCTTCAGCCATTTGCCAGATAAAAGCAAGTACAAGTCAAGAAATCAGATAATAGTCTCGTTGCTCTGACACTTACACGGTCACAAGTGCACACATTTACATGGCTAAGTGGCTCGCCTGCTCCTAGGGTCTGAGTTCTGGGTTCTAAGCCCTGAGCCATGTGCTCTGGGGACCAGGGGTTCCAGCTTTGTCTACAAGCATGTTTGCGTCTATGTCTACGGCTATGTCTGAGTCTGTCTGTTATGTTGCGGCCATACATATGTTTTATGTACTTAAATTAATATACTTAAAGAAATGGAAACAGTAGCTGACGCTGAGGCTGAGGCTGAGACTGAGGCACAACGGGTGAGTAGCGCTTTTGTGGTGTCCCAGTCACTTTTAAGAGGATTCTGACTGCCACTTGACGGGGGGAAAGCGCTGTTAAACATTCAAGATAACGATAGAAACAAATGTTGTGGCAACCTGTTGCTGTTGGATAGGTGCTCCTAAGCGGCTTAGCTCTCCACTGATTGACTTAATGCTCTCTAGTTCCGGATAACAGAAAGTTGAGTCATGTCTTACCCACATGAATATCTGTTGTTGTTCTCGCCCTTCAGGTGCCATACAATGTAGCGTTTAAAAATAAAACCTCAGAGGATGTATCTCTGCTCGTTGTGGATTCGATAGTCGATGTTATCTTCTTTATAGATATTGGTAAGTTCACTCAATCTTTAACTTTGATCTTTACCGATATCGTTAACTCTTCCTTTTGACAGTGTTAAACTTTCATACCACTTTTGTGGGTCCTGGCGGTGAGGTGGTTAGCGATCCGAAGGTTATACGCATGAACTACCTGAAGTCGTGGTTCATCATAGATCTGCTCAGCTGTCTGCCCTACGATGTCTTCAATGCCTTCGATCGCGACGAGGACGGCATCGGTTCCCTCTTCAGCGCCCTGAAGGTGGTGCGTCTGCTGCGCCTGGGCCGTGTGGTGCGGAAACTGGATCGCTATTTGGAGTACGGAGCCGCCATGCTGATACTACTACTATGCTTCTATATGTTGGTAGCGCATTGGTTGGCCTGCATCTGGTATTCCATAGGGCGCAGCGATGCGGACAATGGCGTAAGGAGTCACCTACCAAATAAGTTTTAACCCAGATTAGAGCTCCTCTATGTTCCCATATAGATCCAATACAGCTGGCTTTGGAAGCTGGCGAATGTTACGCAGTCACCATATTCGTATATATGGAGCAATGATACGGGTCCCGAGCTGGTCAATGGTCCCTCCAGGAAGAGCATGTATGTGACAGCACTGTACTTCACCATGACTTGCATGACGTCAGTAAGTTGGGATTCCCCCTGCAATCATAATCTCCAAACGATTCAATTGACTTCTATTAATTAGCTTTAACCATTTACAGGTGGGCTTTGGCAATGTTGCAGCGGAGACAGACAACGAGAAGGTGTTCACCATCTGCATGATGATCATTGCAGGTGATGTGTCCAAACACGTTCCGTTGCCGCGTCCAAGTTTCCCCCCACAACGCGCAACGCTTTTAAATATCCAGCTCTGTTTTGCAGTCATTTAAAAGCTAGACACAAATAGCGCCGCTAGAACTAATAACTGCTGGAATTGGTGTAGACAACAAGCATAATCCATACCAACCATATACCATATATTATTATTAAATAGATAATATGGTATCACTCCCTGTCCCCAAATCCCAAACCCGTTCCAAAAATATCACAGAAAAAATAACACCATGAACAGCAAAAAGACAAATTAAAAATTTACACATGTTCTTTTCATAAACTAATCTTTAACCGGTTTATAGTTGCACAATTCGTCGCTATGTGTGAGTTGCCTTACGTTACCTTCTTGTTTTATTACGTTTCGTTACGTTACGTTCATCGTTTTGTTACGTTATCGTTTGATTATCGGTGTTATCAGTCAAAAGAAAACATGACAACTACAGACAAGACTACATCTCACCCTACATATACATACATATATATATACACCCATTATCCATTGTCCATACTCCATTCTCCGTACGTTCAGACAACATCATAAGCATATTACGCATACGCACCATCATCCAATGCAAAAGACTCTGGCCTAAAGGTCACATACTTATGGCGCGCTTGCGTAATGTTTAAATGTCGTTTCTGTATGTTTGTCTCACTCTCACTCTCACTCTCTCTATATGTATCTCTTTCTGTCCTAGTCTCTTACACTGTCTTTGTATGTCGCTCGTCCAATTCGTCGCATTTATTACCGTTCTAGCTGCGCGCTTGCGCGTTTCATCAATCAGCGTGTAGCGCTCTCTAGTATATTTCTATTCTATTTACTTCTCGATGGCACATTGTAAACGTTACAACCGCTCACTCACACCACATAAACGCACACAAACAAACACGTACACACACACACACACAGACACACACACACACATACATATAACATAACGAGTAGTTGTCTCGCTACGTCTAAGTGTCTAATAGAAAGTAACGAAACTTTTGAAAATTTTTCGTTCGTCTATTTTCAATACCAAATCTCTCTTCCCTCTACACACAATTCTCTCTGCCCAACATCAATACATACGCATCTATAGCTCTGCTCTACGCGACGATCTTCGGTCATGTGACAACCATCATACAACAGATGACCTCGGCCACCGCCAAGTACCATGACATGCTGAACAACGTGAGGGAGTTCATGAAGCTGCACGAGGTGCCCAAGGCGCTCAGTGAACGGGTTATGGACTATGTCGTCTCCACGTGGGCCATGACCAAGGGTCTCGACACCGAGAAGGTAAGTGCCACCAAGACCCATATCTATATCTATATCCAATATATACATAAATCGACGAAACTTCGAATAACTCATATGTTTATGAAGGGACTTTGCCTTGGGAGCCTAATCGACATAATCATCATAAGAACACTTTAATCAAAGAGTAGTTCCCTATTGGTGTTTAAGCTATGATTAATCAGATATACTTTCTATATATTTCTAGTTTAATAGATATATTTATGCTTTTGAATTAGACTTTTACTTTGCCAGCGAGCTTGTAGTATGTTAACTGGGCTTATTATCACAATTAATCCATTCGTTCACATAATAGTTAGTTTTAACATATATTGATTGATTCCTGCTTGATTTCATATATAGGAAAACAATTACTTAAAGAGTTTAAGCAGGTTTGCAGATTCATTATATACACTTCCAATTCTGAAGCTTAACTAGTATATTATATCACAATTGGTTTAACTTGGTAAGTTTGCTCTGAAGGCATCTTATTATATGTATATAGAACAAAGAAAAGAGATTATTCTCTCTCTCTCTCTTTCTTTCTACTATGAGAGTGTCACTTCGATTTGAACAATCTGGCACATAACTTACTATATAAGAAACTGAATATTAGGTTTTCTTTCTCCCACTTATCACAGTCTTTCTGCTATTCTAAGCTCAAAACTACACTCTTTAATCTTTAATCTATATATCATATATCCTATATACTGATATATATCTCACATGATATATAATATATAATATTAACATAAGCAGTTATATATTTTCACACATCAATTAAACAAGTGCAATTGAATCTTTCTCGCTATTCGTCTAATTAGTCTTCTCTTTAGACTCGCTGTTTGCCACAATACACTCGCTGTGCTTAGTTAAATCAGTTTAATCTATTAAAATCTAATTTGAACGCTCACTCTAAGTCTTATTACTTAAACGCTCACCCACTTATTGGACTCTCCTCTTGCTGCTTTCACTTCTCATCACAGACGCTGCTCCAGTTGCGAGTGCAAATGGAGCCGACTTTGGCACATAGTTGCTGTGCTTTGCACATACGCACACACACGATACATACATATACACGCTCACATAGATTTATATAGGCGCCCACATCAACACACTCACACACACACACACAGTACACCAAAAGCAAAGTTCTTCACATTTCTCAAGTACTTTCAAAATGAAAATGGCAAAAAGTGCTCTTGCTGCTGTTTTCTATATGCTCTTTGCTATTTGCTGTTTGCTCTTTGCTATTTGCTTTGTTTTCCTGTTATTTTCAATCCGCTTCTCGCATTTTCAACTAGCAAATGCTCTAAGCAAAATATTAAAACTTAAATCAAACGCTTTGCCAAAGGAATTTTTCATAGAATTTGCGACAAGAATGAAATTTTGCCATTGGCACTTTTCCATTTTGCTGCTAACTTTTATTAAATTGTAGTTAAGAAACTCACGTACAAAATTATAATCTAACAAATGATAAAGGTATCACAGAAGAGAAAGTTTGTTTTACAAGTAAAAGTAACTCTGAATACAATGTTAGCCACGAGTGCAAACATTGCAAACAGTGCTCGAGGTTCGAAAAGGTTGAAGCTCAAGGGTCAAAAGTCCAGGTCGAGGTAAGCTTTTTGTGTGTGTTTCTCAAAATATGTGTAAATATATATTATATCTGAGTTATGAATACATCTCTAACAGTATGTACCAGTATATGCAACATTAATTATACATTAATATTATAATAAAATTACATTTTGCGTTAAGTATTTGCTAATCAAAAATAAAAATGTTCTCTCTATGTTTTCCAAATATGTTTTTTCAAATATTCCATATTCTTCTCTATTTATGAGTATTCGATGAGCAAGAGCTAAATCCGTGCCAATACGAAAAGCGTCCGTCAAATTCATGCCTTTAGATGAACTTAAACCAAACGGTCACACTGCCTCCAAGCTAACAACTTGGAGCCAGCTGTGTGCCAAATTATTGAAACTATGAAAGTTTGGTTTAAAATATAATTATGAATAACTAAAATGAAACGACTTTACGAAATAACTATTTCAAAATTGCCAGCTTTACAGCCGAAGCAAATAAAGTAACCTTTATACCTATTTCGTTGACTGTAGTTTGTGCCTAAAACAAAACAAAAAAAAAGTGCCAGGCAGCTTCAAAGATTCAAGATTCAGTTCCACCAGTGCCAATCTATGTACTAATTAACATTAAAAGCAGACCGTATGCTTATATAAATGATTGATTCAATCTCATGCTACGCCAATCCACACACATAAACAAACACACACACACACTTCCATAAACAAACACACACACACACATTCACATCCAGTCACACTCCAAGACCGAACTCAACACCAAAAGTTTTGTATGCTGTTCAATGTTGTCTGTGTATTAGTGTATGTGCGTGCGTGTGTGTGTCTGTCTATATGTTTGCTTGTTGTTCTTTTTTTAATCTTTATATACCACATTACCCAAAGCCCAGCGGCAAGTCCAAATTATACGCAAGTTGTCCGTTAGAGTACTTGTCCATAAGCTAGCACTCATTTGTGTATCCTAATCCCTGAACAACCTCAACCAAACCGAAAACAACCTGATCCCCACACACACAATACACACACACTTATATATCGAAGTACAAAAAAAAGGCATTTGGGGCGGGTGGAACCCAATTCCGAGCGGGTTGTGGGTTACTGGTTACGATTTAAGTAGCAGAGCACACAACGCAACTCGCAACTCATTCACAATTCGCAGGTACTAAACTATTGTCCGAAAGATATGAAGGCTGACATATGTGTTCATCTAAATCGCAAAGTATTTAACGAGCATCCAGCATTTCGTCTGGCCTCGGATGGTTGTCTGCGCGCATTAGCGATGCACTTCATGATGTCCCACTCGGCGCCGGGAGATCTGCTCTATCATACCGGCGAGAGTATTGATAGCCTGTGCTTCATTGTGACTGGCAGCTTGGAGGTTATACAGGATGATGAGGTAGTGGCAATATTGGGTAAGGACAATAACTAACAAAGTATAAGTACAAAACATTATAGCGTCTTTCAATCGAAGGCAAGGGCGACGTCTTCGGCGATCAATTCTGGAAGGACTCGGCCGTTGGGCAGAGTGCCGCCAATGTGCGTGCCCTGACCTATTGTGATTTGCATGCCATCAAACGTGATAAATTGCTCGAAGTCCTCGATTTCTATTCGGCATTTGCGAATAGCTTTGCACGCAATCTGGTGCTCACCTACAATCTCAGACATCGACTGATTTTTCGCAAGGTGGCCGATGTGAAACGCGAAAAAGAATTGGCCGAACGGCGTAAGAACGAGCCGCAATTGCCCCAGAATCAGGATCATCTAGTCCGCAAGATCTTCTCAAAGTTCCGCCGGACGCCACAGGTTCAGGCCGGCAGCAAGGAACTTGTCGGTTCCGGGCAAAGCGATGTCGAGAAAGGAGACGGCGAGGTCGAACGCACCAAGGTGAGTCCATGCGAATTCCATTTGCTCTTCTTCTACGCTTGTTCCAATTTCACGTGTTCCGTAATTTCGTGTTCTCGTAATTGTGTTTATACTATGTATTTACGTTCGTGTAATGCTTTTACGTATTATTGTGTCTAATTCGTTACCGTTATCCAGGTACATTCTGTGTATTCCGTTGATATCTTCTTTTTCTTTTACTTATAAGCTTTTCTTTTCGATTAAAGCTCACACAAAACTCAAGCTCACATCGAAACCTAAGTAGGGATATACTTTTTCACTCTTTTTTCTTTTGTGCCTAAGTTTAAATTAAATACATTAATAAACAGTCGCCAGCCCAATGGTTACTAACAATCGCAGCTTGGAGACGTATGTTACAATTGTTTTGCAATTCTGAGTCAGCCAGAGTGTTCAGCTAAGACGAGCACGTTTTTCAGTCAAGACACGAGAAGGCAAGTCCTGAGGATTTAACATCTTCTGACGCCCTAAGTCTGATGCCTGTTATGATTTAGATTACATTACAGTACGTTACGTGACGTACGCTTTGAGCCGTTCTTTTATGTTTTAGCCAATTGTTTAACGAATTTAGTCTAGAAAGTCAATGCCTAAGGCAATGTCCAAGTCTCTTCCTATAAGAAACTTGCAAGTCAGGAACTCCCAGGTTGATATGCATAATGGAACAGTAACATTAGTCAGAGATCGCTTGTCGGTTTCACCCCAAGCGGGACTTTCATTAAGTCCAAGTAGGGATGAACGTAGTTTTATATATATAAAAGTTGAACAGACGAGCTTCATACAAAAGGATAAACCTAGTAGCTACTATAGTATCTTTTTCCGATCAGTAATAGAACCTATGATCCGATTGATATGAGAACCAAAAGTATGACCCATATCCTTATACCACAAATCATCTCAAGATAGTTGTGAATCAAAGAAAGAAGCTTTCCATTAATTTTGACAGATGGAAAAGTACCACAATAGGTCGTGAAATCAAATTATGCTGACTTGGTCTCAAGAATCGTAAAATTCCATTTATAATTATTCAGTTGTCAGGGATTAATCGGGTTGAATGAACTCTCTTTAGCTTTAGTTTTTAACTTCTGCTGTGTTTTTGTGTGACGCATTTTTTGTTTAAGTTTCGTATCGAATTTCCGCTCGAATCTCAGTTTCAGTTTTTCTGTGTATATTTTTATTACCATTTGTTTTCTTTTCTTTTGTTTTCGATTTGTTTGTGTATCTAAATATATATATATATATGGATATGTATGGATATGTATATCTGCCGCATTTATTGTAAACAAAGTAATTAAACTAACTTTTTTGAAGCATTTTTGTTACTAAGCCACACACAGCCACAGCTCAGCCACAGCCACAGCAAAAGCTCAGGTTTGTTGGGTCATGTGGGCAAGCTGGCACCGTTTACCGTTTACCGTTTAATGTTACCGTTACCGTTTACCGTTACAGTTAACTGTTTAACCATTAAATACAGTAATTCTGCTATATTACAAATTGCATACAAGTGACTTATGCTCGTTGTGTATCTTTCTTTGTCTTCCTATCAACATGCTTTCGCTGTAATTGTCAAAATAAACTGCATAACTGTTTTTCTTACTCACCCACACATCAACACACACGCACACACATACATACGTGCATCCGACTCTCACTCATTTACTCTCTCTCTCTCTCTTTCACACTGCTTATCGATGTTGTCATATTCCGTTACGTTCAATTCCACCAACACATTTAACATGCTTTCACTCTCGCTCTTCCTCACAATCTATCTATCTCTTTCTCTTTCATTCATTTGTGCGCTATCTCGTTCATTTATTTGTCTGACTGTTCGGTTTCGTTGTCGCTATGTTAAATTTGATGTCAATTTGGCTGAATTGAAAAAAAAAAACAAAACTATTAACAAAATTACTAACGAAAAATTGTAAATTATTTCTCCTCCTCCCCCTTACCCTTTACCCACTCATCATGGACATACACACGATTATCAACACTGAAAACCCAACCATAAACAACAATACCTTCCAACACTGCCTCCCACACGAATTCTTACTCAAAACGCTCCCAAAACCAAATCCGTTTCCAAATCTAAAACGCTCCGCTTTCATACGTACATCACACAACACCCTTTCTCTGTTTCTCTCTCTCTCTCTTTCTCTTTCTTTCTCCCTTTCTCCCCTTGTTCATGCTGTCTTGCGCTCGCCCAACTGAATTGGTCGAAAACTACAAATGCTCGTTAACAATAAATACAAAATACAAAAAAAAACATAAAAAAACGAACCCATCCAAGAAGCTACCTGCTAAACTTACATTAACCGAGGACTCTCGCATCCTTACGCCATCCGCCGCCGTTCCCTCACCATCGCCATCACCCTCGCCCTCATCGGGTCCACCATCTGCACGTAGTACCCGTGCTAGCAAATGGGGACGCCTTCTGGGCAGTTCAAGTGTCGATTCAGCTAGCGATACTAGCGCCAAGGTAGCCGTCTCGAGAAGTTTGAGCGCCCGCGAAAGTCTGCGTGAGAGCACTGCCCAAGTGAGGCAGAGTAGTACTTCGAGTAGCAATGGTGGACAAGGCAATAAAGTAATTACCGTTAACCAATGAAATCACAAATACAATTAAAACAGACATAAACAAAAACAACAACAACAATCTGCAAAAACCAATACAAGAACTGTGAAAATTGTTAATTAATGAAATATCTAAATTCACAATTCGATTTTAATTAAGTTCTTGTAACGATTTTTGTCACACTAAATTTTAATTTATAAAAACATTCTTAAAGCTCACCTCTTTTTCGTTTTGTTCTTCCTTCTCGATGCCAACTCTTCGTCATTTTGCTTTCATTTCGTTGTTTCGATTTCGATTTGTTATCGACTTTTACGTTCATACCAATGCGATAATTATCGCAAAAAAGCATTTACAATTAAGCAAAGTAAGTTTTACGATCATTTATTTACCGCTACTAACTTATTTAGTTGCCTACAAAAAAACTTAGTTGTTTTCACTCACCAGTCACACTTAGTTTATCGCTATCGGTTGTCACCTATCGATATGTGCACGACACGTGCAACGGCAAGGATGGCGATGCATACAACTATCGCCAGTGCAGATCGTACACTGCGATAGATCGAACTATCGATGTGTCGCCATTCTATCTGTGCCTAGAGTTGAACTTTAAACAAGTCGCGCAGCTGCTGCTTAAACATATCTACACACACACACACACGCAATTGAATTATGCAGATGTGTATATATACATGTGTGTGTGTGAGTGTGTATATATCTCTGTATGCACTGAACACGATAGCAATTTAGCGTAGAGTTTTTGCGATGACTACAAATCGATTGATATGTTTCTATTTTTCGTTTATTGTTCACCAACTTTCTCCTAAACAAAAACTACAACTACAACAACAACAACAAAAACATTGCTTGCCTTGCTACAACAACAACTACTACAACAACAACAACTACAACAACAACAACTTAATTCGATGACGATCAAAATTTCGCTGAAAATGCGCGCCACTTGCAAATCCGATTGGAACTCAATTGCACGAATCTCTCACCTAAACCCTTCTATGCAATCACCAACATCCACAACCAAAACAACAACAACAACAATACTAAAACAACCACAACAACAACAATCAATCAATGAATGCATCACAACAATGCGCAACAACAATCCAACAAAACTTTGCAACTAACCAAACAAAACTTTAAACCATAACTCAAACACTTTTCTCACTTCTCTCCTGTCCCCCCAAAAAAAAAACAAAAACTGAATGAAAAATCCCACCTGCCCTTCAAACTTTCATCGTCACCGATCGATCGATCTATCCGTCACCACCTTCTCAACCTGTCAACCCGCCACAACTGCCTCTGCATCCTGTTATGAATCCATTAAACGACACTCTTCAGGTATTCCCCAAGGCGCCCAAACTGCAGGCAAGCCAGGCGACGCTTGCACGCCAGGACACCATTGACGAGGGTGGCGAGGTTGACTCCTCGCCGCCCAGCCGCGAAAATCGCGTTGTCATCGATGGCGGCGCGGCGACAACCCCAACAGCGGTGACAGCGCCAGTCCTGGCGCCAGCCAATGCGACCGGTGGAACAAGTACGGCAACGAGTGGCACTAAGGAGCGTAATCTGGCGCTGGAACGGGAACGTCAGATCGAAATGGCCAGTTCGCGAGCAACTACCTCGGATACGTACGATACGGGGCTGCGGGAGACGCCACCCACGCTGGCACAGCGCGATCTCATTGCCACCGTGCTGGACATGAAGGTGGATGTGCGGCTGGAGCTGCAGCGTATGCAGCAGCGTATCGGCCGCATTGAGGATCTGCTGGGTGAGCTGGTCAAGCGATTGGCACCGCAGATGGACAGCAGCGGTCAGACAACGCCTGGCGACGAGATCTGTGCGGGTTGCGGCGCGGGCGGCGGCGGCGGCGCAGCGGGCGCTGGAACGCCCACAACACCGGCAACGGCAACGGCTACCACGCCCGTGGACACTGTGATAACCATCTCATCGCCGACAGCCGGTGGCGCAGCAGGCGCATCCACATCCGGTGTTACGGTACCGACCACACCAACAACATCAGCGAGCGCTGGCGCTGGCAGCGGTCTACTAAATCCAAGTGTCCAAGTTGTGTCAAGCGCAGGAGGCAACGGCCTGGGGCCACTGATGCTCAAAAAGCGACGCTCGAAGAGCAGGAAAGCACCGGCGCCTCCTAAGCAGACACACGCCTCAACGCCCACAACGCTAACGGGTGCTGTTGGATCTGTCAGTGGATCTGGTACGACGAGCGTGACAGCGTCAGCGTCAGCAACGAGTCCATCAGCTGCCGCTGAGCTGCTGCACTTGCGCCTACTCGAGGAGGATTTCAGTGTCGCACAGCTGCCATCCAGTGCGGCCGGCACGCCCACAGCGATGGCCACCACGCCGCCACCCATCGGATCAGCAGCGGCAACAGGCACAACAACGCCGACGACATCAGCAAGCGCCACAACAACACCCACTGGCAGCGGGCGCAGCATCAAGCGGGAGTTCCTCTAGCCCAAAATACTGGTGCGTCATCAGTCGGCGGACAGCAGCAGTTTCGAGCAGTAATCCTCCTCATCAGACGACGACTATTCCCGCAGACTGAGCCCATTTCGCGGCCATTCTGAGTTCGCCTACGCATACGCTTAGCTACTCTAGTCTATAAATATGCAAACATAACTAGCATACACATATATCGATATATATATATGTGTGTGTGCAGAGGTGTATATATGTGTATATATACAAAAGGTATTTACATACATAGGAGCATACATACATGCAGCTGCAACTTATTTTAGATGCACGTAACGCTCTCTGTTCCTAAGTCTCTCTCTCCTTTATATACACTTAAAAAAACTACACGCTACCTTAACTCTAATGCTTTGGCTATTGGTCTTTCTCTCCTTCGTCTCCCTCTATATGAATATCTATCTCTCTCTCTCTCTCTCTCTCTCTCTCTCTGTTTGATATGAGGATTTCCAATTTCCTATCCTTGTTGTTATGTACATTTAACGCGTGCACTTATCCTTCATCCTTCATCAACTAACTCCCGGGCAAGGTTTGCTAGCGGTACAAATTTTAGAGCACTCTCCGAGGTATGTGCTCGATAATGATTATAATAATGATGATGATGGTGATGATGATGATGATTATAACGATGAACATGATTACGATTAAGGCAAAGCATATTGCTTACGAATTTGCTACATTTACTGCAATTATTTACCTTTATATACTCGTTATATACGAACAATATTGTAGATGAGGCGAACTAAGTAGTTATATACTATACATACATACATACATATACATATACATATACATACATATGTAAATGATGAATACTTTTGTGATAATCGCTAAGGAGTCAAGCAGCTAAAAAGCAACCAAATGCCAGTGAATTGTACATAGCAGAAAAACTGTGGCACAAGCGCTAAAAACCCAAAAAGGAAATTCCATATGGGAAAACCAAATTAAAAGGAAATCCTAAGCAGAAAGCAGACAGCTACATATATACAGCATGATATCCAATTCCAGCAGACAAATTTGGACCTATAAAACTAAGTAAACTATCGTATATAAAACTATTTAACACGAATCTTTCGATTTTTGAAGCTTCCTCAAACGAATCGCTGATTTTTAGCCTTACGTTGCACTGAAAAGTCAGGTATGTTACGAAGCGGTTTTCGAGTCGTTTTATATGACCTCGCTCTCGTTTGGCATTATACATAGAAATATACATACCTTTGTGGTATGTTCTCAATGGGCCTCCAAAACTATCGTATACACATAGTACTTATCCCCCCTAGAGTACTAATCCGTAGTCGGAGCTCATTTTGTAGTCAGATTTGGGGCTTTTGTTAGTAGGCAGGCATTTTGAGGCCTAAATAGTTGGTGTATATACTCATAGTACCCGTCCTAACATATACGGCTTGAGCATTCTCTGTTCCTTAAGTAACCCCCATGTAATAACTGAGAACAAGATATCTCCAAAGAGAAGAGCAGCAAACAGACAAAAAACAAACAAAAAATAAATGAAACTATACGAAGATCCCAGCCACAACAAACATGAGACAAAGACACAAAATGTTGCCGCAAAACAAAACGACAATCGACAAAAACCTAAACAAAAGAAATAATAATAATAATAATAATAATGATATGAAACTGAAAGATATATATAAATATATATACACAATATATACGAAATACCAGATGTAAATATATAATATTATATGCTTATGTTTATTGTAAATATTTAAATTAAAATAAGCATTTAAAGGGCAGGCAAACAATAAGAAATATTGTGCACTGTTATTAATGATCAAATTGTTTAGCACACACACAGATACACACACAAATTGACACACATATACAAGACATACTATGTGATAAAGTTTAAGGAGCAAAAAGAAAAAACTTTTAATAACTATTTGATAATATTGCTTAGGCTCGCGCTCGCTTGCACCTGCGATATTTGTTTTAGTTTATGGCAAATAAAACAAGAAACAAGAAACAAAACTGAAGCTGAAGCTGAAGCTGAACATAGTAAGAGAATTTCAAGAGACAAAACCCAAAGATAATAACATCTATAGAGTAGTGCTATATCACGATGAAAATAGATATATACGATCATATGGATTGTATATACGATCACGATCACACACACACCATATGACGATATATCGCAACGGTTTCATTATATTTAAGTCGCTTGCAAATGATTTGCTTCAATCGAATGATTCACAGTTGACTCCCAATTATAATTAGTACATTCATAGTTCAAATTAGTTTTATTCGTTTCTTCTTAGATCATTTTTCGATCACTGAGCAGCACCCAGGCGCCATACAGAAATCAAAAGTAAAGCAATACGAACTATCGTCTTCCCGTAATGAAACTATAGGAACTGTGTATGGGGCTCGGTACAGACTGTAGAGAGAGTGTGTTATTTAATTAGTTTTAGTTATATACTTATACTTAGTCTGGCTTACTAAATAGCGCAAATCAAATCTATACAGATTGAATGTTCCGCAGATCTTTTGGCTTCTCAAAGCATCAACCATTTAGTTCGACAGCAACCGAAAAGCAATTCAAGTGGTATTACTCATAGAACATGACTTAAATTATACTCATATACTCTTACACACATACATATACATAGTACTAGTACTACGATATACAAACTACATACATATGTAGCTATTATTGAAATGAATATAATATTGTAATAATGATATATACATACTTATATTATTTCAAAGTTTCGACTATAATGAGATAATTATGAAATTTGTTGCGTATGTTTAGAAAAATTATAAGAATAGAAAGACAAACACTCACTCACACACACACACATTGTTTAAAGGATATGTTGGTTAACTAGAAGCGAGCTCATTGTATATATAATTGATAGTTTTTTTTATATACAATTATATAGGTACATATACTTATGTGTAGGAACTACTCGTAGGACCTAAGGAGCACTAGTCAAATGGCAAATCGATTGACTTAATTAATTATAAAGCATTAAAGTTAGTTTACACTTTGCATATACAATGCATATGCATTATATATAGTATATAGTACGGGAGAGTACGAGTATAGGCTACCTATACTATATGTACACCAAGGGAATACGACTAGTGACATTAGAGTTAACTGTAAAATAGTTTTCAAAATCTGTTCAACTGACAAAAAACAAAAACAAAATACAAAATACGAAAAAAAAAATATATAAGATAAAAGAAAATAAAGAAATTACCAAAATATGGTTAAAATACATAAAAATATTAAAAACAAAAAGCGTTTGCCCTACGCTCCTCCCCCGCTTCCAGCTCATAATTCGCAGCGGAACAAATTTGAATAAGCCATTTAATATTAGAATTGTTAATTTTTTTTATATATATTGTATTGTATTGTTTGTTGTCATCTTTTTTGTAGATTTAGTGCTAACTACACAGAGCCTTATTCATTTATGAATGAAAAAAACTAAGCAAATAACACGATTAAATAATAAAAATCTAAAAACTTACAAAAAAAAACCCCCTAAAAAAAAAGATGGAATTACCAAATAATGAAAGGTGCAATTACAATTTTTAGGTCAAGCGACAATTAGTCAAAATTTATATTTAAAAATGAAAGTTTATTAAGAAAAACATAAAAATAAAATCATAGAGCAGATATTTATATATATATACACCATACATACGACGAATTGCAGAGCTCATCTCTCAATTCAAAGAAGTCAAAAATTCTAACACAAAACTCAAAAATTCTCATTATTTCATTGACTCACTACGAAACCAACTAAATACCCATGCAGATGCCTCTGTCACCTTTGATGAATTTATGCCAGAGATCAAATGTATATATAGTATATATATATAAATATATACACTCTATATATACAGATTTATGTATACATATAGTTATAGCAGCTTCAATCGCTTAGAAGCGCCAAACTGATTAACAAAACAAAAATAATTATTATACCGAATACATACGAACACTTTAAAAATTTAAACAGACACAAAATATTAAGAGTAAAAATAAAAGCCCAAAAAAAAAATAACAAAATATGATGAAGAACAACAAACAAAGAAGATAATATTTAAAATTCGAAAAGAATAACTTAAAAGCTTTTATACGCCAGAATTTTTTTTCTAAGCAGAATTAAAAGAAAATACTAAAAACGATAACGAAAATATACTAGCATAATAAACCAAAATAACATTTAAAAACTACTACATAAAAACTACAAAAAAAATTCAAAAAAAGCCGCCATTTAATTATTAATTATATATACAAAGCAAAAAGAAATGAATAAATGAATTGTAATTAAATTATATACAAATACAAAAAAAAAACAAAGTCTTCAACACTTGAATACCAAAAAAAAAAAAAGAAAGAAAGAAAATTTAAGAAAATACACACACGCCTCATTTTTTGTAAACCCCACTGCAAAAAACACTCTGCAAAAATATACCAAACAAAATACTAGACTCTAGTTTCTAGTCTCTAGACGCAAAAGAACCAAAATTTTACAAAGAAAATTAAACAAAAGAAAAATTTACGAAATTTACGAAATTTACGAAAAACCTAAGATGTTGAGTATTTTCCAAAAATTTGAGAAGCATTGTTGATAAGTAAGTATACAAAAATTTGAACAAAACAAATTGCTTATAAAATTCAATATGATAATGATGATGATGATGAAAATGCTAATTAAAGTGAAAATGATAATGATTTCGTACATGCGCCCTTTCGTTTTTGAAGATGAAAAGCTGCCTATTTATTATATATTTACAACAAATAATAAACATCAAACAATATAATTATGGTAAACAATTTGCGAAAATACTAAAAGAAAACAATACACTGCAGAGAAATAGTTCGTTCATTAACTAAATTGCTCTTTTTTTTTGTTTAATTACGCCCAAATACTTAGAGACGTACAGATTTACAAGCTACATACTAGATTATAGGATATACCACAAATGCTTGGTCAGAACAATGGGCATTAGCCCTGACGCTGAACTTATGAAAAAACTGATAAAAAAAAGAAAAGAAAAAAGAAAAACCAATAATGACAAATACCAAACGAAAAAAGAAAAAAAAGCAGAAGAAAAAAGCATTCAAAATAATTAATAAAATATAGTTGTAAAATTTATTTGAAAATCAATTAATTGTTGCTGTAATTAATGTGTATAGTAAATTAATTATTATGACATTAACATTGATATTACACAGACACACACACATACACCTATGTTACAAGATCTTTGACTTTGTTGCGGAAGAGAGCATAAATGGAAAGAAAAATACAACTCGTATGTATTCATAATGAGAAATATTTGAGAAAGAACATAAAAATAAAACCAACAAATTGATACATTTATCACAGCAATTAATATGGAACAGAAGAAAAATGGAAAAACTGAACGAAACGAAATGATTTAAAAAAGAATAGAAAAAAATACAAAACTTACAATACAAAATAAAAATAAAAATACATACATGTTTTTAAAAACAAAATTGATTTTTTCTTTACGACGAAACTCACAATTTAATTTCAATTTCATACTAAGCTGCAAGGCACTAAAATTTTTGTGAACTCACAAACTCGACGTCGACGTCGACGTCGCTGCTCGTTTTGTCTGGAATTTTCGATGAAATTGCAGGCAAATTCCACGGCTGAGTACCAGGCGAACAGAAATGATAGCAAGGTTGCTGCACTGAACGCACGAAAAAAGGTGTAGCATACTTTTAGTTGCCCACTTTTAGAGCCACTGTGCACATGCTAAAGGTCTGTTTGAGTCTCGGATCGGACTCTAAAACTGTGCCCGTTATCGTTTAAGCGCGTGTTTACTGAGTGTTCTGAGTTTGAGCTCCACAAATTGCCATGGATCCGGGATTTTGGATTTATTTAAACAAAACTCGTTTATTTGGGCTAATTTCTCTCCCTTGGTTTATTGATTTAATTACATTCCCATTATTTAATATATTTTGTGACATATATAATATACAATAAATATAATATATTTCAGTAATAACAATAATTTTCCATTTCCGCATCCGTTTTCCGGCGTACTTAAGAGTATAATATTTTATATATATTTTTAATGTATATATAAAAATAAATACATGTTTTTAAAAACCAATTTGATTTTTTCTTTACGACTAAACTCAAAAATAAACTCAATTTCATACTGAGCACAAGGGAAAAGTTCTCTGTTTACTCACAAAACGAACGTCGACGTCGACGTCGACTTCGCTGCTCGTTTTGTCTGAAATTTTCTATGAAATTGCAGGCAAATTCCACGGCTGAGTACCAGGCGAACAGAAATGATAGCAAGGTTGCTGCACTGAACGCATGAAAAAAAAGTGTAGCATACTTTTAGTTGCCCAGTTTTAGAGCCATTGTGCACATGTTAAGTCTGTTTGAGCCTCAGACCAGACTCTAAAACTGTGCCAGTTATCGTTTAAACGCGGGATTTTGGATTTATTTAAAATAAACTCGTTTTTTTGGGTTAATTTCTCTCCCTTGGTTTATTGATTTAATTACATTCCCGTTATTTAATATATTTTGTCACATGTATAATATATAATAAATATAATATATTTCTGTAATTATATTAATTTGCATAATAATCTTTGTATATATATATATATATATGAAGTGTTATACATATATACATATAAATATATGTATATAAATATATAACTATATACACGTAATTATATATATTGCTATATAGATATATTTATATATATACTGTTGTACATACATATATATATATATATAAGTATTTGTATATTGTATAATAATATATGGGTCTCTGATGAGTATTACATATAGTATAATATAGCATAGTGCATATCCTTCTCAAATATAGTCATTCAATTCACGTCTATAAGCAATTCTTCGAGACCCTTTCCTACTCCCTTTTCTCTTTCCATTTCCGTATTCGTTTTCCAGCCTACTTATGAGTATAATATTTTAAATATATTTTTAATGTATATATATACGTATATATATATATATGTGTTTGTGTGTGTGCTTATGTGTGTGTTAGTGAATGTGAGTTATATCTGCTTGTGTACAATTTGGTTAAAAAAAAAAAAACATTTAGATTACAAATACACAGATAGATAAAATACACATAGAGCTAAAAATTGTAACTTCTGATTAATAAATAAAAAAAAAAAATATAAGTGAAATTTACATTTAGATTTCTTTATGCTTAATTGCTAGTCCTTTAAGTTGTGTATGCGAATGGTACTAATGGGCGTTCTGTTGCAATTGGGCGCCATCGCCAACGCTGGGCAGGGCCTCCTGATCGTGAGGATCTGGGTGATCCGTCTGCACTTTTGGAGATGGCGTCTTGTCCTGATACTGTGGCTGGAGTGGTAGCGTGAGCTTTTTAGTTGAAACTGGACTTGGTGTGCTTAAAACGTTTGCGCATTGCGACAGACACCACAGCCCAGTGCAAACTCTTCACCGGTGGGCGGATGCATTACATGCAGTGGGCACTCATCGCCCAGCAGCTGCTTGGCCTTCGGCCCGGCGGGGCACTGCGGCAGCTTGATCTTTGGTATATTGGTCAACCGTTGGAAATCATCGTGGCACGTGTCGCAAAAGTGTGTGGTGCCAAAGCAGAAGAACACCGCCACCGAACAGCAATATCGGCACTTGTACTCCAGGAAATCGGTGCCATGCTTGGGGCACATCTGTGCGCGTGCCACATCCGAACAGCCGCCGCAGACGAGCTCCTCGGGATCAAACTTTTCGCCAATTTCCGCATCGCAACGTGCCTCGCCGCCGTAGTAGGCCTTTTGGCACTTAAAGCACACATAATACGCGTACCGATCCATTGCCAGCTGAGTGACATCCTTGTTGTCCGTGTCCTTGACTACACCCTCGTACTTAATCCTGTAGAGATAGACAAGCAATTAATTGAAAGATCAAACAAGATTTGGAGGTGTACACTTACCGCATCAGCGCCTTGCGCTTGACGTCCTGCTTTAGTCCATTGATGGGCTCCAGTATATCGGTCAGCAGCGGATGGTGTATGTCCGCCTTGCAGATGGGGCAAAGCGAGAAGCCGAATGTAATGCGCGGTCCGCTCCAGCGCTTCTCCAGGACGGTCCTGCAGCAATGGAAGTGGAACACATGTCCACATTCCAACTGAAGATTGAAAGCAAAATATAAGAACCTGGAACTGCAAGATCGTTTAGAAGTAACTTACGTGGATTGAGGGCGCGCAGGAGACCGCCTCAACGAAGCAGATCATGCACATGTCGTCGGCATCCTGTGTAAGTTTTGGATTGTGCAGCTCCTCGGCCAGCTCGTTCTCACGCACATGGCAGACATGCTGCAAGCAGGGCAGGCATTTGCGCTCTCCGACGACACCACCGCAGGCATGACCACATGGCTTGGTCTTCAAGCAGGAATTGGCTGCATATTCTTGGCACTGGGCATCGGCGCAGACGTTGCCAATCTCTAGGAGGCCCGAGGTGCCGGTGAGACCACAAAAGCGACAGCGTCCGACTGCCTCTTGTGGTCCCGAGATGATCGTGTGGCTGCCATCACGAAACTCTACCATGGCCTTCAGGGTCTTCGAGTCGGCCAAAGCCAGCAGCCAGAAGAGTTTTGTGCGTCCACAGGATTCATGTAATTCCACGCGTATGGCCTCCTCCTCCTCCTTGCACACCTGCCAAAGGGAATAAGAGAAGAGCTCATTAGTTGGAGGTCACCTGCTCAGCGGGTTGCTACTTACCGTGCGCTTGTGTGTGCGCGTCTTGCGGTTGAGATGCAGAAAGCGATCGCAGTCGCCGCAGAGGGAGCCGCATGTCTCGCATTGGATGATGGCCGCCGTTTCGCCGTCGTCGTGATTGGAGCACATGGGACGCGTGTCGCAGAGCTTGGACCATTGGCCGGAGGATAGCTTCTCCACATGATCACGCTCCAGCACACAGAGACTGGCCAGAGCCAGCCACAACGTAGCTGTTTTCGGGCAATGCTCCGGAGTGCGATAGATCTCCTCCAGACGCGTCAAATTCAATACCGATTCGGCAATGGCCGCTTTGGTGATCTGTGACCATTTATCGCTTAGTTTTCCCTAAGGAAATCGAACATTAATTATAGTTACTTGTCTAGGAAGGATTAGCTAAAGACTTACGCTAGCCAGATCTCGTATGAGTCCAATGATGCTCTCCGCCTGCTTGGTAGAGATGATGCCATTGAGGAACCAGCGCTGGTTCAAATTACGCTTGGACTCCTTCTTCGCTGGCGTTATGTCAAAGCGGAAGGGATCGCTGGAGGCTGCCGGTGCCGGCAACGGCTCCGCAGTTGGAGGACGTGCACGCAGCAGCTGCACGGACAGATCCAAAGAGCTGCAGAGACGCACAAAGGCCGGTGTCTTCTCCTGCTGCCCAGATTTGGCGGGTGCTCCGGCGGCGGTCCCATTAGATGTGTTGGTCTTCACCTTGACCTGAAGCTGCAGGGATTTTGCGATGACGGCCAGGAATATGTCAAGTAGGCCCAGACGACTCATGTCGAAGTCGCTGGCGTTCTGATGGGCAATGCTGTAATCGGCTGGTGGCAGACGCTGTACGCCCAGCAGTTCCGCGAAGCTCTCCGGCGTTATTTCGGGCAGAATGCGACGCAAGAGCGCCGTCACCTGGCGCTGGACGCGATCGCTGCCTGTGTGCAGCAGTCCGAGCAGATCCCTCAGCAGTCCGTACTGCTGGGATAGATATGAGCGTCCGACGACGCTGCCGGATAGCGCCAGGACCATGCTAAGCATCTCAAAGCAATAGGTATCCGGGGCACGACTGCGCTCCGAGCTGGTCTCACTGGTGGAGATCACTGCAGCAGTGGCTCCAACCGCTAAATACGGCGGATTGCCAGCCTGCTGCTGATGCTTCAGCATGTGCGCGTAGTTGGTCAGCTCCCAATCCTCCTTGGCGCGCTGCGCCTCCTTCTTGATGGCGTGCACAATGTGCACGATCACCTGCTTCTGCAGGTGGGACAATTTGCTGCGCGAGAACAAGATGCCGACCATGTGCTCGCGCAGATCGAGTGAATCGGCTAGCATGGAGTTGGCTGGCTCGACGGCTGGAGCACCCTGTGCCGCCACCGTTTCGCTCACATTGCTGATGAGCTTGCCAAAGACCTGGCCAGTAATGAGACGGAAGACACGCAGTGTCTCCGCCTCGCAGATTTGCTGCTGGATGCGGGCGGCATGCGATAGCCGCAGAGTGGAACGATACTCGGCCAAAGGCTCCTCCAGACCCTGCTGTAAAGTGGGTAGGCCCATTAGCTTAATCTGCCGCACGCGCAGCGTATTCTCCGGTCCATGTAGTTCCAAGCGAAAGTGCGTTGAGCTCTCGTCGCTTATCTTAGTCGCAATCCAGACGCACGCCTTCTGGTCCACGTCCACTGTTTTAATGACGTTGGTGTCGCCCAGTGACTGACCCGCATAGAAAACCACATTCAGCACTTTGTTCTGTGTATAGAAATAGATGTGGTTAAGTGAGCTGCTGCTTATCGGATTAGCAAGCTAATTATAGCGGACACCATATGACCAGGTTCCTTTGACAGCTAATCTGATGTCAAGAAATGGGAGAGGGAAACTCAAGCGGACCTAAGCGGTCACTTGGAAGAGGGATTATAGCTCCGAACCCTTCCTAGACTGGACTCACCTGAATGTCGCGACTGTTGTCGATGTGCACTAGGACATATTTGCAAGCGTAGCTCAGCTTGTTCATGGATATCTCGATGACTTTGCATTTGTTGCGATCCTCTTCGTCGCTCTCCCAGAATGTCTCCGTGGAGTTGTCTGTCAGGGATTCGGCCATGGCCGGACGCGAGGAGACCGTCACCTCGAACATGCCGGCCAGATCCGTGTAGGTGATGACCTTGGCGCCAGCAGCGCTGCTCGCATTCATTTGGTTGCTGGCGGCGGCAATGTTATGCTCCGCATCGGAGTGTGTCTCGCCAGGAGCAGGGGCTGCCATCATGGTGGAGACGGCCATAGCATCGTTCTGCTCATCGGACTTGGACAGAATCTTGGAGATGTTGCCAAAGACGTGCGAGCTGTGAAGGAACTGATGATCCGCCTGACGGAACCGTATGCCAAAGCACTGTATGGCCACCCGCTGCAGGGGTGAACCAAGCGGCAAGTGAAGCGTCAGATCTGCGACGGATTTCAGCAGCACGTGCAGCGACTGTGTTATGAGATGCGAGAAGCATCCACTGATCTGTGTATAGGCCACCGGATGCTCCAGCGCCTGCTCCGCCTCCTCGTACTTGCCGTCCACCAGCTCCACGCTGCCCGAGGCCAGCGAGCTGACAAACCACCACATCAGATCGTGGAGGCAGACGCCTTGGGTGACTCCACGCACCAGCCAATTGAGCGCCTGCAGCGCATAGATCCTGCAGGCGGCAATCCTCAAGCTCCGCCGCATTGCGCCACGCAGCCTGTCCAGCTCGTGTTTCTGGGTCATAAAGGCCATCGCAGGGCGATTCAACAATGCGGTATTCTGCTCCGGCATGGGACTTGCTGGTGGATGGTGATGGTGCTGCTGCGGCTGCTGCTCCTTGGCCTCTGCGCCCTGTGGTTGATTCGCATTGGAGTTGTGCACGACGGCAACGCTGGCCAGCAGCTTCTGCGGCACCAGGCGACGCAGGTGCTCCGATGGGTAGCAGATGAGCAGCGATCCGTCGCCCTCGCTCGTCGAATTGTTGCGTCTGCGGTAGACAACTTTGGGATGTGCATCTTGTGGCACCACTGCCGACGACACTGTCGGCTGCTGCTGCTGCTGATGATGCTGCTGCTGCTGCTGCTGCTGTTGGGCTACAGCTGCCCAGCCCTGGCCCATCGAGTAGCTGCGATGGAACTTGGACAAGCCACCCGAGCCAGATGGATTCGCCAGCGGACCAGACATCATCTCATAGTTGTTCGGCTCACAGGACTCGTATGAGATCTCTGAAAGAGGCTGTTAATAGAAAGGAGAATTAGAATAGGAAATAAATAAATAAATAAATTATTTAGAGTCGACTAAAAGATAAACGTTTCTTATAAATTATATAATATAAAGCTTCAAAAGTAATCTCCAAATTACAAGGGTCAAAAGTAAAAAGTATTAAAACTGATTTAATATTGTATTTGAATTGATCCAACATTTCTTGCAAGGATTCAGGAAAACCCAAGCAGAAGAATAAGTAATAATCTACGTAAATTTCACCGAAGCTGATAGAAAAGTGAAAAGTTTATTGAACGAAGAGAGTCTTTAGTGAACATGAAATGAGAAAATGATTGTGAAAAGCATAATCAGGGGTGCATAAAGGATATAAGATATACAGGAAGATAGTTCCTAGTAGGTCTACAAGGAATAGAGAAGTCGAGGCGACTTAAAGGAGTAGAAGAACAGCTAAGATTGTTTTTCGGTGAGCTAAAAACGGAAGATTTAGTAGTAAGAAACTACTAGAGTAGGATGGCAGATGAAGATTCGCACCCCAATTGCAACCACGAAGGGATAAAAGCAGAAATTGCTCCTGAACTGACTTTTTTATTGAGGAGACCATACCACATGAACAGTATTCAAGAATCGCCGTATTAGCGATACGTAAAGTAACTTGGTGGTGAAAGGAACCTTAAATATTTTCCACCAACGCCTAATGAATCCTTGAACGCCTTTGGCAACACTTACAATAGGTGAAATATAGGTTAAAATGTAGTTAAGAATCGAAGAGAACAAAGAACAAGTCTTGAAAAGTAAATATGCGTTCCAATGGAAGGTTACCAATATACGATGATATGGCTAAAAGTCAGCCACATACACTTAGAGCAGTTTGGAGGAAGAGGATTGGGTAAGAGCTTGGATCATGTGGAAGAAGAGCATGTTGAAAGGGGTCTTTGAAAGAGAAGATTACACTTAAAATCATCAGCATACGCGAACGAGACAAAATAAATGGAAGATTCCTAATGAAAAGTATGAAAAATAATGGACTGGTATTCCCTGGATTCCCTTGAGGTGCACCAGAAGTAACATAGACTGGTCTGGAAAATGCTGAGCTAAGTACAACATTTCGGGTTCTACCTTTTGGGTAAGTAGAAATCCAAGGTAGAAAAGAGGGAGGGGGAGAGGGAGAGGGAGGGAACGCAATACAACTGAAAGTTGTTGTAGTTGTAGTAGAAACTAACCGATTAATATCGATAAGCGATGGCTTAAGTGTTATCAATAAAGATAAAGAGAACGTGGCGCGACCCAATTCCGTCCGCCTGTACTTCTTCTCCTCTTTCAGTTCGAATGGAATAATAGTCATGTCAATTATACAGAAGTCAGTTAAGAGTGTTCGACAAATGACGAATAATTTATAGATAAGTAGAGCAATAACAGATAAGAAGAGGAGAGAGGAGAACTGGAACACCCCAGGGGAAAAGTCAATGACCTCTTTGGAAAAGAAACAAGGAAATCAATTTCATTGAAAAGAAATGTAAGCAAAAGTGACGTAATCCGATGATTAGCACCTGTCTAGCCCAGACAACCAGGTGCCCTTATCGCACCCACTGATAACCTATAGTATACTCCTATTATTGAGGGTATAGAAGGAATATTACGTGCACCTTACCCGATCAAATCCGTTTTCATTGGCTGTGGCTCCTAGGCCGAACATCTCGTAGGGCAGATCCTCGTGGGCGGCGGTGCCCAGGCACTCGAGGCAGGCGAAGCTGTCGGGTGCCAGCCAGACGTTGTCCGGTGTGGCCGGTGGCACGCCCACAAAGCTCTTGCGGAAGGGCGTAAACTTGCCACTGAGCCGTCCAATGCGACTGCTGCGCGCTGAATCCGCTCGACTTGTGCTCGGCTTGCTGCTCAAATCAGTTGGGCCCAGATGCTGGTGCTCAATGACCACGGGCATTGGCACGGACATCTGCTGCTGTTGCGGCGATCGCTTTTGGCTGCCAGAGCTGCCTGCAGCTGGCTGCAAGCTGCCCCCAACGCTGCTCGAGGAGCACAGCTCAAGCAGAAACGTGGCATTCTCTCGCATCGTGGTGTACACCTCCGCGTTGGCAATCAGTGTGGTGGTCTTCACGCCGAACAGGTTCATCTCAGTGCCTGGAATAGGGAAGGGAATACCAAAAGGTTAGAAAGGAACGAACAGACACGAACTTTAAGAGACAACTTTGTGAGTTCTCTCTGGATAAAGATATATATACTATATATTGTACTTTCGATCTGCTAAAGGGAGCTACCCTCAAGGAAGGTTCCAGATTGGGAACTTGGGATTACAGACATGTTAAAATTGATCATGTCTGCCTTATGCATCAGCCTTAAAAGGGAACTCAAGGAGCAGATGGACCTCCAAGAGATCAAGATCTTATATAGAGGTAGTCAGGATCATGATCTTACCTGGTCCGGAGGCGCTGGGTGCGACTATGTTGACATTGATGGTACTGCGATTGGTGGTCAGATACTTGTCCCGGCAGGAGTCGCACATGAGGAACCAGCTGGAGGCGCCCTTGCCGCCCTCGCCGCAGTTTCCAGCCCAGCCCTCGCAGAAGATGCCCACCGAGTTGTAGCCCTTGCCCTTGGCGGTCTTGCCGCAGCCGGGATGGGCGATGCGCATGTGATATGTGACCGGCATGGGCAAGAAGAGTTCACAGATCTCGCACCAGCTGCCGTCGTCCTTCTTCTTGCGTTTGCCCTTCTTGCTCGGATCCTTGTCAGAGCCCAGTTCACCCTTGCCGTCCTTGCCATCCAGATCGCCGTTGGCGTCACGTGCGCCCGGCGAGAGCAGCCGCTGCTCGCGTTGCTCCAGCGCATTCGACTGGACAATTTGGACGCAGCCGGCGCAGATCTGCTCCCAAAGATAGACCAGACAGCGCAGGGCTGGTGGCAACACGCTCACCATCTCTGGCAGCGCCTGTAGCTTCTGCTGCTGCTGCTGCTCCTCGCCAGCATTTGCCGGCATATTCTTGCGATGCTTGCTGCGATTGTGCAGGGAACAGTTGCCGCTTTTGGCGAGCGTCTCCAGCGTGGATGGACGTATGTTCAGGTAATGTCCCGCATTGGCCACCTCCACCGAGTGACGCTGTTGTGCCTTCTGCTCGCGCGACAGCTGCAGACGTGCGTCAGCCTCGCGTCGGGTGACGACTGTGGCGCCCTCCTTGGGCAGACCGGGATGGAACTTCAGGAAGCTGGCACAAGCCATGGCATCATGGACGACGCCCTCGTGCCAGAGCAGAGCCGCAAAGACTGCGCGTATGCTCTCCGCAAAGGATGGCGGCATTGCCCGCTTAATGGGACCCATTAGGTTGCTCCGCTTGGAGCAGGCAGACGCGGAGGCGGAGGCGGACGTGGAGCTGGTTGGTGCCGTAGGACTATCGCCCAACTGCAGCTCACTTTGGGTTTCAGTTCCTGTTGCTGTTGTGGATGTTGTTGTCGTTATTTGCAGACTGACATCTGCCTCCAGCTGGGCCAACTTTGAGCCTCCCGCCTCCTGGGCAGCGGCTTTGCGTCGGGGCGAGTGCTTGGGCGTCGAGAGCAGTGCTGCAGTTTGGCTTGCCGAGTAGTTGAAGCGACGTAGACTGGCAATGTCGAACTCCTCCTCCTCGCTGGTGATGTCCAGCTCAATGGAGCCGTTGTCCCGACTGTTACCATTGCCTCGAGTAGGTGAGTCCGGGTGTTGGTAGCGTTGTGCGTGGTACTGCGCCTGGAGCCGTGCCTGAGAATTCGCCTGTACGTGTTGCTGTGCGTGATGTGCCAGCGGTTGAGGCACAGCCTGTGGAGGACGCTGTGCTTGAGCCTGATGCTGTGGCAGAGGCTGCTGAGGACGCTGAGCCTGGGGCGGAGGCTGCGGCTGGCGCTGTGGCAGCGGCTGCGGAGGGCGCTGTGCTTGAGGCTGTGCCTGTCGTTGAGCCTGGGCTTGGGGCTGAGCCTGGGGCTGTGCCTGGGGCCGTGCCTGCGGCTGCGCCTGGGGCTGTGCCTGGGGCTGCGCCTGAGGCCGTGCCTGGGGTTGTGCCTGGGGCTGTGCCTGGGGCTGTGCCTGGGGCTGTGCCTGAGGCCTTGCCTGGGGTTGTGCCTGAGGCTGTGGTAGAGGGTGCGGCGGCCGCTGTGGTTGACCCTGCTGCTCCTCCTTTTTAGCCATATTACGGACTAGCTCCCGTACAGAGACAGATCCCAAACGCTCCGGTTGTCGTAGAGGCGGTGGCGGTGCTGCAGCCTGATCCTCATTCGGAGGCTGGTCCTCCTCTTGCTCCTGGTCTTCGTCTTGCTCCTCTGGCTGAGCCTGATCTTGTGCCTGAGCTTGAGGCTGTGGTTGCACCTCAGCGCCAGCCGGAGCTGGAGGCAGTGGCTCAACTGGAGCCTCAATCGGAGGCTGTGGCTGAGCCTCAGCCGGAGGCTGCACTGCATCCCGTAGTTGCAGCGGAGCATATGGCAAAAACAGACCCAAATCCTGGGGTCGAACCTCAGACGAAGCGTCAGCCCGAGTCACACGCCGTGGCTCAACTGGAGGCTGCACTTGAGCCTGGCCACCACCCTCGGCGGCATCGCCCTTAAACCACTTTTGCAGCGCTTGCAATTTGCTGGCTCCGCCGCCAACGACGCCCGCAATGGCCGATCCCAAGTTGCCGGGCAACAGCTCGGATGCAGCACTCACCGAGGCCTCCCCATCCGTTGGCTGTTCCGAACACTTGGCAGCATGCAAGAAGGGATTCGTGGAGCTTGTACCTGAGCCAGAGGCTCCGGCGCTTGTGCTTGATGCCGAACCACTTGGCAGCTCAAAGAGATCCCTATCGGCGGCTGTGGCCTTAAACTTCGTTGGACTTCTCGGACTGGTGGGGCTGTCGACGCCGCTTCCACATGGACTATCGGATGTGACCTCAGTTATTTCGCAGCCGGTTGTGGAGGTGCCCTTGGTGCGAGTCTTGGCTCCTGCGGCTGAATCATTGATGGGCTGCAGCAGAGTTCTGGTCAAGTGTTGGTTGAATTGCAGGCACCAGGCCTCCGTGGGATACCAGCCCATGGTGCAGTGCTGGCGTATGGATTCCGTGGAGAGACGCAGCCAGGTGCCGTCGTCGTTTTCGATTTCGTCAATGAAGGAGATGATGCCGCCAAGGCGCACGACGCCCACCTGCTCCGACTGAAGCGTCGGATGGGAGCGTATGCGTAATCCAGCGCTCTGGCGCGCCTGGAAGCGACGCAGCTTGCTGGGCGCCTGTGGACGTCGTGCTGCATTGGAGCGCAGTGTGGGCGGAGGTAGGACACCCTCCTTGACCTCTACGCGGTAGACCTCCTCGAGGGGTATGCCATCGATGGTAACGGCCAGACAGTAGCCGCCCACTGAGTTGGGCGTCCAGTGGACACTGAAGGTGCCATCCTCCATGTCCTGGGCGCACAAGGTTTCGGTTGTCCGTGTCTGAACGGGACTACTGAAGCGTAGCTCCTCGAATGAATAGTTCGTGTATGGCTTCATAAAGGTGATGGCCTTGAAGCACATCTTCTCCTTGGTAGTCGCCTCATAGTTCAAGCGTGGCGGCGGCGCAATGCCGCCCAGGTGACCACCCAGGCTAGCGTGTTGACTATCGTCGGCATAGGAGGTGCGACGCATCTTCAGATTGCCGCCCAGGCAACCGCTGCGGTCCGGTCCGGTGGGTATGGCCTTGATCTCTACCTTCAACTCCGGCACCAGCACCGCGTCCCCATACTGATCCCGTATGGTGACAGTTACCTGGCTGGGCCAGCCATAACGCAAAGGTTCCGTAATGGTATTCAGCTCACATCTGCGAGAGGAGTTGGGAAATTGATTCCTTGAAGTCTTGCAATAAGTTATGTGATAGGTTTACTTACTTGTTGGGATCCAGTCGGGACTCTGGCTGCAACCAGGCAGCCAGACGAGCACCGGAGGAGCCTGGTGCTCCGCTAATGAAATCCTTAAGGAATTGCCGTTCATTTGACTGCGAGCTGCAAATGAAAATCAGAAGGAAAACCATTGAAAATCATTGAAAAATAAAGATCGCTTAAGCTAAGATCAATTAAATTGAGAACATTCCTGAGACCGGAAAGAGAAGAAAAGCGTGACCTTTGTGACCCTGGGGATGCCAGCGAGACAATTGGACGACCTGAGTGGATTCTGATTGGAATCACAGCATCAAAGTCGAACCGATTGTTACCTGCGCGCCCTACCTTCAATTCTCTCTTTACTCTCGCTCTCTCTCCCTCTCTTTCTTTGCTCGCCGACTCCTGTTGAATACGGCGCAGGGGCAATGGGAAATGATCACGTACGAACGTAGCAAGTTGTGGGCCAAGCGGCGGGACGACAGGCGGAAAGAGCACGTAACGGCGATCTCTCGCAGCAGGTGGGTAAAGTGTGTGTGTGTGTGTGTGTGTGTGCCTGCGTGCCTTTTTATGCGTGTGTTTTACATGTGTGTGTGTGCAGTCACACACTGATCATTTTATGATTAAGTTCGGCCTCAACCACGCACGTGCACATAACGCGTGAGGCAGCGGGAAACATATCTAAACACACACAGACACACATATATATGTATCTATATCCATACATATGTCTTCTGCGGCTTATCAACACACATGGAACACACCTTATCAGTGAATGGTTAAACTGCAACTCTGACTGATAAGCTACCATATTAAATGCCAGTTACGTATCAATAATAAAGTATAAATATTATTTAAAGGAATTGTCGAATTCATTTTCCAACATTTGTTGCTAGGATTGGGGCAAACCCAGAAAATCTCAATCGGATCAATAGGTGGTAGGAATTAAATTATACAAATAAAAAGCAGAGGAAAGAAAGACAAAAGGATAAAATATAGAATACTCGTAAGTAGAGGTTAATAATTTCTACTAAGATATAGAGAAAGAGCAGATTTTACAGGAGAAAGAGAAGTTTGTTAACATAACTAAATATTGTCAGTTAATGAAAAGTGTGTTTAGAGATTTTTAGATTTAGTCCTGAATTTTCTTTATAAACTCAAACGCCAAGAGATCGCTGAGGACATGCTAGAACAAGTTAATTCTAACCCCACATGAGATATGGGTTAACGAGTTTGAAACCAGTTAATAAGCTTTAGCATAGCGTTTTTCAATCGGAGTATTGTATTGGCCAATCGGAAATGAAATGAAACTGATGGACATTTCACCAAGCTAAGGTCCCATCGAATTTTTGGACCATTCGACAAATTCAATAGCTCAATAACTCCATACAGAAGGGGAAGGTGCTTACTCTGACAAGTGATATAATAAATTATATATATTATATCATATATATTTGTGTTTTATTGAATGAAAATGTCCATATATGGCTATATATAATGAATTAGATTTTCAATACGTGGCAGAGTTCAAAGTAAGTGCAAGAGTTGAATGCAAGTAACCATATCAAAATAGTTAGATAGAGCTAACATTAAGTATCATCAACTAGAGAGCTTGGTGATGTAGTTTGTTTAAAGTAATTAGATGGGCAGTAAGATAAAGTAACTAGCTGAAACTTATAAGTACTTAGATAGGTTAGCATAAAGTAGTTGAATAAAAAGAGTTAAAAGTAGCTAAATGAAAATGGAAAGCGAACAGTAGCAGGGTTAAAAGACATAGAGAGAAGAATAGATTAAGCAGAAAGAGATAGAAAGTATGTTGTATATATATCAGTTAGAGAGAATCAATTGGAAGAAGGTAGATAAAAGATATGGTATTAACAAAGATACATATAAAAAAGTTAAGGAAGAGAAATAAATACATAAAAGAGTAGGAAAGGGATTGGCGGACAGACCTCAGCTGTTCTTCGAGTGAAGCTAAGTTAGGGTAGTAAAGAGCTAGATAATAGTAGTAGATAAAGGAAGATAGATAGATAGTTAAAGTAACTGGTTACTTACTTAACTATATATCAGAACATATGTATTTATGAACGATTAAATGCAATTGATCACGTACACAGCACACGCACACGATATTTGTCACAGCTCGAAAGCTCAAAGCTCGTTCTAGACACTTGTGAAAATAGAGGAAGAGCTTTTACTGGCAAGTGTCTGACTAATACATGCACAGCACACACCAATACATGCACGTGAATGAGGTACTTGAGTGCATACTCTACAGATACTATAGAAAAACAGTGGAGTTTCATATATTTCCACATGTACATAAAGAAAATGTGATCGTATGTGTGTGTGTGAGAGTATTTAAGTGAAGATTTACTTGAAGCAGTAATGATGGCTCTTATATGGCACTCTGGCAAATATGTTTTTCTATGTTTATTTAATGGGTGAATGTTTAACAACAACAACAACAACAACAATAATTCCAACAATAACAGTGGGCAACGTACAGTGGGGCAAACCCGAAAACAAACAAACTGCAGACATTTACATAAAAAGCAGATAAAACAATACGAAAAATTAAATGAAAATGAAAACGAAAGAACCAACTTTTCCAATGAAATGAGCAGCACAAAAGGTACAACACATATGTGTGTGTGTGTGTGTGTGTGTGTGCGATACGCAGGCGACCCCCTTGCCCCACTCGACTGGGCAGACACGTAAACAAAATGCGACCCTGCACTTCACCAAACATCAACAACAACAAAAGCCAACAACCAACTGTGGCGTGTGTGGTATATACACACATATGAGTGTGTGTGTGTGTGTGTGTGTGCGTGCATGCTACCTGTGGGAAACACGTTTTTTATTTTTCATTGAACGCTACGCGCACGGGGGAGCTAGCTCAGACCCAGTCGAAGTGCCTGTTCCAGTGCCCGATCCCGACCCCGGCCCCGGCACAAACTAAGCCCAACTGGGCGAACACAAATGGAGCTCTAAGTAGAGCGCGCAGCCGCAGTGGCAGTGGCAGTGGCAGTGGTAGCCATAGCCGCAACAGACGCTCTGAAGCAAAAACAAGTTGCAGCCAGCAGCGCCATAAAAATTCATTCATTCATTCAACAAAATGCGGAAGAGACCAACACGCTGAGGGGTTGAACACCCAGTTGGACTATCAAGCATGACAACTGCCTGAGAGAGAGAGGAAAAGATTCAATGAATCAATATCTAAGTCGGTTATGTTATCTATATATTTTATAGGTGAATGAACTGATAACAAAATATGAAAAATTAGAGTAGTTATTCTCTATATTCTGTGCTGATTTGCTGCCTTCCAGCATGCTGAAATTTTCATCAGTTAGGAAGCAAGTTCTGTGTTCTGCGTGGAGCTCTGCTCTGACGGCTTTAATATCCAAAGTCAAGTGCGTGTAAGCGTTTCACTCCGTGATCTCTTTGTATCTCTTGTCCTATGTGTGCGTGTGTGTGTTAGATATCAATGCATTTATCGCACAATCAAGTTTAGAAGGGAATGAAGTAATAGCCGCAATGAACAATTGAAAGGCATGGAAACCAAAAATCACCGATTCAACGATGTAATAATTGAGCAGACCAGGAATAGAGTGAGAATCAGGAGGTGGAGGAGTCAGAATACATATATAAATAAGTCTAGGGTGGGTAGAGCCCGCATTGCTAACAGTCTGTTGTCTAACTGGGGAGAATTTGGGGGAAGAGCAAAAGAGAAAGAGAGACAGAAAGACAGAAACAGAGAGAAACGAATGGCAACTTCCGCTGCATCATGTGTCAGTCACATCAAATTGAACGCAAATTGATTGCAAGACTCGCGCTCCACTTACGGAAAATAGAGATGCGGCAAGGGTCCTCCTCTTTCTCTCTAATAGCGGTAATTAAGTTACAGGCGGGCCTGTCACCCAATTTAAGATCTATCTCTCTTTCTCTCTCTTTCTTCTGTCTATCTACTTACCCTTTCTATCGTTTTATACTCACATCGTTCTATGGCGCATGCCAAACAAACGGCAGCAAATGAATACATACATACATTTATATATATTTATATTTTCCACTTCATTGAAAAATATGGGAGCATGGCATTTGAGGAGAAAACTGATAAGTTTCATTTATAGAAACTCCTGATAAAAATCTATAATATTCTGAGTCAGGGGATACAAACTGTGACGTACGAACATGAAGTAGAAAGGTAATAAGTAGGAAATAAAACATAGAAGGGGATTTCTTGTATGCAATATTATTATTATATCTAGATTCTACGAAGAAACATACCTACATATGTTACATATATCAGAACCTTTTATTCACAAACTGAACAACATGTGAGCAACTTTATTAAAGTTAAATAGGATCGAGTCATAACAAAAGGAAAACAATTTGCCACTTGAGCAACTCAAGTGAAGTATAATAGAATTTACAGCATTTTATATTATGATTATACATACATATAAACATGTATAGGTGCATTTATTTTGCATTCACAGGGGAAACGACTAATTGCAGACTCCTACTGTATGCATGTACGTGCATGTCAATGCATGCATACATACATACATATATTCATATTTACGTACTTAATTGAGCTTTTGTAATGCCAAACGAGTTCGAGACTCACTAAGCGACTAATAGTATGAATCATAACTTTATTTTAAATCTTTAGCTGTATTACAGTTATTCCAATAATTTAACATACCAAATAAATAAAACTAATCATCGCTGCATTAGATTTTTATCGATTCGAATAGTATTTTTTTGCTAATCGTAAACCAACTGCATCTTATCGCAAGACATCGCGAACAAACATGTCCGTACTTGTACTTGTTGATCTTGTTTTGATTCTTATTTCTTGGGATAAATTAAGAAAAACATTTTCAGCTGATTGAAGGAAGAGAGGAAACAGAGCGAGAGCGGACAAGAAACGCGAGAGAGAGGGAAAGAAGAAGAGAGAACAACTAAATCGGATCAGCTGTAATTAAGTGCAGTTTACGCACAGTGGGAATAAAAAGCTTTTAATACACGCATTTTATGCAGTTCAAATGCTCTAATTGAGTCTATTTGAAGTAGCCTCTAACCAGGTCTTAATTTAAATACATAAGCTACAAATTGATAAGTTGCTACAAAGGAGAGTCTCCCTCTCTCTCTATCTCTCTTCCTGTCTTTCACATACATATATATGTAGGAATTTATAAAGCTAAACGCAAATCCATGCGAGTCAAACCCAACAAGAACAAGAAAGAACAAAATAGAAAAGAAACAGAAGAAGTAAAAAAAAAACCAGAGAGCAAGAGAGCGAACACAAACGAGAGAGCGCATGCAATGGCATTGCCATGCGACTCGGGCGATCGTCAAGTCGAAGTTTCTCAGTATAATTTTATACGCGCTCGTGTGAGGTGGTGGTTCGCTTCGTGAAGTTTGTCTCTTGTTGATCTTATTTTGTATATGATTTTGTGTCTTGCTTTTATTTTTGTTATTTTTGGTTGATTCTTTTTTTTTGCTGTGCTGTGAATATATTTTTGTTGATGACGCCTAACAACATTAATATGTATATTAGTGCGATTTCGTAGAGTGCGGCGAAAGAAAGAAAGAACATTTCGTATCTGATGAAATACTCTCGAGAAATACACAAAATATATCCATCTATACGTAGTCTGTGTGTATGTGTGTGTGTGCATGCATGGGTGTAGACAACTGCGAGTAGATGGAGTAGCAAAAAGAAGCAACGGTGGATGTGGTTCGGATTGGGACAGGGTCAGTTCGAGTGTCCAGCAATTTATATCGTCTGTAATTGAATCAATCGCCAAACGGAAGTGAAAACCGAACCCAAAATCAACTCTAGCAGTGCACGCCCCAAAGCAACATCCCATAACAGAACGCACAGAAAATATAAAACAAAATAAAAAAAAAGAGAGCTTAAAGAAATTATTATTCACATACATAAGATAAACCGACGACGATAAACGGCAACAACGAAGAAATCGACCCAAAGCAGACGGCAACACCCCTTCGACAACCAACCCCCCCAACTCCCACAACAACAATATCAACAACAACAACAACAACAACAACAGTAGCTCATCCGAGATCATGCCGCATTTACATCTCTGTCTGAGTCTGCTGCTTCTTGTTGCGGCTGCAGCCGCCGCATCAGCAGCATATCCCGTGCGTCCCCGCAGAGCCAATCTCCGAGCTGACGCAGATGCCAAGCCCGAAAGCATCTGCACCCATTGTTACTGCCATGGCTCTACGGTCATCTGTAACTTTGCGCATAATCACACGGTAAGTCTATACTACTATTTACATATACATATATACAAAAGCTTCGACTGGTTCTACATACTAAATGCTTAATTTTTACCAGAACTATGAGACGAATGAGTAACAAACAAGTTGGCATGACTAATGCACAATTTTATAATTTGCCTATCAGTTCAGTTTTGAATATTTTACTTTTGAATACTATGATTCGAGTCATTATTCACAGTATACTCATATACCGTTATCAATACGAATTGAAAGATGTGTAAGACTCGATATTTCATTCAAGTGAATTTCCCATAGTTATCAGCGTGTTTAGGATCGTTAAAACTGGCTAATTAATTGGCAGTCAGAAACTGAGACAGACACAGTGACAGAGAGAAAGAGACAGAGACAGATATAGATATAGATGAAGATATAGACACAGGGCAATCAACACATAAACGAAATGTTGCTAATTTGTTGCGGCAAAAGGCCAACGGCAAACAAAACACGCTACAAACGTGTAAAATGAATGGATAAACGTACATACAGTGAATGCACGATATAGTGAACAAATAAACAATAGGAAATTAATCAGTTATTGCTTATTTACGTTCTAGAAAAACAAATAGAATCAAAAACTATTTATATATAAACGTGGTCTGCATATATCAGAATAGTTCTAGACAAGTCTGAACTTGTCTACACGATTATCGTTTATTATCGCGGAATATGCGGACATAATCCTAATCTTATCATTATAGAAATCATACTATGGCAGCATTGTATGTCAAAGCGAATACACACTGTATATAGGACTCACAGTTGTATTCATAAGTATTCACAAACAGTTGCTTTGAGTGTTGTTTGTTTTTGTTGTTTTCATGTTGTGACAGTTTTTTTTTTTTTAATTTTTATATTTGGTTCAAAGACTTTTGGCAAGTACTGTGCGAATATTGACATATCAAAGCCGATTCATTTATAATTGTATGCTTGTTTGTGGCAACAGTGTGAATCGTAACGTTGCAGTCACATAACGAATAATGAATCCATTCGTGAATGATTCAATATGTAATCGAACCTGTTGCAACAACAGCAATTAACAGCTACAATTGCTGCAAAATGAAAAGAATAAACCAACTTATCGAGCATTTCAACCCGTTCAACTGGTTATGCAAATGAATCAGGTGTGAATATATATAGTATCAGCGTATTATGTGTGAGTGTGTGTGTGTGTGTGGAGTGTGCTGTGGCGTCTTCACATTGTGTTGATTGAGTGGTGTCAATCCATGAGGCGCTCCAATTTGAAGGCTTCGATATCTATTTTCGAGTGTTTATCGTTGTCATTTCCGGATGCATATGTGACAGACGGATAACTTACTAAACTCCGTAATAAGCTAAGGCGCCTCCAAACCGGATGTGGGCGTGGCAATTGTGGAACAGACGATTGTCGTCGTTGTCGCTGTTGTCGCTGCTGTCGTCGCGTTGACGTGACAAGTGATTCTGCACTTGTATAAAAGCTGCATGTTCTATCTCTATCTGTGTATGTGTATGTGTGTGTGTGTGTGTGTGTATATGGTGTGTGCGTGTGTGTTTTGTCATCTTGTAAATACATGAAATTTATGAACTGTGGAAATCCACCCACACCCAAATGAGATGCTCCACAGATCGTGGGCTGGGCAATGTGCAAAGTTGACGAAAATGAAAAAAAAACCGCTGGAAAATAAAAACAATTTTTCCATTTTCCACATTTCTCAACGCTTGTCGAATTCTCATTTCACATTCTCAATTTTGATAGCTAGTTATAAACATTCAAGTGCTCAATGCACTCAAGAATTCAAATAGGGTAGATACACAACGAAGGAGAGAGAGAGAGAGAGAGAGAAAGCGAGAGAGAAAGACAGACAGAGAGGGAATGCTCGTATGTGTTTGTTTTAGAAATGAGTGTTTAAATGCCATTCGAATGGCTACTAAAACTACTTAAACCAAATGGGATCTCAAATAGGATTGAAAATGGGTATGAGAGATACTAAAAATCCATCAAGTGGCAAACGAGTCTCTTACACACACACACACACACACTGACTGACGATGCAACACGGCAGGAGGTGCAACAAAAGTAAGAGGCACATTTTTAAGTGCGCCTCCAGATGCTACATAATAAAGACACAGACATATCCATTGAGTATATATCTTATACATAACATAATTGAATAATTCGAGCAATATTTGCACTTTGTGCAGTTTATAGAAAATGTTACGAAGTGAAAGAAATTGAAAGGCGCATGAGATAACTGAATTTATGATTCGAAAACGATAACAGTCTGCAACCTAATCCTAATCTTATCGTTTTGCAATAGAAAGCGCAATTTGTTGACAACAAATTTTGACAGTTTTAATTTGTGTCTCATGAATTTCGAATAGCGTTATGAGTGGATGAGTATTACGAGTCCAAGGTGACTCCAAGGGGCCTTGTAGCTGATACTTATATATATCATATAGCAGATAGAAAGAAATATCAGGTTTGGATTGAAGTTGGAACTAAAGATAAGAAGTTGGAGATTTCTATAGGTTAAAGTAAAAAGTAGATATTTAAATAGAATCTAGAATCAGATTTAGATTAAAGTTGGAACTAAAGATAAGAAGTTGGAGATTTTTATAGGTGAAAGTAAAAAGTAGATATTTAAATGGAATCTAGAACTATAATATAAAGATTTTTATAATTTAAATTGTAACAAAGACTTTTCAGACTTTAAGATAGGAATGGATTGTATAACTTTCGATAGAAAAGCTAGTTAGTTAGTCAGAACTTTAAAAAAGTATTAGATAGAAATTTGTATAGATATTTTGCTTTAAGACTTCTGCAACTTTAGCATTTAAATTTTAGATTTCATTCCCCCATGCTGATTATATTATCGAGTCGAAAGTCTTTTCAATGTATTTCAACACTCAGACACATATGCAAACACTGCTGTGTTTGTGTGTGTCTCTGTCTGTGTGCATATATGCAACGAGTTGTGCGGCAGTCACGTACATGAATACAATTGTATCTCAAAGATAGACGCACGTGAGACGCAAAATGCGAGTGGGCCGCTTGCTGTTTGCTGAAAATATATTGGAAAATCCTTGTATTGCCATGCCGCTCCCATATGTACGTCTGTGTGTGTGTGTGTGTATGGCAATGAATTGTCATAACAGAAAAAAAATGTTCTCACCATATGCCGCAAAATCTCTGCTGTTTCTTTAACTTTTCAGGCCAAAACCAAATGCACATCATAATTTATTTTTAATTGGATTTGTTTTTTCTTATTTATGGTTATATGTATGTATATATTATACAGCTTGTTGCTCTTGCTATTTCCGCCTTCCTCCCTCCCCACATCCCTCCCCCAAAAGCACCTTAAGTTCATCCTCCAGCCCATGGACTAAAAATAATCCAAAAATGTTGTCGGCGACAAAAATGCGCCGGAAAATGAGCATCGGAATCTAGAGGAAAGTGCAACAGCATTGGAGAAAAGCACGCAGAGATATATATATATATATACATAAGCTGGCTAATAATAGACTCCATAACATATATGTATTACAAGTGGCCATATAAGAACACAGACACACATACGTATATAAAGTATATATTTTATATTGATCTACAGATACAGTTTATATAGCCAAGTCTGAGAGTTTGGCCCTGGAAGTTCATAAAGTTATTGCCTACCGACAGTTCTTTGTTTGTTTATTATGTAGTTTATGTATTCTCAATCTTATTTCCGATTTAATATAAGGTATCATAGGCTTCTGGGATTGTATGTAACGTAAAGCATATGGGCATATAAATATACTGGATTAAGTTTAAGATATAAGCAAGATATTGTTAAGGTGTGGGAAAGATCAAGACAAGATATAGCTCAGCTGTAGCTTATATATAGATAACATATGTATATCCGAGATAATGTCTATATATATATAGCTTCTTCATATAGTCAAGATATGGTCAACATGAAGCTAAGAACTAGCCAAGATATGCCCAACTTCAAACTAAGATCTAACCAAGATATAGTCAAGTTATAGGCAAGATTTACCCAATATATACCGAATATATACCCAATATATACCCAAGATGTAGCCAAGAATACAGCCAAGATATAGGCAAGATATACCCAAGATCTAGCCAAGATCTAGCAAAGTCTGTCTGTTCATCTGTAGATAACTTAGATATCTGAATATATCACATCTGGTTTGAAACTACGAATGGATAAACGGATACCACGGTATATTCTATATAAACCTACGATATATTCTATATATATGTATATTAACGATATATTCTACATATATACGATATATTTCATATATACACGAAGAAATCTCTTCTATTTGAAACTTTAGCGGAAAAAGAGTGGTTTAAAGCAGTGAAAATAGCAGCGCTGCTTGAAGCACACAGCTTGTAGCGTGTCTGTTGCCATATGTTTATTCCTTCTACATATGTATGTGACTGAATGTGTGTGTGTGTTACTCTATACTTAGAGGTAGAAGGTATCGTTTGGTCCTTCAATCGAGCAAAGTATTTTGAGTTGTTTATTTTCTTTCTGGTTTTTTTTTTTTTTTTGTTTTTGATATATGAATGCGTCATGGTAACTTGCTGGGGGCATGTTGGCGAGGGGTGAGGGGAGAGGGGGAGTGGGGTTGCGGAAGAAGACAGACAAACAAGCGAATTAAACAAAATAAAAACAGAAACGTAATTGAGATTTCCTCTTTAACCAGAAGATACAACACACCGAGATCTAAAAACTGGAGCAATTGAAAGAAATTGCGCCCAATACGTGTCTCTACGATTCTGTGTGTGTGTGTGTAAGTGTGTAAGTGTGTGAGAAAAGCCATTGCAATCTGATGGATGGATGCACACAACGGCAAGTGACAAGACAGGACGTGAGGGAGGGCGAGGAGGAGGGCCAAGAGGGAGGGTGTATAGACTGAATGACAAACAAGAACGACAACAACAATAATAATATGAAATAATAAACAGCAAATGTCTGAAATCACTGCAGAAAGATGGGTGCAGACAGAGAGGGAAGACAGAGGGAGATAGGAAGAGAGTTCTGGAGGGGGGTGTGCGTGTGTGTGTGTGTGTGTGGAGTACAACAAGTGCGTCTCGCGCTTTTTCAAATTGTCGCAGCTGCGTACAGACGCAGCAAGCATTGAACCCCAAACTAGAGATGAGCACGTGACACGAAATGAATCACGCACGAATTAAATGAAGATACAAAATAAAGTTAATAAATATATTGAAAAACATGGAAACATATGGAAAGACCACATATATATTGTAGTAATCCGATTCGCTTGAGAGAAAGTGCAATATTATTTCCGACAAGCCATTTTATCAGCCAAAAGATTAATCGACATGGACTTTTTATATACCATATGTATGTATCATATATATGTCGTAATTATAATGAGTATAAATAAACTCTATAAACTATAAATACCCTAAAGATGATTGACTCTGTAAATACTATATATACATACAGGAAACGAATCTTATTTACTGCGATATATGAAGATCTCTCAGATAAATAATATTTCTTATGCACATCTCTAGGTCTGGACTTGAGACGACTGGTCAGGTGTCAGTCGCCAGTTGCCAGTTGCCAGTTGTTAGTTTCCAGTTGCCAGTTGTTTGTGGCCAGTTACCAGCTCTTTCACAATAGGCATCGCCTCCCCTTTTGTGGCCCAAATATGGAGTAAACTCTTTGTTTAATTTACGACAATTTTGCGGAAGCCACATAGACAGACAGACGGAAGGACAAACAGACACGACACGTAGACACCCGCCCCAAAGCGTTTCACTTTGTCATCTTTCATACTCGTACGATTATTACAGATACATATAGATACTATATATATATATATAGTTATACGTATAGTCTGTAGGAGTATATGGATTATATAATTTTATAGCAATTGCACTTGAACCCCAGCGGAAAAAAATTCGCATGTGGGCAATCAATAATGATCGCAAGTGATCATACTATATATACACATATATCTATATCTATATCTATATATAAACATGCTCGTATGTTGATACCAATTAAAAAGTAGAAACCAAATTGCGCTTTACGAGTGGATAAGTAAAATTCAAGAATTTAACAAGCGGTGCATTCAAGTAAACGATCTTCTGGTATATGATCATATATTATATATAGATATATATATTTATTTGTATCTATTCTCTATCATGATATATTCATATTAAAATGTTATTCCTAACAGCTGTTACTTAAGCTCAACTGTTATGCTGGTAACAGCAGCTGTTAAAAGTGCAACATGCCATACGAGATCAGAAAGCTATAGCTTATGGTTTATGTTAAAACAACATATATATATATGTTAATCAAACTGTTAAAGTCTGTAGCTTAACATAAAGCAATATCTTGTCACAGATTAACTAACCGAATCGAATTACTATAACATTCAATCGTTTCCTTTTTATAAACAATAATTACTTCTTTCAATATATTATAACTTGTTTCAACTGCTTTTACGTTTTGTAATATTTTGTTTTCTGTAAATTGATTACATTCCCATATAGAAACATTTGCTAAAACTGTTAACAGAATCTTTGTCTGTTAACAGACTTATTCAGGTCAGAAGCTGTGCCAGATAACAGCATGTTAACTTGAGATACAATAACATAGGGCATATATCTAGTAGAGGCTACTCACTCGGCATAACAATAAATAACACTTTGGCTTTACATCCACAAGTAGATGGATTACATTGCTTAAATTAAGAGCGACACTTTAACAATAAAGCAATTGGTTTAATAATAGAATAAAACCTTATTTAATATAATAAGATTTTTCTTTAAGTGCCACATTTAAAGTGGAAAATTCCAGATACTAATGGAAAGCTTAAAGATGAAGAGTATGCATGTACACACACACACACACATCTCTTAATCTATAGTCACACACACACATAGAGATGACTTTGCCCAGACGTGGAGTTTTGAGTGCTGTCTGAGACTTAGTCGCCAACAGGGACCACAATCATCGGAATCGCCACCAGAGACACCATCGCCAACACTTTGTTATCGTTGTTGTTCTTCTCGTTGCTGTCGTTGTTGTTGTCTTTGTTTTTGTTGTTGTTGTCACCCGAGTCACTTGGAAGTCAAACTATTTTCTTTTAATTTAATGAGAAAATTGCTCACACACCGACTCTGAGGGGGCAGGGGCAATGAACGTTGCGGTCAACTTGCCGTTGTCTGCGCGTTGCTGCAGCAATTGTTGCTGCTGGTGCCATTGTTGTTGTTGCTGTTGCTGTTGTTGTCGCGACAACAGACATTTAAAAATAATACCAAGAGCTTGCTTGCATGAAATGTAAGTCAAGCGTCACAGCAGCAGCAGCAGCAGCAACAGTGCAACACACACATAAACCATTTAACAATGCAAAAACTGACGTTGACGATGGACGCCGTTGGTGTCTGGCTGCCACGCCCCATGCATGCCCCACGCTACCCATACCTCCCCAGCCCGCTCGTCATGCCTGAACACTGCCTTCTAAAGATATGCCACCAGCTACAGAAACCTCAGCTGAAAGGTGTCCCATAATTTGCACAAGATTTGAATCAAATAGAAATAGAAAGGAAAGAATAGATTGTTATAGAAGAGTGGAATCTTCTGGCAGAATGTGGACTACTTCACATGGAAATTTGTATTCAAATCTAAGCAAAGAAAGAAATTCAATATAGAATAGTATCAGGTTGTACTCGGTTTTCAAAACTTTCGATATTTGTTAGTATTGAAAATGAAGCTAAGTTTTCACTAGCTTTAATTGGTCAGCTCTCAAAGTGTTTTCTTTTGAGACCTTTAACTTATGATAAAGCTGCTAAAAAGGGGTGTAATGAGTTGGAAGCATCTCCGACTCCACAAAGTATACATATATGCTTATAGTTATTCCTGAACAGCATCAATACCCGAGTCGACATAGTTGGGTCTGTCTGTCTGTCTGTGCTTCTGTTTATCCTTCTATCTTACGCGGATCTCAGAGACTATAAGATCTAGGATTATGGTATATAGAATCCTTTAGATCATACGCAGATTAAGTATACTTCAAATTTTGAAATCCCGTCCACGCATATTAATAAAAAGCGATTAGGTACATTCTTTCTCACACTTTAAATACATTCCACAAATCTCAGAGCTGCTGACAGCGGCGTCGACTTGCTTATAGTGTGTGTGAGTGTGTGTGTGTGTGTGTGTGTATATTCAGAGTTCAATAAGAGTTTAAGTGAGTGCATATACCAACTGGGTTAAGGGCGTCTCGTAGTCGGGCACACTCGACTACAGCATTATTAATTGTTGTTTTCTTGCCAAACGGCAAATGGAAGTCTAGCGTGAATTATGGAACAGTTTTTAGAACCGCAACTGAAATGCACAACTTGGAATTGTTTTACAGCTGTCGCCCATATGGAACAGCACGTACTTTGTACCATCAGACGTCATCGGGATGGAGGTGCAGCTGACGGATCAGACTAGACTGCAGCTGGATGAAGGCTTCTTTCGGGACAATCGCGTCAATCGGTTCGTGGTGAAGGGCTCCGGTAACAACGATCAGGTGGAGGTGACCAAACATGCATTCCGGCGCATCCTCGCTGGCTATCCGGATATACAGATACTTGGCGTAAGCTATGTCTTTCTGCGGCACCACGCCTTTTCCGGTGAGTTCACTTCAAATTATGACAAAATGACACTAGCCCACGCACTGTGCAATTAATCAAAGCAATTAATCTGATAAGATCGTTAATTGAAAAATTAATTTTAAAGCTCTGTTTAAGAAGAAATATTTGAGGAGAATGAAAGGTAATCTTCTAATTCAAGCTTTAAGCTTTGCTCTACTTAATTAACTTAGCTGAACGCTTACGATATTCGCTCTACAAATAGAAAAGCTTTAGAAATGCTGTAAAACGCTTCAAACTCTTAGGCGAAGCTATATTATATTATATTTATATATATATGTTAATCACATCCTCAATTAATCAATTTATAAACGTTACGCTAGTAAATAAAAGCTTCTCAAAATACATAAAAGCTCATTGATTCTCATCGCATTACGTCAGATTTTTACTAACTTCTTTCTCTTTATACTTTCCCACTGTTTAGGTAAAGAAATAAAACTGCGCGTGGAAAACAGTGAAAAGTTGGTGCTGTCTTCCAATGCATTCATCAATATGAATATGTCGTGCAGCTTTATAAATATCAGGAGCCTTAATATCATGGAGAAAGCCTTTAATCCTAGCACAGATAGTACTGCCAAGTCGTACGTGAACGTAAGTATATTTCTCACTCTAAATTGTATTATAATTTTGATAATTGATTTGTTTTTCTTTAAATTATAGCTACACATTGAACAATCGAATATTGATCTTATCGCCAGTATTGATGTATCCATGAACAAGATTGGATTCATCAAATGCAAAATTGGAACCATTCAGTCTCTCGCCTTCGACGTTACCAACATCAATGAGCTCTCATTTGAGGATTGCCAGATCCAAAAGATCGAGCGACTGGCCTTCACCAACAAACTACTCAGCCAACATGTCTCCATCACAGGAACACAAATTGGCATCATCGACACACAAGCTATCATGGGAAGCGGCATTTCGAAGCTAACCCTGAGACAGAACACGTAAGTCTATCAATGGAGACTGAAATCGATCTACAAATGTATCGATTAATGCATAGATGCTTTGATCATAGATCAAAGATGAACAGGTGATAGATCATACATAATATATCATAGATGATAGATCATAGACCATAGATAATAGATAATAGATGATATATGGGAGATCATAGATGATAGATCAAAGATCATAGATGATTGATCATAGATAATATATGATATATGATGGATCATAAAGGATGTTAGATAGATGATAGATTATTGATCTGTAGATATATAGGAGATGCTTTTACAAAGTAAATGATGGTGTCATGTTATCAAATCGAGAGATCTATAGATAGATCGAAGCATCAGAAGATCAGTAGTTGGCCAATTGATTGCTTTATGCATAGATAGTTTGATAGAATATTGATGAAGATCAAGTGATAAATCGACTAATGTATCTAAACAAAGAGCGATAGATACTGTAAACTGTAAACTTATCAAATAGAAAGGTAGAAGATACAATAATTGATAGATGAATAGATCGCAGGTGTAAACATATATAAATAGATCGAGAAAGATCGAGAGTAGCTGGAATAGTAATACAAAAACCTATAGATAAAATGAGAGATAGATTGATTGATTTAAAGATAACTACAAAAAATTTACAAATTGATAGAACTATAGTTTTAAAATATAAAGCAGTAGGTCGATTGATAGGTACATGAATCTGTAAAAAGATTGACGATAAAAAATTAATTGAGGTCAAGATCTGAATAGAGAGAAAGATATATCGAAACATAGATCGAAAGATACATAGGTATATAGATAAATTAAAATATATGTTTATAGAGATAAATCATTCGATTAATCGTTCAATCAATCACTCTAGCACTAACAAATGATAGCCAGATATATAAATGGATGGAAAACTATTCAAAACATAACTCTCTTAAAGTTTTTTGCATGAATTTCAGAAATTAATTGATTTCCTTTCTATTTCATGAACAACAACAGGATTGACACCATCAAAGAGGAAGCCATCCATGTGAACAGTGTCTACGTGTACATTGAGCGCAATAATTTCACTCATCAGGGTAAAAACTGGCTGCAAGTTATGAATAGCGATCTGATATCGATTGAGAACAATCGTTTTGCCAACTTTGCGCCTATTCAGCTGGAGCAATCGCGTCATCCGAATTGTAGTTTCGCCAACAATTGGCTGGGTAATCCTCAGGCCAGTAGTTTGAACTTCAGCAACTGCGAGGTGCGAGCCATTACTTTGGATCGGGAGTGCAACTGTGAGGATAACAAGAATTGGCTACCGACCCTGACCGAACATGATCTGAGCTCGGAGCTCTACTGTCGCCTGAGTCAGCGTTTGCAGAACTGCTTCAATGCCACCAAAGTGCATTTGAGGCGTTATGTGAATGAGGCGTGTAGTGGCAATCGCACCACATTGAAGTGTATGGATGGCAGCACTTTGAGGTGTTACAATGGTCAGTGGAACTCAAAGGAGGAGATCGAGAAACGGGACGAGGGCATACCAGTTACAAAGATAGCAACTTATGTTATGTGCACCGTTGGAGTCTTAACCTTTAGTTTACTTGTCATATGTTTGATTATGAAATGCCCGACACGTTCCAATCAGGAATTATGCAGCCTTTCGACGCAAGATTGTGAGACACTGCGGCAGGATGTGGGCCTGATAGATGCGAAACCATCACACAATCTCAATAAAAAGTACATAAAGAAACTGTACAGTGGCAAGCTAACCCAAGCCCAATGCGCTGATACCATTATCCAAATAATGCAGAACAATAATTATCTACCGCCATCATCCAACAGGGTGCTAACGGATCATTGGCAGAAGGAACACGCCAAGCCACAAGCTCCATTAGATGACACAATGACCTTGGAAGGCGTTTATTATCCCGCCAACACGGCGACAGCTCCTCACTCAACACTGCCCAGTGCACCCGGTGATTTCCAGGAGAACATTTATGCCGAGCCACTGCTCACCACTGAATATTCATCACCATCCGATCCGATTGATCCCATGGCGATGCCCGTCTACTCGGAGCCCTTTAATCCAGGCAGTAAGTATGGCTACTATGAGCCCAGAGTGCCCGCTGTTCCGGAGCGCCAAGTCAGGCGCTTTCCCTAGGTTAGGGTACAGTTCGGTTTTGATTTGGAAAATTGGAAAACTGGAAAATCTTAGTATCTAGGGAATTTGTTGGCCATAATTTCAAAACTTTTAACCATGTAATATTTTGTATAATTTCGTTTTTTTTCGTTTTGGCTGTGCATATATATATATATAATTGATCATATTTGTGCGCTAACTATTCCCCAGTAGTCTAAACATATTTATATATATGTTAAATGGGCAGAATTGTGAAACATATATTTTATTTTTATTTTAGTAAGTTACATGTATGTTATGTATGTATTCACTGTACCTAATCGTAACCACTTAATCAATATTACGCACATGCAGAAGTACTTGTAGTAGCATTTAAGTAACGTGAAATTAGGTAAATAACTCGATAAGTTCTTGCTGCGATCCACATGGGATCCACATATGATCCATACACCCAAACGCTGTCCGAAGATGTTCAAACACGTGCAACCTCAACGGGATATATATACGATCCACACGAGACAGATTAATCTATTGTGTTAGCTGGAGTCGCGTTCCACAAGACCCTTTGTTACTCCAAGCTGTACCTTAGCGTGTGGAACGCAATGCACTAACTGCACACTCACACAAACAAGAACACACACACACACACACACAAACATACACAGGTACTAAGGCAATCCAGAAATATGGACAGCATTTACTTAAAACAAAAGGTATAAACTTTAACCGACTCTTGGGTAAGACTTGTTTCCAGTAGTTATTTGGTGATGGTTCTATTAATGTATTGTTGTAGTATTCGTCTCTACGTCTAATTTTCCTCTCTTTGGTGTCTTGTCCTCTCTCTCTTCATTTCTATATGTGTAATGGTAGTGGTATCCAATCTTAACGAGAATGTTTATTGATTTGTTGCATTTGCTTCCATTTGGTTTTGCAGATGTGAATGACATGCCGCCAGCCTATGAGGCCATGCCACAGTATGCCACGCCCCTGCATCAACCGCCGCCGCCATCGCAGCAGCAACAGCAACACCTGCCATCCACCAGTACCGTCCAGCAGCGCTACCAGGACCTACCCGATGTCCTTTACCATCGCCAGCCACAAAACAAAGGCATAAATACAAGCAGCATTGCCAGTTATGCCACGCCTGTCTGGCGCCCAACGCCCAATGCCACACCCATTAGCGTCACAAATGCCGCCCTCCCCCCAGCACCACAGCCACAATCGAACGCACAGAGACATGTGCGAGATCTGCGTCAAGATCTCGAGGCGATGCCACAGTTTCATCCCAACCAACTGACCTCGGCCCGTAACCAAAGCCAGCTTCAGTCACGCTTTGCCAGCAATCCGCGCCGGCCGCACTGCAGCAATAGCAATAGCAATAGCAATAACAATAACAACAACAACAGTAGCAACAGCAACACCATGAATCGGAGCTATGAGTGTCTGGATGGAGCCGCCAGTTTGGCAGCCATGGAGCATATGGATATGAGGGGAGCGGCCGCCTTGCCACCGGATTCCGGCTCCGATCATTCCGGCGGCAGCGATGAGACTGTTAAAATCGATGATGTTATCGAATATGCCGATGCCTAAGAGTATGCAATGCTTTACGGCAATCGAAACATCGAACATGTGATACACATAATACATACATACAAACACATACATACACACATACATACATACACATAACGAAAGATAATACTGAACGAGTAGAAGAGATTGCATTATCACACATCAGCTAGTAAGATATTTTAAACCTATTTTTCTATGTACATATATAAACTTTTTTTTTATGATATTCTCTATCAGAAATAAAAGACCAAAAAAATACAATTTTCCTTGGATTTTCCATGCAAAACTTTTCCTCATACGCTGCATTCCATATTGCATTGCAAATACTTTAGTTGCCACAACAAAAGAGGCCTCGCGTGTGCCATATAAATTAAAGCTTTCAATTTTTCTATACTGAAACTATACGGCAGAAGGGAGACAGGAGACGGGGCGAAGTGACGCTAACGGGGCTTGAGTAAGGAGCTCGTTAATATTGCATATTGAAATGTTGAATAACTTGATTTGCAAGCGCGAGCAGTCAGCGATTCGAATTTAAGTTTTGAATTCGTGTTTTGCGTTCTAATGCACTTTGCATACACGAGTCTGAGCTTTATATGGTCATACTAAAGCAGATACTACAAATGTATTTGCATTATAGTAAAGCTTGCATCTATTCAAAACACTCAATTTGTAAGGTAAGAATAAATAAATCTTTCATTTGATGCACCTGTTGAGACAGGTGTCAATATATTTCGAAATTTATTTCTTGAGGTAGCAGCTGCTCTTTGAAAGTATTTCAGCTTAACTTTTCCTAAAATAATATATTTTTCCTAACTTTATCTAGGTTTCACTTCTCAAGAGTATGTAAATCTTCCATCTATTAACTTTCGTTATCCTAAAAATATCCTATAACAGCTTTTTAATCATTCCAAGCTTTAAGGCATAGGAGCCCTCATTGTTTTAGGGTGATTTATATATATTATTTTCTTCAATGGAAATCACTTCACAATGAAGCGTAGGGTATATAAGGTATATAAGGTGTATAAGGTGTATAAGGTATATAAGGTGTATAAAGTGTATAATAGAGGGTATTTTATAACAGAGGGTATAATAGAGGGCATAATAGAGGGCATAATAGAGGGTATATAAAAGGGCATATAGTACAAGGCAGAGTTATGTATGTGGGTTAGGGTATATAGTAGAGGGCATAGTAAAGGGTATAGTAGAGGGTATATACTACAGCCAATATAGTATAGGTTAAATAGTATTGTATATAGTATATAGAATAGGGTATATATTGTAGTATATGATGTAGTATAGGGTATATAATCTCATAGGCTGATGCATTGTATCGCTCTTGTCCTTAAGCTGGTGAAGTAAGAATTAAGCTTAAATTCCTTTGATTCCCAGTTTCTTTATCTCTATGTTGAAATTTTACCAAGGCAATCCACAGATATAGTATATATCTTCAAGGTTTTTTACAAAGACTGTTATATTAAACAGCTAAAGATAACTATGTTGCACTGTTAGCGACATAAATATGTTAATTAAGTGGAGTTAAACTGAATTAACAGTTGTAAATAATGTTAGCCGAAGTGATACCGTTGGACCAAAGCTGCCGCAGTTGTCCGACGCCACCAAATGATGGATCTTAACAAGCTCTTTAAGTGGCCGCTTGGCCCCGAGGCAAATACTCTTGTACTTGTAGTGCTTGCGGGGGCCCGTTACACACACGCCGCAGCGTACCGCAACGCACACAACAACTTAAGACGCACACAACAAGTGTCAAGCGATGCGTGTCACGCTGGCCGCGCATTCAATTAAACGCGGCGCGAGCAATCAAAGCATCGGCAGCAGCATGAGACCACCGTGCGGGATCGGGATTGGAGCTTAGAGTAACAAGAGGAAAGAAAGGAAAAAAGAAGTAGAAATAAATAAACACAAAAACAAAGCAACAAGCAAAAGGCAGAAAACAAACAAAACGCAAAAATTCTTAAAGCTCATGAAGCTGCTTTAAAGCGCAGCCGCAGCGCAGCTGCCGCAGAGCACGAGCAAGTACGAGGCAGCCTCACTGGCGCTGCCAGATACTGATTGCTAGCGAGAGCGAGATAGAGAGAGAACATATTTAAATATTTAAACGCGCTCTGCTGCTGCGAGTTCTGCCGCTGCTGCTGCTGCTTTTGCTGCTGCTGCCGTGGACGTAAATGTTTCGCTGTCCGTTTGGCGCTCAGTTTGATATTTGCACGCGCTTACGCCGGTCGCGCCAACTGAAAGCTCAGGCCTGGCCGCTGGTTAGTTTTATTTTGCTTTTGCTGTCCACGCTATCGGTGTTTACAGTTGTTGTTGTTCTTGTTCTTGTTTTTTTGTTGTTCTTCTTGTTGTTGTTTTAGTTGTCGTTGTGTTTTTGGTCGCTCGCAGTTTAATTTTGTGCGCTGATTTCACTTCTGATGCGAATATTTGCGTTTAGATATTACATTTGTATATTATATTATTTATTTTATTTGTTTATATTCTCAATACAAAACCGCAAGTGTATCTATGTGTGTGTGTGCGAGTGCGGGTGCAGGTTCGAAGTTTGTGTTTGTGTCCCCCAAAAACCACAAAGCGCCCAACCAACCGACCAACCGACCAATCGACCAACGGCCACAAAAAAAGTTCAAAGCAATAAAAACTGCAACAGCAGAATAATATTTTTTTATATTTCTTTTTTTTTGTGTGTGTTTTTGCATGGAGTTGCGCTGCCATCCACACGTGAGAAGAGAGCGAGAATGAGAGGGAGAGAGAATATGTAAGCAAACAGCCGGGCGCGCAGTTAGCATTGGCAGCGACGCTGACAGCGCAGCTGCAAAATGCTTTTCAAGCGCAATTTGTTTTTGGCAGGATAATTTTTCCTCTCCCTCACACCCTTGCTATTTATCGCTCATCATGTTGGCTTCGGCTTCTGCATATGCGAGTGTGTGTGTGTGTATCTGTGTGTTGCGTAAGGCAGCCGCAATAATAACAGAGATGTGAGAACTGAGCACAGAGAACTGAGATCAGCCACCCACGCACGAAAGCAAAACAAAACAAAATAAACAATAAAAACGCTTATGGAATTTGCATGCGAATGAACAAGCAGAGAGCGGGGGGCGAGACGGGAGGAGGTGGGCGATAGAGATGGAGAGGCGGCAATTATTGAGAAGCGCAAAGAAAGGCGCAAACATGAAAACAAATGACATTTGTACGTTAATCCGTCTACACACGGATACATATTTACATGGATTTATGTGTGAATACGTTAAACACACCCTGTCCCCTGCCCCTGCTCCCCCTTCCACCCACACACCCACTTAACAAGAGTCGCACAAAAATTGGAAGTTGTCAAACAAAACGTCGCTGTGGCACCTTTCGATATTGCCATATTGCCATATCGTCATATCCAAAGCAAATAATTTCGTTATTTCAAGGTTATGTGTATGACGAACAAAATCTGTTTTTAGTTCGCATTTGCCTCTCGTTGAGCAATAAAAATGCTAAAAAATTGAAATTCGCTTGAGCAAAACGAAATGTTGAAAAACGCGAAAATTCGCCACTAAAAGTCCAAAGTAATTATAAAGTTCAGCGAAATTTGAGTCAATATACAAAAGCAAACACTAAAAAAAAACGACACAGAGAAAAATGTGTACAAAATACAAAACAAATAACCCTTAAAAAACACATTAACCCCGTCAAGTGTTTTTGTTTTTAATGATTTTTCTTCTCTTTTTTTATTTGCTGTTGTAATATATGAATCGTGTAGGAACCCGACACGTACCTATCATTATGCTCCTACATAAATATCCAAAGAGTTGACGTTTACATTTAACAAGAATTATACAACTTCAGAGTGCACATCTGAAATCTGTTATTGGCGGTGTTTAGTTTCACTTTTGAAGGAGCTTTCAGCCTTTCTAAGAAGCTTTCATACTTTTCATATAAATCTATCTATATGATTCACTTAAACTGCCTCTTAAACTGGGAATCAGTTCCGGATTTCATGAATATAGTCCAAGAAGTTTGTTATTGGCAAACCACCCCTAGGAACTTTGCTTTAGCAACTCATGTGATCCTATTCATTGGGAATATATATCTTGATTCGTCTTTATTTCTTTGTGAGGATTACACACTTCTTGAGAAAGCTTTCTTGACTCTGACTAAAGCGCAGTACAGCTAACAGTTTACCTTTCCATTGCTTCCATTGCTCATACCAAATTCCAATGAATCAACATTGCTATATGAACTCAGCTGATCCTGCTGATAAGGAATATATATAGCTACGAGTATATTTTTCCGAAATATGTCTTTCTTAATGTCACGACAAATCTTCGTTAAAGCTAACTAATGCGTAGTACAGCTAACTGTTTGTCTTTTCCTCGTTCCAATGATTCAACCATTCAAATACTATATCCAATATTACAGTATCTGATTAATCTGAGAATCTCTGTGTAACTTATGAAGCATCTGCTGACAGCCTCGAAAGTTTCCTCAGTCTTATTACTGACTCAACAGGAAATGTCATAGGAGTCTTATACGAGTATATCGTTTTTAGCAACTGACTCAGGGCTTATCTTATCAATATTTGTAATACGATAACGATAAAGTTTCATATATACGCGATAAGAAAAAGCTGGGCGTTGCATTCCGTTCAAATGGCAAAAAAAAAAAAGAAAATGGCGCATGATTGCGATTGCAGCGAGACGAAGCTCGTTTACCGATTTTATAAGTCCATGAAATGTGCCCCATTTGCAATAGCCGTACACACACTCTGTACGGGTAATTGTCGTTTAATTGGTCTCCAGTTGATTGGGACGCGTTCATTCCGTGTATATAGAGAGCGGAGAGGTGTCTCGCAGGAAATGCAATTTTGCTTTTTTTATTTAATTTCCTATGCGTGAAGAGTCTCTCGCGACTTGTGGCACAATTTTAATAAAGCCCATCCAAAGGGTTCGTCAATCACAATCCCGCTCTAGTGTGTGTATAGGAGTGTGAGTGTGTGTGTGTGTGTCTGTGGCACATCCGCTGTTAAGTTGCACAGCTTCAATATTTGCCTAAGTAGAAAGTACGACTGTTCATTTTATTGGGGATCATGATCATCCATAAATGAGCTGGCACAGAGTTCTTTAACTCTCTTCAACTCTTCTGTCTTATAGACAATAGTATTTCTTGTTCTTCTTTCTTCTTTCTTCTCTCACTCTCTGTCTCCTCCTTTCCCCGCTGTCTATGACAACTTAGTTATCGATTTATCGATTATTAACAATAGTTAACAATACTCAACTGCAAAACAATATTTCAACCTATGACAAATTTTGTATATAATGTGTTTGCTTATATATATATGTGTGTGTGTGTGTGTGTAGTGTGTGTACACACACTAAACGAAGAATCTTTCGACTTGTGCGCAAATATTTGAACAGCTCTTTCACTTAATAGAAGAACAGAGAACGATAGGAGGAGTAGGAGAGGGCGTGGATGAGGGGTAGGAGTAGTAGCAGGGAAGAAGAAGAAGAAGCACAGCTGGCTGTTGACTACATTTTCTCGTATAAATTAAGTTCTATAAACAAATGAAATGGCCATAAACAAATAGCATCAGAGCATCATAATTGCTGATGTTCGTGCTATGACGATCGTTTTATAAAAAAATTGAAATCTATCTAAAGTCTTTGGGGCGGCCCGCTACGACCTCCAAATTCAATTAACGGCATTTGGCGCTGATTGGAGCCGGCGACCACCAGCTCCGTATTTGAGTCTGATTACTAGTACTGATGATGATCATGATCATACTCATCATCATGATGATCATGAGGGTGATGTACTAGTGATAGATAATGGAAAAGAGACTCTCATGTGATTCAATAAATAGACGCCAAAGACACTTTAGTTGGATTTGATTGAACAATTAGATCAGTGGAGTTTGTGGTGTTGATCATTATGATAATGATGATGATGGACATTTGAGGAAATAGGTGATCGATCATCATTTAGCTAGTCAAAAAGCAACAGATTTTCCTCAAAAAATTTCAAAAACAAAGGTCACCATTGAAATACATAAAAACAAAACAAAACAAAAGGCTGTAGTTTACGAAATTTGCCTTTGTTTTGCATCCCTTCTTATTGGAAAACACTTTCTTACTGAGCTCTTTAGTTAGAAGTATATCCAGTTATTAGGCAGGAAAAACTTGCCACAAGAATAAACCTAAATGTATCTCAAAGTGTAAATATCGTTTGTACCCATAAATAAGACTTAAGGCCAAGATCCAGTAATACGAGTATCTAAAACTCTATGTTTGCACATATGTTTTTAGGTCTAAAGAGAATGGATTGTAAAGGCTGTGATTCAGTTTAGAAACGAGAGAATCGGATTACAAGAATGATAACAAAATTATTTCAGCTGTTTAGTTGACAGTAATTTAATCTAAATGTAATCTATTACATAAAGAATGAGAGGGAGATATATTTATATATAGAGAGAGGGAGAGTATCCAGTAACATATGTATGTGAGTCAGTATAACACACTCTCATTTACACACACACATACACACGTGTATATTGATAAGTAAAACAAAAAATACCTTTGGCGATAAAAAACAATTTTGCTTATCAGCGCTTATGAAACATTTAGCAGGTCGCAGCGAAACGCAACAGAAAATTGGAACTCAAACTGGAACTGGAACACAAATAGAGAAGCAGAGCGAAAGATAGAGAGGGAGAGAGGTGAAACGATATAGAATAGAAACATCAATTGATACGAAGCCCAGACATAGACACAACCAGAGCTACGGATCCAGAGGCAGAACCAAGTCAAATATATTTCGAATAATGAATAATTTGCCATAAAATCAATCAAAATTCAAAAACGATTCACATAAAATGCGTAACATAAAAAATCTCAAGGATCCCACCTCCAGGCTGATGGTGCCTCCGTGCTTTATGTGGTGCCTTTTGCTGTTGCAGCTAACGGCAACAGCAGCCGCAACACTGCCAAAGGTCATCTGTACAGACCACGACACAACGATCAAGTGCGATTGCTACAACGATGACCAGGTGAGTCTCCAGCAGATGCTGCTCCAATCGATAGAAACATTTAATATCCGATTCCCTCTCCCATTTAAATAGGCCATGGTGCTGCCACAGTTAGTTGGTGCCGTCTATCAGGTGGAAATACAAAATTGTCGCTCGCTAACCGTCGAGGCGAATACTTTGGATAACACCGAGGGTCTGCGCAAGGTCACTTTCAGGCATCTGGATCAGCTGGTGCTGCAGAAAAATGCTTTGAGCGTGTCCCGTTATGCCAGCAACAAGGCGCTTATTATTGAGTTCGAGGAGGTGAACTTTAAGTTGATCGATTCACATGCCATCAGTGGCAACATCGAGGAGATCTCATTTGCTGGTGGACACATCGAACAGATGCAACCATTTGGTTTTGCCACCACCAAGGATAGTGCCATATTGCTCAAGTTGGACGGAGTAACCATACACCACATTGCCGCTCAGGTGAGTTTCGGGAAATATTTTGGAAAGGGAAAGTTCTCATATTTTCTGCTAAGAATCTTCAAAAGTCTCTCAAGTCGGGAAAGTTATCTTATGTTTGTTTCGGTTTGTCCTCTTTTTCCTGATCACTGTCCACGCAAGCATCCTTTAGCTTTACTTGAAAGCTTTTTCATATGATGTTAACAGAATGTGTTAAGGTTCACATTCTGTTAACATCATAGCTCTCTAGCTTCTCTAGCTCTCAGGCCAATTACAGCTTTAGGTCTTGTGTATAAATTTAGTGTTAAATATAACATTTTAGCAGACTTAATGAAAAGCATAGAGCAAGGGGTTTAGTAAACAGCTTGTGACGTTAACAGTGTGACAGTAACAGCTTCTCATTAGCCACAATACAGAAAATGTAGTTTCGGACTGAAATAACTTTCAGCGAAATGTTTTTATATGTTTAGTTAACATCATATGACGCTTGCAGTACCACGTTAACGGTGAGATGTTAACAATGAGACGTTAACAGTGTGACGTTAACAGCTTGTGACTTTAACAGCGTGACGTTTACATTGTACGGGTAACATTTTGATATACCCACAACAATGCTGAAAATGCTATTTCAGACAGAGAAATGTTATTACATGTTAAGTTAATAGCATGAGACGTTAACAGTGTGACATTAACAGCGTGATGTTTACTATTTCAGACAGAGAAATGTTATTACATATTAAGTTAACAGCATGTGACATTAACAGCTTGTGACGTTAAGAGTGTGATATGAATAGCTTGACATTATCCGCAATACAGCAGAATTAATTTCAGACTGAATATATCTTTCAGAGAAATGTTTTTACATGCTTAGTTAACAGCTTGTGACGTTAACAGTGTGACAATAACAGCTTCTCATTAGCCACAATACAGAAAATGTAGTTTCGGACTGAAATAACTTTCAGCGAAATGTTTTTACACGTTTAGTTAACATCATATGACGCTTGCAGTACCACGTGAACGTTGAGATGTTAACAATGAGACGTTAACAGCTTGTGACGTTAACATTTTGATATACCCACAACACAGAAAATGCTATTTCAGACAGAGAAATGTTATTACATATTTAGTTAATAGCATGTGACGTTAACAGCTTGTGATGTTAACAGCTTGTGACATTAACAGCTTGTGACGTTAAGAGTGTGATATGAATAGCTTGACATTATCCGCAATACAGCAAAATTAATTTCAGACTGAATATATCTTTCAGTGAAATGTTTTTACATGCTTAGTTAACAGCTTGTGACGTTAACAGTGTGACAGTAACAGCTTCTCATTAGCCACAATACAGAAAATATTATTTCAAACTAAAATAACTTTTAGGTAAATTCTATTACATTGTTTCATGCAGCTTGTAGTTAAATAAGGGTTCTCTTAAAGTGACTTTGTTTACAGTTAAGTGTGACGTTACAAGTTTGCGAAATTAACAGTCTGACATAAACAGTACTGAAAACGTTTTGTGGTAACAGTCAGTGGTGTTTTGATCTTCTATTTAGAGTGGTTTTACGATCGTTTTTTATGTACTTCGTTTTTACAGGCCTTTAAAAAGTTCGCTGTGGAACAAATGATAATCGCCAATTGCATTTTTGTTGGCAATTTGTCCTCGCGTGCGTTCTACGAGCTGGAGGTGACCAACGAGCTGAGCATACGCAACAATCAGTTCCAGGAGGTGCATTCGCGTGCCTTTTCCTTCAAGCGTAAGTGGAATTTTAACTGTTTGCTATTCGATTCGTAACTCTCTTCATTTTTATTTTGTGTTATAGTCATCTCAAAGCTGAGTCTGAGTGATAATCGCTTTGCCGCCGTGCACGGCGAGTGGCTGGAGGCGCACATACGGGACGCAGTCACGTTGCGTGGCAATCAGTTCGGGGCCACCAGCGATATCGCCTTTCGCAGCTTGACCGTGCACCGTGACTACAAGCTGAGCGAACGGCTGGAGCTGCGCTTCCACAACAATACGGTGCGCAGCATATTGCCAACTGCCATCCACGTTGCGAATGTGGCACCCAACGAGGTGCCACCACAGCCGCTGCGCTTCAATGAGCGCTTCGCGCTGAGCATACGCCAATTGCGCTATGAGAACACCTGGAGCTGTGAGCAGCTGGACGTGAATGTCCAGCCGCCGTTGCCACGCTCCGAATTCTTTCGTACCCACACGGATCAGCTGTTCTTCAGGCGAACCACTGAGGGGCGCACAGCTGGCACCATCGAGGTACAGTTTGTGCCGCTGCGTCAAGTGATCGGAGACGAGTGCCAAAGAACCAGCTATACGGCGTACATTGTGATTGGCAGCGTTGTCCTGGCAGTGCTTCTGGTGCTGCTAGTGGTGGGGCTGATGTGGCGCTCAGTGCTGATGCGCCGGCGTCGCAAATTGGATGTGGTGCAGCCAGAGCCGCGCACGTACAAGGAGACGCAGATTGTATACCAAATCGAGAACGCTGGCCTGCTCAAGACTGATTTGTAAAGCTAAACACAGAAACACACACACGCAGACATATATATATTCACACACACACAAATACACACACAGCTTAAAGACGCTAGCGAAGCAGCGGGCAGGTCGGCAAGCAAACCACCAGCAACCACTAAAACCAGCACCACCAATTACCACCAAGAGTGACCTTTCGTTGTACCAAATTCTTAGCTTACGTTTAGTTAGTCTACATATATATATATACATATATATATATACATAATCTATCAGTTTATTTGTAGCCTTATAACTATGTTAATAATCGTAGATTTATATAAGCTGTAAATATTCGAAAGATGATTCCTAAAATATTTAAAACTTGCTTGAACTTTTCACTTTAAAAGGATATATATGATATATAGGAATAGTTTTAGTTAGAGTTAGTTTATCACGTTCTTTTTATACTCCTCACTGTTAAGAGCTCTGTTAAGTTAAAATATGGTTGAACTTTTAAATCTGAGGGGACATATAGCATACATAGGAATAGGAATCTTATAGTTTGACCAAGATCTTAGCTGAAGAAGAGCTTTTGCTTTATTTTATCGTTTTGATACTCCTCACTGTTAAGGGTTCTGTTAAATTAACAGTGTGACTTAAACTTAGCTAAAATGTTGTAGCGTGGTGCATTTGCTTATTGAAAGAAACTGAAGAAAGCTGTTCCTTGTATTCATAAATATCACTATGATAAGTTAACATTTATCGACAAATGTGTGATGTTAACAGTGTGACGTTAACAGTGAGACGATAACATAACAGGGTCATTCTTATTCACTTTTATTTTATTATGAATCCAACTCGAATTTCGCTTCAAATTCTTGAAGCTGTTCCTAATATTCATATATATCGTTAGGATAAGTTAACATTTATCGGCAAATGTGTGACGTTAACAGTGTGACGATAACATAACAGGGTCATTCTTATACACCTTTTTTTTATTATGAATCCAGCTCGAGGAATTCTTATTTGTTTTAAATACTTGCCCTCATCTCTAGGAATATTCATCGAATATATTTATATATAATATTACTTACCCAATGGGTAGATAAGATTCTAGAGCTTGATGAACCGTTAGCTGAGGTTCGGATAGTGCAAAGCCCTTGGAGAGCAGTGTATGATGAGCGTTGATGGTCTCCTCAACGCCGCTCATATCTTCTATTTCCTTGTCATCTGCATGAGTAGTGTTTAGAATAGAAATATATATAATAAATATATTGTATTTTTATCTTTCTAACTGAACACGACTCACCTGGCAGCTGGAGATCCTTCTTCATGAGATTGGCACTGCACATGCCGCCCAAGTAGGCCAGCTCCTGCTCCAGTCGTATTAAACACGAGTTGCTTGCATTGATCTGAGCGAGATAGATATAGTGAAGAATGAGACAGAGTATGGACAAGTAAAATGCTTTCACTTACAGCTGTGGGATTATCGTAGCCCACGACAAGGCATTTAAAGCCATAGCGATTATTGTGCGGATCCTGGGCATACAGAGACGCCGTTTCCAGGGAGAGCTCGACGCAGTTGCCCGGCAATATGAGGACATTCTGCAGCCAGTTGGTGGCGCTGGAAAATGTGATTGGAGTTGGTGTTAAAAGGTTCTAATTGCATGAGATTTTTATTGCTTACGTATTAAACTTCTTGACCACAATCCAATCCTGGTCAGATTCATCTTGTACGCGCAGCAAGGATGAACCCGATGTGGCCGCCGTGCGGCAGCAACTGGACATGTGCAGCTGAGCATTATGACAACCAGCTTGACCGCGTCGTCCATTCACATTGTTGTCTAGTACGTCATAGTAATCCTCACCAGAAGCAGCAGCATTCGCTGCAGCCGCAGCCTGACAGGGTTGTGGTGTGTTCATTGGTTTCATGGGTATCGACAGGAGCAGGTAATCCTCCAGCTGTGCGGTGCCAGACTGTGAATCGAACTCAATCGTCAGCCATTGGACGCAGGGTGGAAACTCCACGCGATAGCAACTGATGCTGGCGCTGCGATAGGGATGCTCACTCTCCACGATGCAGTAGTGGTTGCTGGTGGTGCTGCTGGCCGGCGATGGCATTGGCACGGGATCCGGACGCAGTTGGTCGGTACGCTGGTCCTTGGAGACATGCAGCTGATTGAGAGCCGCAATATGTGGTAGTATCTCTTTGATAAGTCCAAGGATCTGCACCGAACTCTTCGGATCGCTGCAGGCCAAATTGGATATGTGCGCATAGACAAGCGGCAGCAACTGGTGGAACATATTGGACGCGGCCAAATTGAAGACCTCCAGCAGTTGCAATGCGGCGACACCGCCACCGACGGCTTGTGCCTCCTCCGAGTCCGAGTGGAAAAGTTGTTGTTGTTGCTGCTGCTGTTGTGGTTGTTGTTGTGGCTGTTGCTGTGCCTGTTGTTGTGGCATTTGCTGGGCTTGTTGCTGCTGTGCTGGCAACTGTTGCTGCGGTGGAACTGGCAGCGGCAGCTCCGCCACCAACTCATACTCAGAACGTTCATTGCCATTAAGCTTGGCGGCCAATTGGACATTGGAGAAGTTCAATTCGGCCGTCTCCTCGACGCCAATCTCAGTGGCTCCCATTTCGATTTCCATTTCAAATGGATTCGTGGAGCGTTTGTCGAATTTGAGTGTCTCTATGATGCCCTTGGAGAACGATTCGATGCGTTTGCCCAAATCCCTGGCCGTGGTCGACAGCTGTGGATCCACAGGTAACGTGGCGGTGCGTGAATTGTTCGCCCAATTGATGTCCATGTGCTCCTCAATGGGCGTTATATTGTGCTCCGAATCGATAGTCTGTGTATGATTCGATGATGAATTGTCCGTTGGCGAGCAGGATGCAGCCATCGCATTGCGTGCCAGTATCAATAGCTCGGTACACTTCTTGGTTATGTCAGCGGCAATTTGGAGAGCCGTATCCCGGGTGGAGACGTCACTGCTGCTACCACCGGCAATGGCGGCTGTATGGACAGCGTCGGCTGAGCATGAGGCGCCTGAGAGGCCTGCTGCCTCCTGCAGCAGGTGTTGCTGCTGATGGTGGGGCAGCTGGTGCTGCTGCTTGATGGGCGTGCTGTAGTATAGAATGCTGGGCAATTGGCCACGGGCCGGTGTGGTGCCATTGAAGCTCAGATCGCAGGCATAAAAATGGAAGCCAGCACCGCAGGGACCACGCACGGAGGCCATGCCGGCATCTCCAGAGCAGGTGCGTGCGCCCTGAGAGCACAAGCGTAGGGCATAGCGGGCATGCTCCTTAATGTGTACCGGATGCTCGAATTTGATTTCGGCCAGATCGTTGTGCACTGACTCCTGGTCGTAGGTGCCGGATATAGATTCCAATGTCTCCCATTTGTGCTGCGGCTGCAGGTCCACAGTGTTGTCAAAGAGCAGCTCAAGCTGATAGTCATAGCTGCCCGAGCCGGAGTAGACCATGGCGCCGGCAATGGCTATGCCCGGTCGATCCACCGAGAAGGCAATGGCATCCGGTCCAAAGTTACCCGTATTCCAGGTGCGACTCAAATCGCAGCGTGCAAATCTCGAGCCGGTCGAGTGAATCGTACGTGGAGGCAAAAACAGTTTATCGTATTCCCCCAGCGCCGTTTGGTAGACAATCTCGGCCAGGACGCGAGCCAGCAAATGGCAGCAGTTGTCAATCAGACCCTGATTGATGCACTCCTTGAAAGCGTAGCTGCCGCCCAGACTGCGACTGTATATGGATTCGATGCGTGCCCGTATCGGACTGGCGATGATGTCCAGCAGACGCACGAGCACATCCTTAAATGTCCACGAGTTACTCAGGAAATCGCTCTTCTCCTGCTGTGTGCGATAGATCATCTGCTCCACCAATATGGGATACTGATGCGCCTCTGTCGAGGAAAGCATGGGCAATCCTGAATTGTCGCTGGGACTGATGATCGATTGACGCTCATTTCCTGCACTCAGCAGCGAGAACGTTGAACGTAGCTTGACGGTCGGCGAGCAGAGGCCAGCAAGGATCGCACTCAGCAGACGGGAATGGAGTGCACCACGATCCATCTGAGCTAGCAGATCACACAGACAGTTCCATTTCAATGATGATGTCGGATAGAATGCATCAAAGCAGGCCACAAAGCTTAAGTGGCATTCATCTAGAATCTCCAGGACCAGAGCATAACCTAAACCAATGTAAAAGCCACATACAGATCATATTAGTCTATATCTTTTATACTCTAAGCTTGCTGAGAACTTTAGGACGAAGGATGTCAAAAGGACATCTTGAATCTTCAATAATTGTACTTTTCAGTTTGAAATACTGTATCTTTCTCTCAATCTGTTTTCATATGAAATAATCTCTCTCTTTCTCTCTCGCTCTCTTTTACAACTGGGAATGGATCTAACATTAACTATAGCATTAAGTTTCCTTTTTAGCATTATCTTTATATGGATATATTGGGGTTTCTTAGAGCTGCTTTAAGGGTACCTTCTAGTTATATAATAGATTTGTTTCAAGAAAGATCAGTTCAACTGTGGGTTGGGATCGGACCCGGGTGCAGGTTATCTTTTATTGGACATCTTATCTTTCATTCAAGTATTTTATACCTGATAACTATGTCCGCCTATGGGATACCCTACAATTACTAATCACAAAGAACTTTGTCTCTAATATCTTCTTTATTTATTATACGATCCTATGAAATATCCCATATATTTAAAATAACAGCAATCGCTCTGAAACTAGGAGAGATGTGGGGAGAAAATTCCAAAATGTGATGAGATCCACAGGACATTGATACTGATTCAATTTGATTATTGAAACTGATCAAGAATATACAGCGGCTCATAACATAAATGAACCAACTCTCAACTATTCTTATATGTCATATGCGTATATTAATCATGTCTCGGTCTGATAAGGGGGAACAGGAGACTGAATCGGTTGTGCCATGACATTGGTACAGTTCCCAATCAGCGAGTAGATATTGCTTATATCTGCTTTGTTTTAGCGATTAATCCGAAAAGTACATACTTAATGCTGTCAGAAATGGCTTATCCTGCCTGTTGACTCTATTAAACCCCATTTGTAGCTAGTTCTAATCTTTAGGGTATACCAAATCTATATAAGCCAAGCGAAGAATTCATTTGTCAAGTGTTAATCGAGACGAATAGTCGCTTTTTACTATATCAACTTGATTGTTAATCCCTATCCTGTCATGAGCTCTTAAGATGAGGATTCATCTCCGAAACTTAGAGCAAAGATTGATTATTGGTGGCTGCTGCTTCATCAGGAAACTCCAAACTGCCACTAAGATGTAAAAATTTAGCTAGCGATGGTCTGCATTCAGTTAACAAAATGTTCGAACTTATTTGGACTTTGTGGAAATAAAATTACTATATTTAAAAAACTGATAACTATCTTAAATAGGTTTCCTTTCGTATGACAAGGAGTACTCGTACTGATTTATATTATATCAAAGACTTGACTTACCCTCATCCGTGGCGATATCCTTGAAAATGTCATCACAAAAGATGCCAATGAGCAGGGCACGTACATTGCCAATGCATTCGGCCAGCTGAATGTTCTCCAAGTTGGCTTTCCGTGTCATCGTTGGTATAGGGGTAAAAATGGGTAGGGGCGAGGGCACCGGAGAGGTGGGTTCGCCCAGATATCTGGCAACACTGCTCAGGGCACGCATCGCGCTTTTTTCTGTAAAGGAACGAAAGTTGTTTAGAATGAAAGATCTGGTGGAATGCAGGGCAGGATTACCTTTGTTTTGTTTTGCTTGAAGCTTGGAGAGAGCGGCAGCCACAGCATTGCCCACAGCTGCAGTGTTGGCAGCGTGGATGGCTGAGGACGAGGTCGGGCGCTGCGGATATATCTCGTTGGTGTATTTGCGCAGCAGGCGCAGACAGGACTTGTTGACATAGCCGAGATACTGGAGCGTTTGCTGCAGTTGAAGGGGCCGGGAACGATCGCGTTGTTCGCGCAGTTGCGTCTTGAAGCACTCCCAGGACCAGCTGAGCAGCACCACAAGACTCTCGAAGCACTCGCGACTAACGCTGTTGGCAAAGGCGCGCGATATGCGCTGCACGGGATCCGCATCCACCGGAGCCGGTTGCTGCTTGCAGTCCTGGGTGACCAGGCGATAGAGTATGACCGGTATTTGGCCAGAGTTGGCGTCGGTGCCATTGTTGGCCTTCTTGCTGGATTTGAATGAGAACACCACCTGATCCTCAGTGGTGACAGATGCCTGGCCACACGATCCACAATCCGAAGAGGGTCCCGCAATGCGGGCCCACACCAAATACCAACGTCCGGCTGCGGCGCTAACTGGCTTTGGCAATAGCATATGATGCTTGCTGCGTGCGGCACACTCGTACGGCACCTCCTTGGTCTCGCTGACCAGGATGCCCTCCTTCTCGTAGCCACCACCGTCGATGCCCAGATCGTAGAGTTTGAGCTTGCAGCTGTATTCGCCTCGACCGCCAAACATGCCGAAGCCGCATATAACAATGTCCGTGTCGGCGGAGAACCGTATGGCCTCCACACTGTGTCCGGAGTAGCCCCAGCCGCCGCCAAAGTTATCGAAGCGACTGACCACCTGATACTCGCCGCTCTGCGCCTCGGTTGCCTGTTGCGTCTGCTTGGGCAGCGTCTGCTCAAAGCAACCGGGTATATTATCCTGTGCCGAGGTCAGAATATCCAGGCAGGCCAGCAGATTGAGTGATGCCTGCGAGCGAGATACACGCGCGTCCGGTTTGGTGGGCAGCGTCAACTCTGGTGACAGCAGCGCACGATAGTTGCCCGCGTTCTGGAAACAGTTTGAAAGTTAGTTAATCTCTTATGTGATTTAAGCAAATCTCCTGGTGATTTACCACATCGAATTCGCCAATCTCGCTGGCGACAATATTGTGACAGCGCAGCTTACGGGAGACGCCATCGAACACCCAGAGCACATTGTAGCTGGGATCCATTGCGAAGGCTATCTGCGGCGGCAGCGGTTGCTGTTGGTGCTCCGGCGATGCTGGAGATCCGGCGGCCGCCTCTGGGCGAGGCCTGGGACGACCTCTTCGGGGCGTAGATGCCAGAGACGATGGCAGTGCCGTCTCCAGATTGTGCTGCTCCTCAAAGACATGATTACGCGCCTCGTGCATGCTGCGAGACATTTGCTCATTTATGGGCACACCCGGGGTGCTGCTGCTGGCCATTGGCAACTCGGCAACCGGTGTGGCCACATCCACATTCCGATTGATCTCTGGCTGTCCCAGTTGCTGGTGCGTCTGCAGCAGCTGGGCAAAGTTGGTTTGGCCGCGATAATGTGGAGTGCAACTGCCATCGATGCGATTTATCGAGAGCGTTTGGAACGACAGCGGAATGCTGGGAATAAGTACTGTAAGTACAAAAATGAAGAAAGAGTTAATAACTTTTGATCTTGCGATCTGACTATATAGTAATATCAGAAGTTTATAACATAAAACAGTCTTAAGTTGATCAATGTACCCTTCAACCTTTGAAAAGGATAATATAATGAAAAGTATCTAAGAGACAAACCATATATAATCTTGATCCGAAGCTAAACTAACTATATATAATATATATTTCAATCCGTTTATTCTTTGTCCTTTTACATATAGATATATCTATGGATATAATCCATCGAAAATGATGTCTACAGTGGGAATAATATACATATATAATATAATAAATTTGTCGCTTCACGCTATGTAATTTATTTTGAAGTGATTCCCCAATCAGAAATGTGAATTTATAGAACTTTTAAGTAAGAAATTCTGCAAACATTTCACCAAGATTTCATCAATATCAATGAAAATGCTTGTAACCTCAAAGGATATCTTAAGCAAAGATTTGAGACATGTGTTAAGGATAAAGGATATTATATAAAAAAGATAACCATCTCTTCTTCAATTTGAAGAATAAATACCTTAAACGACACACATTTGTTTCAGTTTTGATTTAATTATTAACAAATAAATTAAAACTTTCTTAATTAAAAACAAGATTGTTTCATAAGAAATTTGTTATAGTGGAAAAAAGCGCGTTCATAATATATAGATACAATGTATCTCATAGATAAGTAAATAATTTATAAATACAATGTATCTTACAAACAAAGGAAAGAAATTAAATTTCTAAAAAAAACGATTACAAAATTCTTATTATAGAAACATTTTTTAAAATGGTTTTCTTCATGCACTTTCTATCTTTCATCTTCATGGGTTTTCTTTTGAATACTCACTTCATTCAATTAAACCTTGACTTTTCTATCATATCTAACCAAAGCATAAGCTAAACCCATATAAAGATCATATTAGTCTATATCTTTTATACTATAAACTTCCTATAACACTTTAGGACATCTTGAATTTCAATAATTGTACTTTCCAGTTTAACAAATTTTATCTTTCTCTCTGTTTTCATGTGCTATAATTTCTCTCTCCCTCTCTATATCTTTTAGCCTCTCGCTCTCTTTGAGATCTCGAAATAGACCCAACAATAAATATAGTATTAAGTATCCTTTTTAGCATTATCTCTATTTGGATATATTGGGGTTTCTTAGAGCTGCTTTAAAGGAACCTCCTAGTTCTTCAAACTTGAAAAGTTTTGGTTTTTTCTTTAATATAATATATATTATTAGATTTGTTCCAAGAAAAATCAGTTCAACTGTGTGTTGGGATTGGACCTGGGTGCAGGTTATCTTATCTATTAAAACTGATCAAGAATATACAGTGGCTCACAACATAAATGACCCATTTATCACTAAGAAAGCACATGTATTGCGTATATTTTGGATAAGTCTAGCTGTGATTTTCATCTCAGACTGATCCTATGGGAACGAAAAAACAACTGCTTTGTCTTCAGGATTAATCGGAAGGTTATACGCTTGATGGTGTCAGAAATGCTTTTATCTCTACTAAACCCCATTTGTACCTACTTCCAATCTATAGGGTAGACCAACTCTATATAAACCAAGCACATCATTCATTTGTCAAGTGTTAATCGAAGCGAACAGTCGCTTTCTACTATATCAAATTTGTATTAATCCCAATCCTCCAATAAGCTCTTAAGATGAGGATTCATCATATGTATTCCTAGAATTACTTTGACAGCAAAACAACCTAGCCCAAAGAATGGTGTCTGGGGGTTTCTTTCAAATCATGAAGTCAAACAATCCACTAAATGGGAAGAATTCCTAACGACGATCTACGACGATTCACTTTACAAAATGTTTGAAATATTTTAAATAATATATAAAAATTACATTTTGACTTTTCAGAAACAAAGCAAAAACAGAAACCTATCTTCAATATATGAATTTTCAAGTACTGATAAAAAAAATAGACTAAATCCACAATCTTTTTCCTTTATAATTTTAATTTGCATGTGTTTTCTTTTGAATCCTCCCTTCGTTTAATTAAACTTTATCTTTTCTATTACCTAAAAACATATTATTCTAATTGGATATTTTTTATTTAATTCATTATATCATATATTGTTATACTCTAGACTTTTTATTTTTATTTTCTCACTTTACTTTAAAATTGTTTTTTTATTATTTTAAATAAAATATAAAAATATTTTATTAATACTATTCTCTCTTTTGTACTTATACTTTTATCTTTTGGTGGATTTCGAGTCTAAATTAAATAAATTAATTTAAATATTTGTTGCTAGCTGAAGTTCAAAGTTCTTTTTTAAGCGCAGGAAAGCTGCATACACTAAACATGTTTCCGGGAAATATATATTTATATTTGCCTAAGTAAGTCACAGTGACTACTCGCATAAAATCAGATTAGTCCCAGCAGTAAACACCAGAAGGAAAGGTCAAAGGACATTGAATAATTAAGAATATATATTAATATTTATATATTGCCTTGTTTATGTTATCAGCATATTGGATTGCGTTGACTTCATTCGCAACTCTCAGAGATTTGTTTCGACTCATAAACTATTAAAAAACTCTACTCAGGATATATTTCGGAACACGAAATAAAAGTTGTTAATCAGAGGACTAGCTAAAAACAGTGCTCATTCTTAATGGAGGGAAGTACCCTGCTCCAAGAAACCATCCCATTTCATTGGAGGGCACAGATTGGTGTTATGGAAGCCAAAGGATACTCGCTTTAAAAGCATTGGAAGAACAAGTTTTTACTTAAATATATCATAGGTGTTTCTTTTAGTTATAGAAGCTATTTTATAGAAGCTTTGGTACTTACGTATGGTCTTTTTGTTGGCCACCACATGCATCTTGGGTAGCATTTGAGCGGTGATGAGGGATTCATCAATCTTGATAAAGGTCTGATCGCCATTGGCACCGATCCAGGTAACCTTTTTGCCAAAGCTGGGACCCAGGCCGCTGTAATATGTTAAATGAATGAAAAAATTAATAAAGGAAACCATCAAACTGGGTGCTCCGATGGGACTTACAAGACAGCGCCGGGTGCACAGTTCCATAGAAACTTTTGACGTTGTGCTATTATGGCCGCGGTGTTTGGCGGTATTAAGATGGTCTCCTTGGAGCCACCGGGCAGTATGCAGACAGCTTCTTGTGAGGTAGCTTCATCCTCGTGTTGCTGTTGCTGAGCAGCAGCTCCGCTGGTCATGGGCTTCTGACCAAAGTCGCTGGGCAAACGACCCAATTGACCCTTCTGATAGTTGCCAAATGTGAAGACTACACCCTTATGGGTTAGCAGCACGGTGTGATTGCTGCCGGCAGCTACTTGGCTAATGGAGCCTTGAACCTGGACACGCACCAGGCCAGTAACCGGCTGCAGATCTCCAGAGCCCAGTTGGCCATACTGATTGCTGCCAAAGGTGAAGACCTCGCCGGCAAGGGTAAGCAGCACGGTATGGTGTAGGCCACAAGCCACTTGGACCACCGGTGAGGCACTGGGTAGTTGCAACACTTGTGGCGCCAGCGGAGCCACACGCGGTGGATCCTTCTCTATATCGGTGGGAGTACCACCACCGCAACCCGAAGCTCCAGTATCAAGTTCCGATGGTTTCTTCTCTTTGCGTCGCATGACAAGCGTCTTGGAGCGTTGTTGACGCTGCAGCTCGCCTGCTGCCAGCGGTTTAAGGTCCTGTTTGGCATCTCCTACAAAATTGAAAGGCATAAGGATTGCAGCCACAAGAGAGCTCGGGGTTTAGACTCACCTATTTCAATCTCTTGCAGGGCAACACAGACAGCGCAGAGACCGCATTTGGCACAACCAGCATCACCGTGTCCACAGGGGCAAATGCTGCCAGCCAGACGCTGCTCGAGCGGCACATTCAGAGCAGAGACACAGCTGACATTATACCCAGTGCACTCGCGGCACATGACACAGACGCGGCACTGGCCCTGGACTAGGTTGTGATCATCATAGTCGCATAGGGTTGATAGGTCTAGTTTCTGGCGGATCTTGTCCCCATGGCTGCCCAGCATAGCATAAGCCGTCGAAGAGCTGGGCACATCCTTAACGGGCATCATTTTGTTGAAAATACGCCCACATTGGCCTTTATTGTTCAGACCAAAGGTGAAGAGCTGACCCTTGGCATTTAGTGCGACGCAGTGGGCTTTGCCAAGCGCCACTTTGGTCACATGCTGATCGAGCAGATCACTGACAAAGCCCATGGAATCGCAGTGTGCTGTGTCCTTGCCATACATGATCAGTTTACCATTTTTGGTCACAAAAGCGGAGGTGCCATTGTTGCAGGCTGCATGCACCACCACGTGACCATCGATCTTCGTCATCTTTTTGGGCTTTATAGCCTTTGGCTGCCTGCGATTCTTGGAGCTGTCACCATCCTCACCGCGACGCGCTGTGCCCGCGAAGTAAACAGTTCCATCGTCATTTACCAGCAGAGCGTGTATTCCATCATGACCAACGGCCACATGGACAATATTCGCCGCTTTGGATACAATTAGTTCCGTTAGCTTCAATGTAGGTGTACGACCGACACACTTGAGTCCAAGTGCCGTCGATTTGCCATAGTAATAGACACGCCCATTGGTGGCACGCACCAATCCAAAGTCCTTGCCACATGCCATGCCCACGACATCTGCATCTCGACAAGGCGCCGGTAGCTTTGGCTCAAACGTATTGTGCGCCGACTGAATGCGTTGAATCTGATGCTGATTGAGCAGCTCATCCTCAAAGGCGGCATAGCCCAGAGTTCGGAACTTCTTGCGTGCCAATTGCAATGGCAGCTCAAATTGTGGTGGTTCACTGCTGTAGCTGTTGTGGTAAAGGTTCAGCTTCTTTACCACCAGAGTGTCCTGCGGAACAGACAATCAAACGGATCAATTAGAATCCACTTGCTAAAAACCTCCTAGGATTCTGAGTTATTGTATATTTATTTGTTATAAATTCTTTTCAAATGTAAAAGGGAAAGGAGCAGAGGCTTATATAACCTAGTTCTATTGTAGCTGGGATTAGAACTTAGGACGAGTTTCCTTAATTATTTTGCTGCACCACTTGGTCAACCTATCGGCTGGAATAGCAGTTGCTAAATTTCTTCTTTATTCTTTATGGAAACATTGTATACTTCAATTTGAACTTTTTACTGATAATGAACTGATGCCTGCTTTATATAAACCAACTGCTCTTTTAAAATCTTATAATATATATTAATTTTGGATATTCTTATGGCATTTCTATGTAAATTTGATTTATCTTATTTTGTATTTTCAGCATTTTATAGAAAATTGTTTACTGTTGCTGCGCACTTTCCCAGCAGAACTCGGAAAAAAATATTCTTGTGAATTCAAATTCGCAAAACAGGAAAACGAGAAAGGTTCCCAGAAATATTAAAGAATATGTATGTTGTATTATTATTCCTTTATATGTATATATGTATATTTGTATATTCTTTTTCTCTTTTTTTCTTTGCAATTTTCACATCACATTCCCAGAATTCATGCTTTTCAAGCGAAATTAACTTCAAGTTCAAAAGAATAAAAAAAAATAATTTTATTGATTTTCAAGTTACAGTCGTGTCTCGATGTAGTGCACTAATAATTGTAATGCCTGTTCACAGTATTGAGGTTATTCACTACAAGTTTTACATTTTGGCTATAAACTCGTTTTATTTTCATACTTTGTGTTTTATTATACACTTTGTGTATATAAATTCAAGAGAATTTAAAAAACAAAAACTAGTATGAAAACAGAAATAGATGCCTAATGCCTAAATTTAACCGCAATCGGTTTGCACTGAACAAAAAATATAACTACAAAGGTCAAGAAACAGCTGATTAACGATCAACAGCAAAAATACAATGTAGGGGAATACCCACTTGAATTTTTTTTTTTTTTTTATCACTTCTTGTGATTTTTGTTGCTTTTTGGCTGAAATTGTATTCAAAATGTTTTCACTTTTTAGAGGTTTTCGTTTGTTCACTATTTAGAGTATATCGAGGTGTTCAGTATATCAAGGTGTTCACAATATCGAGGTGTTCACTATATCAAGGTGTTCACAATATCGCGGTGTTCACTATATCAAGGTGTTCACAATATCGAGGTGTTCACTATATCAAGGTGTTCACAATATCGAGGTGTTCACTGTATCAAGGTGTTCACAATATCGAGGTGTTCACAATATCGAGGTGTTCAGTATATCAAGGTGTTCACAATATCGAGGTGTTCATTAAATCAAGGTGTTCACAATATCGAGGTGTTCACACTATAGGGGTGTTCACTATATCGAGCTTTTCACTATAACCAGACACGACTGTATATTAAAAGATGAATAGATAAATCTAAAAAAAATAGTAAGGAATTTGGATGCCTGAAGAGAGTTAAGACTAAATTCTTAGGTCTGCAATTCGAGTCTCATCAGAAATTTTTCATAACTGATTTTCCATTACAATAAACATTTTAAAAGAAAAACTTGGAAAGTAAACTTACATCTCGATTGCTGCAGATTGCATGCAATGAATCATCGTCCGTGAAGAGTACATAGTTGAGGCCATCGCGCATGGAAAGCATATTCAATGGATTCATTGACTTGACCACCAATGTATCCATGCCCACCAGCTGCAGTTGGTCAGGGCTCCGTTTGCAATTGCGACGGAAATACAATTGCCCAGCGCTAAAACCCAGCCAGGCATTGCGTTCCCTGCTGAATTCATCATTCTGCGCATAGATATGTCCTTTGTAGGAACCACCAAATCCAGTGCCAATCTTTAACAGCGCTCCGCCATACAGCAAGTAGACAAAGACGCCATCACAGGCCATTGCAGGTGCCGTCTGGTACTGCAGAGCCGACAGCACTGGCAACTTTAGTGGAAACTGTTTGAAAATTTAAGTTATGTTAGAAAATCTTAAATTAATCTTATGTTACTATAAAATAGTACATTTTACTTATGGTACACTTTAGTTAAAGAGGTGCTTAACTACTTTTTATTAATCAGTTTTAGATAATTATAAAAGTTCTTCAGTTTATTTTCTAAAATTTCAAAGTAGGAGCAGCTCTAATGCTCCTTTAAAGATAGGTTTAAAAAGATTAACTTTCCAGCTCTTATACTATATTTATATATAAGTATTCTATAAGTCTTATGTAGATATATATGTATGTATATAGATAAAGATATATATATAGTATATATATATGTATTTTTACTTTTTTTATGTCTTCATTTTTTTCATATTTATAAACTTTTCTTACAATCGAATACATAAAATATATATATGTATATCGATTTTTCCCATAAATCGTAGGAACAAATCTATATAGGAAAAGGTATCTTAATATTGGTACTCACCTCGTCAATCAGAGAATTGTGCGGCACACCATGACTATGGAAGTCAGGACGCGTAGGTTTATTGAGCGCCGCACTGACTACAGTATGCTGCAGTGCGGCCAACACTGCCGGGAGTTGGACTATTTGTGCCGATAGTTGACGTGGTGACATGAGCATGGCGGCAATGGCTTTTAACATTTTGCCCGTATCGCCGCGGGCAATGCAGAGACCGAGTAGTGCAGCACAGGCCATTGCTGACCAGTTTGCCTCGGCGCCGGTGCTGGAGTTGATAGCAGCCGGCATTGTGGCTAAATCGAGTAGTAGGTCATAGAGCGGATTGATAAGCTCTTCCGGTTCGAGCTTAAATGATTCTGGTTGTTGGCCCTGAATGACATCGAGCAGGGCTTTAAGTGCCTTGGTGCATAGCAACGGCTGGATGTGGCGTGCGTCTGCAATGAGCTCAAAGAGACTACGCAGACCGGCGCCCACAATCAGTGGCACTGTGGCATACTGCGGTTCACGCTCTTCTTGCTCGTCAGTGTCCGAGTCGGCGTCGCTGTTGGCGCTATTTGTCGTACGTTTGTCAGCTTGCCCAGCAGCGCCTGCGGCACCTGCTCCACCAGCTGCCCCAGCGCCGCCACCGAGGACAAGTGGGGCATGACAGGAACAGTCGACCAAATTGCTGACCATACAGCTGCCAGCGCAGACCATGCAACAGGGTGAGTCCATATTGCCCCATTTCTTAAGTGCAGACGCAGCGGCCGCTGCACCCTGAGCGTTACTCTCATGGAATAGCGCATAGCGTGTCTCTGCCTCCAAAACCGTGGAGCGTATGGCTGAGAATACCGCAAATTTGGATGCGTTTGGATCAATCTCAATATTACCAACTGCAAATGACGGCAAGATCAGCAACTGATCCTTGACTATTGGCGGATCCAATGGATTTACAATCCCCCCACCAGCACCACCCGCATTGCCTTCAAGAACAGCGGCTGCTGCCAAAGCAGCTGCTGACTTTTCCTTGCGGCTTTTGCGCTTCGTGAGCGCTTTCCTATCATTTTGTAACTTTCTGTAAAAATAAATAAAAAAAAATCAAGATATGCGTGAGACAGGGAGTGTGAGTTGATAATGAGCTAAAATTATTAATTTACACTAATTATTTAACTCAAAAGCGTTGACTGCATGAAGAAAATGAGTAAAATTTAAGTTTTCATCATGAAACATGCAATTTGGTATATTTTTTTGGTACACCACATTTTTTTTCTTCATTTAATACATTTTTGCGATGTAATGACTGATTTTGTATGTATGTGTATATATATGTGCATATTCATCAGAAAATCAGCATATACATATCTTATGAATCTTATCGATTTAACAACAAGTAAATTAATGCAGGTCGCGGCGCCTGTCCGATTGGCAGCACATAGGCAGCTCAGCTGTTATCGGTCAGCTGTTGCCAGGGTGCTGCCCACTTGTCGTGCAACAGCAGGCGCCAATTTCAACCCCGTCGACATTCAACGCGGTGGCTAGGGCTTGTTGGCTAGGGGTTGAAGACCTACATACATTCACCCAAATCGATCGATTTTTCAACCCTAATGCGACGTAGTTGCATTCTGCATTGTTCATGGCTCATACTATATGCTACATTGTCAATTGTGATTATTTACATTACCTGCGTGTATTGCTCGTGTACAATTCGTAGAAATGGTCACCATATTTCATAGGATTCAATAATCCAACCATGGCTTTTGCGCGTTGAAAATTTGCAAATGCGTGGGCTTTAAATCGATTTTATGTATGCACTTACATATACATGTGTATCTGCATATGTATGTGCATATGTATGCCGTTACAGCTATACCGTTAAGAACGAAAGAAACTTTTGCTTTTGCTTTGTCAACTACGCGCGCGCTTCGGTCAAATAACTAGAACTTAATCACTGAACACTTGGCCAGCTTTGTTTTTTGGCTAAAATTTATTGCACAAACATTTACAAAATAACTAAGAATTAACTATTCTACTAGCGAACTTAATGCATATTTCTTGTTGTACGATTGCACCACTGTCGTGAGAGCCCGTCAATCTATCGTCTATCGAAAGGATTTTGCTCGTTTCGATAACATGGCCTTGAAAAAATCGATAGCACACGAATATGTATCATAACAGGCTGTTAAATGTTTAACAATTTTTATATGCTCCATTGTGCTGAGTTTAGTAGTCAGATAAATAGTTTTATAAATGTATCATTGTTTGAGACCAAAATTAATATATAATTTAATAACATTTTTAATTTCTTATCGATTTGTTTTGAATTGTTGAATGCATCCCTGCATTGGAGCAGCTGTCAAAACAGCCTACAACAACAACAGCTGAACTGACAGCAGCGCCGCAGCAGCAGCAACCATCGAAAACCATTTTACGTAATTTATATTTGTTATTTTTATTGCATTTTGTATGGATTTAACAAAGTTCTTGTAACTGTAAACAGAATGGGCAACGCTCTGAATCACTACTTAAAGCCAGATGTAACGCCCGGGGCAGATGTTGTGCCCAGTTTCGATCCCATGCTGGGCTTTGATTCGCGCAAGGAACGCGTCATGGTTGCCACCAAGGAGCAGATGGAATCAGCCAAGATTCCACTGCAGGATCGTGACTATTGTGCTCATAAACTGATTGCCTATCAGTCCTGCCGTACCGACAAGTTCCCGTTCGTCTACCAGTGCGCCCATGAGAAGCACGACTATCTCACCTGCGAATATGAAGATTACGTGCTCCGCATGAAGGAATTCGAACGAGAACGCCGACTATTGGAGCGCCAAAAGCGCCTAAACAAGGCTGCCTAAGCTTAAGCGTTACTCTTTTCAGTTGAGTCGAGGGGAGCCATGAGAAAATACTGTGGGCGACTTTTCCATCATCCAATGTGCCGAGTAGTCAACAAAGCTCCACACGAAACTCTACACACTGCCCGTCGCGAGCGGAAATTTCAATAAATACCATGCCTAGTAATAATATGGATCTGTTTTTTTTTAGTAAATTAAAAAACTGTTAAACCAAAAAAAAAAGAAAAAGTGTTAAGTGCAAATTGGTAAATATTTGAACGTTATATTATATACTTTATATTTATACTCCAAATCAAAACAATGCAATGCTCCAGTACTCTAGGAGCAGGTGGAGCAACTTTCTCACATAAGTCTGAGTTTTCTTATAAACCTGGAACTATTCATAAACTTGTGTTCTTAAGCTACCGTAAAGCCTGAAACTGCAAGAAGTCCCACTCCTTTGACAATTTTCCATGGCCTTGTATCATATTATTAACTTTAGCCGGCTTAAAGATTCAGTCGCAGTTAACTATTTGAGTTTTGATTATAACCGGCTTAAAGATTCAGCCACAAGTAACTACAATATATATTTGAGTTTTGATTATAACGGTCTAATATGTCATTAAAAACTAATTGAAAAATAACTTTAAAAAATCCAATTAGAACAACAAAACAGAAGGAACTTCTCTGAGTACCTGTATAGCTAAAAACCGATTTGGAATCGGGTAAAATATTATCCAAAGTTATGGACTCAATATTATTATTTCTATATATTGCTTTATTCGGTAAAGATCACTAGAGTAACCTGAACGTAAATTTTAAACTAGAATTGCTTTTGTATATTAAAGGCACACACCATGAACACATCGTTTAGATACAGTCAAACACATATACGCACACACACACACATGCACACCTTAGAAATAGTAACTATGTTGACACTGATAAGGAGTTTGTGACTAACATTTAACAACTTGCATCTCACCCACGTAAGTGATTAAATGCAAACAACATCTTTGGTAAGCGCTCCGATGACGATGAACGTCGCTCATCAAATGCCCAGCTTGCGCCAAAAGTGATGCATGCGGCCATTCGTCTCAAAGATGCTGCGGAGCATGAAGACCTGGATGAAGCCGACGGCAATCATGGTACTGATTTGGACTAGGGACCAGTTGTTGACCTTCTGGAAATTGGTCTCAGCCAAATTGCGATCACGAGCCTCGTGGGAGCGCAGCATGTCTTGCAGCTGGCGAGCTTTTGTGAGCTGCAGGCGTATGCGTCCAATGAAGTCCATAATATCCTGGACCTGCATTTCATAATACTCCTCCTTCGTTAGGCCCGTCATGTCGGTAATGTCCTTCCACTGTGCATCGCCATGATGCTGATCTCCATCGCGCTCCACGATCAGCTCAAAGAATACTGTTTTCCGATTGAACATACTAAAGGTGTTGTCAAAACAAAAGCTATAATCGCCATCATTCTGCACCTCGTGCTGATGCAAATTTTCCGGCTTTTTGTAGTCGCTGACAATGACCAATCCAATGGGATCGAGCAAGGCAAAACTTATATCGAGATCACCATGACCACCATCAATCACCTGGTATTCGAAATCAATGATTTCGCCAGCTTTAACGCTATGGTACAAGCACTCCTTCTTGCCTGCATCCACATAAACAGTCATCTCTTTGTCATAGCCGTTGACATTAGCCGCTGGCCACAGCATCAGCAGCACCAGGCCCAGCCCTGGTAGATAATTTGACTGCACCTATGGCGTAACAAAAGGTTAGTTCTCAGAGTATATAATTAGCATTAGGTGTATATTTATTTTACTTACCATTACGACTCCTTTAAATGCAAATAGAATGCCAAACGCTTCGGCGTACCTAAAAATGGCGATTTATGTCCCTACTGTGTTGATACTATTTTTAAAAATATCGCGTATCGATATACCTGAATATACTATCGTAAAGGTAAAAATCCATATAGTATATTGATATATATTGATAGATTATGCCGATAACAGGTAAACTGTTAACGATATTATCGGATAATACATTCGTAGTAATTTATAAATATTTTAAATTTCAATATAGGTTGTATATTTTATATAATTTAATTCTTAGCACAATAAAACATAATGATCTAAGCCACCGGAGTATAAACGATCTATCGTGAAAGTATTGCATGCAACTGAACATATCGATATGTTCAAATGTTTCTTTACGTTGCGTCAGGCCACCATGCTAAATCGCTAAAATGCAATAGATGGCGCTAGCAGTCGCTTTTTAAAATTAAGTTTTCATGTAGCGGCTATTAATCCACTGAAAATGGGTAAGAAATTTGCATTGTGTCAGGGTTTCATGCAATATCGCTAAAATTCATTAAATGGCTCTAGCAATGGCTTTTTTAGTAGTAAGTTTACAATAGCGGCTATAAGTCCATTTAAAATGGGTAAGATATTTGCGTTGCATCAGAACTGCATGCAAAATTGCTGAAATACAATAGATGACGCTAGCAGTCGCTTTTTATTAATAATTTAAATGTAACGGCTGTAAAACCATTTACAAATGGGAAGGAAATTTGCGTTGCCAAAAGGCTGCATGCAATAGATGGCGCTAGCAGTCGCTTTTTAGTAATAATTTAAATGCAACAGCTATAAGCCTATTTAGAATGGGAAGGAAATTTGCGGTGCGAAAAGACGGCATGCAATAGATGCCGCTAGCAGTCGCTTTTTAATAATAATTTAAATTTAACGGCTATAAGCCTACTTACAACAGGAAGGAAATTGGCGTTGCGAAAAGACGGCATGCAATAAATGAAGCTAGTAATCGCTTTTTAATAATAATTTATATGTAACGGCCATAAGTTTATTTAAAATGGTTAAGAAATTTGCGTTGTGTCAGGGCTGCAAATCGCTAAAATGCAATAGATGGCGCTAGCAGTCGCTTTTTGATAGTAATTTAAATGTAAAGGCTATAATGCCATTTACAAAGGGAAGGAAATTTGCGTTGCCAAAAGGCTGCATGCAATAGATGGAGCTAGCAGTCGCTTTTTAATAATAATTTAAATGTAACGGCTATAAGCCTACTTACAACAGGAAGGAAATTGGCATTGCGAAAAGACGGCATGCAATAAATGAAGCTAGTAATCGCTTTTTAATAATAATTTATATGTAACGGCCATAAGTTTATTTAAAATGGTTAAGAAATTTGCGTTGTGTCAGGGCTGCAAATCGCTAAAATGCAATAGATGGCGCTAGCAGTCGCTTTTTGATAGTAATTTAAATGTAACGGCTATAAAGCCATTTACAAAGGGAAGGAAATTTGCGTTGCCAAAAGGCTGCATGCAATAGATGGAGCTAGCAGTCGCTTTTTAATAATAATTTAAATGTAACGGCTATAAGCCTACTTACAACAGGAAGGAAATTGGCATTGCGAAAAGACGGCATGCAATAGATGGCGCTAGCAGTCGCTTTCTAGTAGTAATTTAAATGTAACGGCTATAAAGCCATTTACAAAGGGAAGGAAATTTGCGTTGCCAAAAGGCTGCATGCAATAGATGGAGCTAGCAGTCGCTTTTTAATAATAATTTAAATGTAACGGCTATAAGCCTACTTACAACAGGAAGGAAATTGGCATTGCGAAAAGACGGCATGCAATAGATGGAGCTAGCAGTCGCTTTTTAGTAGTAATTTAAATGCAACGGCTATAAAACCATTTACAAATGGGACGGAAATTTGCGTTGCGACAAGGCTTCATACAATAAATGGAGCTAGTAATCGCTTTTTAATAATAATTTATATGTAACGGCCATAAGTTTATTTAAAATGGTTAAGAAATTTGCGTTGTGTCAGGGCTGCAAATCGCTAAAATGCAATAGATGGCGCTAGCAGTCGCTTTTTGATAGTAATTTAAATGTAACGGCTGTACATCTATTTAAAATGGGTATGACATTTTTATCTTTTATGCAATAGGCAGGAGAAAATCTATTCTATAGCACAAAGTAGACATGCCCTTCCGTCGGATCATCTGATTGTGCGTTTTTACTTATTTTAATTAAATATTTCTTATATATAAGTATTATTGTAATGAGTAAGCAAAGATATCCTCTATATTAGGGTCTACATACACTCGTTTCGACGTATATTTACGTGTATTTGAAAGCCAACTTATCGACCCAGTGGCCGATATTAGGTATCTGGTAAATACATATAACACGGTGTCCGTGGCCTGTGGCGTTTGTGCCTTGTGCTCATTTGCACTTCGTTTTTACCTGGTTTGCATACTATAGCTACATATAAATGCAGACACGTGTACAACACACATATATATATGACATTTATGTGTGTGTGTGTGTATGTGTATTGGGATTAATTAGAAATAATGTAAATGCAATAAAACACCAAATTTGTAATTAATTAAATGTGCACAAACAATTGCCATTGAATAGAACGAACACACGCATAGACATATGGAACACTTTGTATATACTTATATATATATATATATATATATAGATATAGCGGCACATGCCTTAACAGCCAGATCGATTGCGTCGATCAGACCAGCGTACTGATCACATGCAACAGCCGTCAAGTTTTAGGGCTAAGCTGTCAAAAAGCCAGTGTATCTCCCGCCCTTCCCCCTCCCCAACAGCACTTGACCAAGTTCTAGTGCAAACCTAGAAAATCGAGCGTTATCAGTACTATTATTTTTATCATTACTTTACGAGTATTGGGTTTCATTTCCTTTTTTGTTGCTTGTTTTCTCTGTGTGTGTATTGCTGATAGCCTCATGTGATTACGCAATTGTTACCATTATTCCCCCACACACAGCGTACCATAGCCAGACGTCTTATCACCATGGGCACTACGATTAGATGAGCAATGCCAATAATGACCTGGCCACATAATACCTAGAACAATCGTAAAATACCAAAACGGGTAAGAGCTTCAAGGGCAATATACGCGTATAATCATTCTATTTCAATCGATCAACTAACATTGTTATTGAAAAGATCTATAAATAAACCATTAACAAATTGCCATATGTAGATTCCCCAAACTATAATCGAGTCCCCAATTTATCTAGTTTTATTAGTAACTGTTTAGTAAATCTTTAAGTTTAGTCATAGGCCAAAGTTCAAAGCTTTTAACTGAAAAACTAATCTTAAATTATTTCGAATGAGATTAAAAGTTTCCAAGAATATATAATAATACCTATTGATATATCCCTGATTAGATAGAACTCTACTTTTACAGCATGAATCATCTATTGGTGCCTCAACTCGTTTGCTTCCCTGTTTTCTCTATGATAACATGTCATATATATCTGGCAATTTTAATGACATATTCCGCTTGTCTAAATAGTTCTCATCTGATCTTGACATTTATAATAAAAATTATTGTCTATTTAATGCAATATTTTCTCTTATCAGATAACAAATAAACGTTTTAAACTGTAAAACCACGCCCAAGATTATTAACATAAAAGTCTGGAAAAACTATTCACTCTTTCAGTTAACTTATTTTTATTTTCATTTAAGATGAAACTTTTTCATATTTTCTTTTTTTTATCTTTTCGCTGCTTTCAGGGTTAATTCGAACGTCTTCTGGCGTTTTTTATCAACAAAACTGAAACTACCCCCTTTATACGCTAATTAACTTGTAAATTAAACTGCCTTGAGTCTTCACACACACACACATACACACACACACACACTTACACCTACACACCCCTCATACAGTAGTGTATAGAACTGTGCTTGTTATCGTTATCAGAGAAATCAATTTGTTGCAGCTGCTATCGTTACATGAACATTACATACTTCGGGCCAAAATTGAAAAATTCTAGAAAAATAACATGTTTTCCACGCTGACTACCCTTGGTGGCGCTTTAAATAGCTTCTGTTTATCACACATAGGAAGTAGTAGACATAGATAACAAAAATCATTCCATATGAGGTCAAGTTATGTATTAAAGTAAGTTCTACATCAGCTTTGAGAATGCGTCTAGGATAGAAAATAAAGGGATTTTCGTTTTCCTGTAGAAGCTTTGGTACACCTGAAATTATCTTAGATAATAACCCAGCATCAACCTGGAGCTATTCACAATATAGAACTATATAGTCTAGTTCCTTTGGGAACTAAAAACTGATTCGGAAGAACTTTTGCTAAGATTTCATAAGATTTTATTCACTTAGCGATGCGTTTACATACATATATTTCGTCTAGCCTATGCACTTATATATTATTGATTCTATAATATGCTTAGCATAAGTTTATCTTCCTGCCTCCTTCACATACACACACACACAAATACGCACCTACACGCCCCATGTACATACATATGTATATGTCAGGATATACATAGGAGCAAAAAGCTGCATGCTGTGAACTGGTCTTATTGCATTATAACCTTCACAGTTTTTCCTCGTATATTGCTCTACGGCCAATGACAATGACATCCACACTATCACAGCCTTATGTGCATATGTATATAAACGCATATGTGTTTGTGTGTGTATAATAAAGCGGCCGGCAAATGACAGTAGAATGGCAAAGGGCAAATAAAAAACATGTGCGAAATTGCACGTGCAACGCTGAGAGCGACGCAGGCGTCGTCCACATCCAATTTTTTTGTATAGTATTTTTTGGTTTTATTCGGACTTGATTTCTCCTGCTGCCAAGAACTGCCCCTATTTGGGCAAATTTGCGGCGAATTGTGCACAACCCACCCCCACTTGCACTGAGCAAAAGAGAGCAACCAAAAAGGCGGCAGTTAAAACAGAAAAAACGGAGAGGGAGAGAGCGTGTGAGAAGGAGAGAACGTATGTAGATGGGATGCAAGAGTGTTTACAAAATCGACAGCTGCATTTGATATTAACGGTAAAGAGAGAAAGATATGCTTAGCATATGCATACATATGTACATACATAATGTGCATAACTGGCTTGCAAGACCGTTATAATTAGCGGTATTATTGTTGCTCTAGCGTTTATTTATCTCTCGTTTTTTTTGCATTTGTTTTATTTTTAGTTTTTTTGGTAGCGTTTCGTTCAAAACTATTTCATGCCCTTTTTTAGTCACAACGCAAATGGTTTTCACTTTTTATGTTGCAGCACAAATTGGGCAAAAGCAAGACAGGCTTATGTACACAGAAAGAGAGCGAGCGAGAGACAGAGATGGAGAAGCGCAGACCATATCGAGAGCTGTTGTTGTGAAACGGGTGTGATCTATGCTTTAAATGTACATATGTATACGCAACTAAAGAGAAATGGTCCACATATATACATATATATATATATATATTATTCCAGTGACAAACCCACCCCCAACCCCTCATCGATCGGCATCAATTTAATTACCAATTGTTGGCAGCACAACAGATGAAACAGCTCTTGAGTACCCAAAAAAAAAACCAAAAGGCGATAACCATTCATTCAACAAATCCATGAGTGGGGAAGGGGTGGGGTACACAGATGAAAGAGATGGAGAGCGAGAGAGTTATTGACCGGTCGGGCGGCTCTTATATACATACATAGTATAACCATATTTGGCTATGCATTTGGTAAGCTGCTGCTGCAGTCAACGTTGCACATGAGAGAGCTGCGCTCTCTGAGAGAGATGATGCCAGAGTGTGAGAGTGAATTCATGCGCAAAACCAACGCTCAGACTATACACACATACATACATACATGCACATCATTTGTATGTATACATAGATAAGCTCTCTTCACTCTAGCACTCCCATACACAGACACGCAGGCGCACGCATCAGAAAAGGGGCCAGACCGGAAAACGAAAAATAATACAAATAAATTTGAACTTGAACTTACCGCGCCCTTCTCTCTCTCTCTGAGTCTGAGTCTCAGTCTGAGACTGACTCTGACTCTGTCTAAGCATGTCTATTCTGTGCGTGTGGGTGTATACGCCGGAAAATACACACCCATTTATGTACACAACGACATTTACATATAAGATGTGTGTATGCACACGAGTGCCTCGTCATCATCAACTAAATCTTTGTCAAATCCTGTCAAGTCCATTTTTAGTTGTTCTTTATTGAATAATAAACATACAAACATAAAATTTCTTGCGTACACACATATTATATACAGACACTGTCGTCTACCTGCTGCAGTCCCAAATCAAAATCAAATCCTCCCTGTCTTTTCTCTCTCTCTCTCTTTCTTTCTCTTGGAGCCTCTCGCGTCGCCTTTTATTCTATGCCATTTGAATATTAACGAATTTCACGTTGTGAATGTAATTTTTTGCCGGCATTCAACTTCAGTTTACGACTCTGCATCTTTTCCCTTTTTATTTTGTTACTTTTCTCATTGTTGTTGCTGCTGCTATGCTGTAAACGTGATTGGCGTTTTTAATGCGCCTCCGTTTCCGCAGTGAGTGGACTCTTTGATCGGCGCCCACACACACACACGCACACATATTAACAGTCCTACATACAAACACGATTATACATGTCTGAGCTTCCTGTCGATAACAAATGAAATACCCACACAATAGTCGCTAAAGAACTCATCTCAGAACTAGAAAGCTTTTCTCTAATATCATCTCTCTCGCTCAGACATGCATATTTCAAGCTACATGCAAAAGAATAAGAATGCACTTCTATTATAGAATCTTTATAGTTTAGAAATCGAACCATTTTGACTTATTTATTGATAAGCCTGACAGCTGGAAGATATGGAAACACCTGTCCTCGTATCAGGTAACCAACAAATGTTTTTCGTACTGGCACTTGATAAACCTTGGACTGAAATTCCTATTATGGAACACGAATACCGTTATGCTCATATATCAGCTCCAATTCCCGGCAATACACCTGCAACTGTTTCTTTTTAAATAAATAAAAGAAATATAGTAATAGCTCTATAGGAAAGATCGGCTGCAAAAGGTAACTTCACCTAACCCTTATAATTCTATATAGTATATCTGGGCTTGGCATATCGGCTGCGTCAGACCGAAAGATAAATGTTCTGTCTTGTTTACCCTTTTCAAATATATACTATATAGTATTTCGTGCTGTTGCTCTTTGTTTTTATTTGGCAGTGCGACGGAAGCGATTCCCATCCCGCACCAGCTTTACCCCATCCGTTGGCAGCGCCACGCCCTTTTGAACTGCCATAAATTAACACCCCAGGGCCAAGACCCCGCATGATGATGACGCCGACGACGACGACGACGAGGGTCTTAAGGGCGAGGCTCACATTTGAGTGCATTTTCTTCAAAGAGTTGCGGGCAATCGAAGTTTCTGAGGCGATAGACGCGCCTGCATACGATACTTGACTTTATCAGCGCAGCGCGAAGGGAAGACGGGAAAAAAGCAAAAAGCAGAGGAAGATAAAAAAGAAGTTGAAGCATAAGAAGAGATCTCTCAAGTACATAACATATCTTGCATGCCCTTAAAGAGGGAGGGTATGGCAATTGTTTGCACAACTTTGTAACGCATTGAAGGAGACAGTTGAGGCATATATAGATAAATATTCATGATTCCCAAGACGATGAGCTTTAATTGGAGTGAAATTAAAGATAGATACGAACCGGTTAAAACGGTTCAATATATCATTTAATGTGTCATGTTTCGATTGGTGTTTAAGTTTATTGATTAGAAGTACAAATCAATAAAAACTGAATTACGATATGTTATAAATAGACTATAGATCGGAAATAGTTTTGTTGCATAGTGTAAAAGATAACATATCTCATACCTATAGCTCTTCGATTCTATATAACAGATTATACACATATATACAACAGATCATTCCTTTTGGCTTAGCTGACTTCGGGATAGTTTCTGGCTAAGATAACTTATTGATTTCTTAAATCTTCCCTAGAAGTTAGGGTATTTACAAGTCTGCAGCCCAAATAAAAGATCATTCATATATCTGTATATATAATATATGATTCATATATACATAACAGATCCTTCCCATTCTCTTTGCTGATTTCTGTTTAGTTTCTGTCTAAGATCAAATATTGATTTCGAATATATAGAAGTAAGGGTATTCACAAGTCTCCAGCCCAAGTAGGAGTTTTCCTTCATAATTTCAAAGAACGACACTTGAATCTGTTATGTTTATGCGAGGGCATACATATATCATAAATGTACATATGGTAAGTATAGTCATAAAGTCCTTCTGTTTTTGTTTTTATCGGGGGGTCTCTAAATTTAAATACCGGAAAGTCACAGAATATGCCCATATTTGGATATTGTGGGGTGGGGTTGGGGTGATAGCGGCCTGTGACTGATTAGTCATGAGTTCAAGCACTGGCCATTGCCTGTGCCCTGCATTATTCATTGATAGTTTGTGCATCAGCCGAAAAACAGCTGATTCAGAACTGACAGGCAGCTACCCTCTTCCAGGGTGATAAGGGTGGTTATTGGTCGCCCACGAGAGATTCGCTTGCATGTTGTTAACCCAGGACCAGTCGCCGTTTAAGTCCAAGTCTCAGTTCCCCGTCCCAAATCGGAACCCGGACCCGCACCCAGCGCTGTCATTTCCGGCGCACGCACAGGCCGTTGCGCCTCATCCCTTGCCTCTCCACCCCGAAATAGAATCGGCTCAAGGTTACAAGGCGTTAAAAGGCGACCCTCATTTTGGCAGTACCGCAGTACCACGGCTCAGCTACTACCCTCTGCGGTACTTGTGTGTGTGTGTGTGTGTGTGTGGTGTGTGTACCTATTTTGGGGGTGGTTAACGGCATCGTAACTGTCAGCCTGCTCACCCCTATGCCAACAACGACTGGGTGAGGCCTAGCGTAAAATATTTTTCGGCAAAATTCGCAAAAATGAAAGGAAAACAAAAAAAAAAGTAAAATAAAAATAAAAGTGAAAGAGGAATTACGGACATGCCTGTACCCGTACTCCCCCCGCGCACGTGTCACTTTCACAATTGTTTTGGCAAATGGGAAAACCGTCTGCGAACCAGACATTGTACATATGACTCATCCACGGATTGATTTGACAGCCATACGTGTATTTCCAGTCCATGGATCTTCAGCTGTTTATCTTATAAATAATGCATCTGATTCGCCAGTCGTACGAGTAGAAACCACTTTTCGCTTTTAAGCCACAGACTCCGAGAGTGGAAAAGTGGTAAAATGGAAAATATTAATGCAATGCGTCACGCTCTGTTTTTCCACCCAAAACAAACGATCAAAATTTAACAAGAAAATCCAAACACTATTTCCGAAAGGAATCATACGCCCAGTCATATATAGATTAGCTTTAATTTGTTCACTTTGGGCTTATCGACATGTGTTAACTGTGTTACCAATCTATGACTAGTAACTATTATTCAACTTGCTTATTCTTATCGCCCTTGAATTTATAACACTAGAAACTAGTCATAAACATAAACCTTTATGACATTCTATTTCCATTTCTATTTCTTAATTTGAGTTAAAATTTTATTTAATATAATTTATGTTAATTCTACTTTAATGTTTTTACTCACAAATTTTTGTTAATAGTTCACATTAAATAAATAAATAAATAAAATAAATAAAATAAATAAAATAAATAAAATAAATAAAATAAATAAAATAAATAAAATAAATAAAATAAATAAAATAAATAAAATAAATAAAATAAATAAAATAAATAAAATAAATAAAATAAATAAAATAAATAAAATAAATAAAATAAATAAAATAAATAAAATAAATAAAATAAATAAAATAAATAAAATAAATAAAATAAATAAAATAAATAAAATAAATAAAATAAATAAATAATAAGATAAATAAATAAATAATAAGATAAATAAAATAAATAAAGAATAAATAAATAATAAACAAAATAAAATAAAAGATAAACAAAATAAAATAAAAGATATACAAAATATAAAATAAAATATAAAATAATATAACAAATAAAATAAAGTAAAAAATAAAAATTAAAATAAAACAAAAATTAAAATATAAAAATTAAAATAATATAAAAACAAAATATAAATTATAAATTAACGAAGAATAAATAAACCGCTTCGATAGTTACATTATTATTATATTCAATTTCTAGCTTCTTGGAATGATAGACCCCTTGGAACAGTCGAACCTGAAGAGCTTTAAGATTCATAGAATCTCCAGTATCACCTCTATTTTAATATAACTAGATTTCTTATCTGAAGATTAGACGAAACTTATCTAATGATTGTTTCTAGGTTTTGTCTACCAACTCAACTTTGTCTTAAGCAGATTAATGATTCCGTTGGTTGCTTGAAAGAGAGAGAAAGAGCTACGGATTTCCTCTCGCTTTTGTCTTAAAACAGTTTCTTCTATTATGAACTCTTGATTTTGAGCCTCATTGTCTATGCACCTATGGATAACTTTTTACCACTGCAGCTGGTTTGAATTACAAATCGAAATTTGATTTGGAGCTGAGATTCAGATTTGGATCCGAGCTCGAATCCGTTGGTTTGTCTGTCCCCCCGACAAACGGTATTCAAACAAAAATTTACTTTCGCAAAAATTTGCCTAATAATTGAAAAAATTAACGATACATTTTTTATTTACTGTTGTTGTTGTGAGTTTGTTTTTGTTTGTCGCACGTTCACTGAAATTCTGATTAGTTAGTGAAAGTCTTTCTTTTCTTAGCCGACTGCAATACCGTTACATATTATCTTTCATTGTTGATCAGCGCAAATATTATTGTTTTCTGTGATATTAGTTAACATTTTGCGCAAGAGTCCAAAATAATCAAAAGATTGGAAAACAAATCATTAACGGATAAAATTAGGCGATCACATAAGCAAATAAAAAACTCCCAAGACAAAAATATCGTGTAAACTGAATAAGCCGATAAGCTGATACCCTATACCTTATTTTAATATATTGTAGATTCCATTAAGCCAGCCAAAAACCTTAAGGATCTATGAAGATAAAGATTGAAATACCCTTTCAACACATGTCCCAAATCTTGTCTTTATTTGAGAAGTCTCTAGAACAAAGCTGAACCATAATAATGCTATCGCTTCTTCATATTAATCTTAGCCAAATCTACTGGCCAAAATAATAGACAAAAACAAAGAGGTTACAAAGATCACATAATTTACCTGCTGCTAACAATGCCAATTCTAGAAAAACGAGCCCAAATGCAAACGGATGTCTAAATTGCAATAGACACACACACACACACATTTACATACACATAAACAGAACCATATCTATGTATGTGTGTGTGTTGATTTGTCGTCAAACCAAAAAGGCAACGAAAATTTGTACAGTCCCAAATGAGGCTTATGAATTGCTACGGCTTCCTGGGCCCGATACTTCGATAGTAAAACGGCGGATGCAACGCCATTTAAAGATACTATATAGAAAGAAAGAGAGAGGCCGATTAACGATGAAGACTCCGATAGACCCTACAACAAACAATTGCCACAGTGTCATCTCTAGATCAGAAGTTGTTAAGCGCAGGGGAAACGGAGCTCGGAGGTAACCAGAATATGGCAACATTGTCAATTTCCGTTGTTCGAAACTCGAAGATCGTTACATTTTGAAGTCCATAAAAGCGACATAGCCCCCAACACACACACACACGCACACACACAGATACACGCAGGCAAACTGTTTATATAATATACACACTTTGCAACATGTACATTTTGGGATAAAATTCAATAAAAATCAGAAGAAAAAAAAAACACGAAAAAAAAGTTTGTGCTGTTCCATTCAAAAAGGCAACGGCCAAATGTGGCAGCGGCGTCGGCAGCGACGCCAGCAGAGACAGCTCAATGTCAATGGCTTCGGCTTTGGCGCGACATCGCATGTGTATGGGTGTGTCTCTGTGTGTGTGTTTTGAGAGTGTGCGGTTGAAAGCGCCAAAAAGCGAAATAAATTATGCAAAGTAAAAATTAAATGTAAAAAACAACAATAAAAATAAAAATAAAAATAAGAAAAACAAAAAATTTTTTTGCCAAAAACGTTGACTTGCTTCGTGTTGTTTCTTATTGCTGCTGTTTATTGTTATCTTTCTTTTATATTTTATACACACAGCCACCCATCTGTATATACATATATACATACGTATGTATGTCTATATACTCATATCTCCACAGCTTTTCAATGATCTTTCCAAAATTTTTAAAATTTTAATAAACTCTTGACGGCATATGCCAAGCATCAACCCTGAGAAAACATTCAACAAGTAAACAGTTGATCATATATATATATATACACATATGTCTGCCTAAGAATACATACATACAAACATATGTACATATTGACTTCAATTTTAGTAGATTTATTTGTCATTGTCAATGTTAATGCCGCCATTTATTTCTTATACCCAAAAAGACGAAAGTGATAAGTTTGCGTATAAAAATAATGCAATATGAACATATTTAGGTATGTATGTTTGTATGTATCTGCATTTAAAAGCTTTCAGAACATTAACAGCATAAACATACATACATACATACGTACTTATCTGTTAGCTGTTAAAGGGACGCAGGCGCAGCCCGCTCCAAGCAAACTGACCGAAACCTTTCGTTAAGTGCGAAGCTTTATCGAAGCAAAACTTAATTGGAAGAAAAATGTATGTATGTATGTAAGCAAAATATATGTATATAAGTAAATATGTACAGCTTAGCACCTGGCATTGAACAATGCAACCAAAGGCGGCTAAGCTAAAGGACAAGCCTTTCTCTGATTTTCCCAAGACTGGAATAAAAAGCATAATGAAGATCACGCGAGCTGCCAAATGGTAATTTTCCTGCACTCAATCGAGGGCCACGTCTGATGCTGCTATCAGCACAGCAGCCGCACGAGAGGTGAAAGAATGTATCGTATGTATGTATATACATACGTACATATATAAACGCGTGTGTGAGATCTTGTGTGTGTTTAGCTCCCATTTTCAGCTGCCTAAGCACCGTTGTGAAGACTATTTGAAATAACTGTGTACAATGCTGGACATTAAACTATGTTCACCTGCTCAGCACATACATTCAAACACGTTACTTATGTATATCTATATCTTAACATCTTACATACTTATGTGTTTACATATTTACATACATATGCAAATTATCTAGAAGATCTTTAACTCTGGCAGAAAACGTATCTAAGCTGCTGTCTAGTGTTGTAGTGCATATATTTCTTTTTTTTCGCAGCCAGTTTCTTCCGTTGTTTGAAAACAAGTTTATCGGATTTTGTGCCGCTTAGACTTCTGTTTTTCTTAACATTTCAAACGTAACTGTCAACAATGGGAGACGAAGACGTCGCCGTCGTCGACGCTAACTTTGTTGTTCTTGTTGCTGTTGCTGTTTGCCGCTACAGGTGCGCGGCTGCGCGGCAGCTGTGCGCGCCTCTGTCTGATTTCTCAACACTCAACGGGCAACTGGAACGGTTTGCCTTCCCGCTCGCACGCTCGCTCGCTTAGCATAAGTCAGCTTTAATGTGTTTCTGTGTTAAATATGCTCAATTATAAACATACATACATACAAACGTACATACATATATGTGTGGATTGTTTTTGGTTTGCGAGCTTTTATTTTGTTTACCGTTCACCTAGTTTACTTTGCTATTGTAAAAACAGACGACGAGCATTTACCTCATCCTCATCCTCATCATCTTCATCTTCATTAGTTGACGCCGCTCTTGATTTTTGTTTTCGTGCTTTTGTTATTGTTATTGTTATTGCTAATGGATGGAGCTTTCCGTCCCGTTTTTAGTTGCTTTCGATGTTTCCTATGCAAATAACTTAACTGAATTTTTGTACTTTTCATTTCAGCCGGATGAATCATTTCAATAACATGGAATTAAGCTGCCGCGTCATGTTTCAAAGCGACCCTCGAATCACCCCAGCAATGTATCATACATATGTACATATGTGCATATGTATCTATATATCTGTGTGTGCATATAAAGTGAGCTTGCTGTCCACCTCCGTGTCGCATGATTGAAATGACTCATTTAGCGCTGAGCTCTGGTTTTCATGGCCAATGTCTAATTTCAATGATAAGCACGATTTGCTCTCGGGCAAAAGTAGCCTCTAAGGCATTCCCGAGCACTCACCTCCTCACCTCAAAAACACCCACAGCTACAGACAAACAGTTTTACAGTTGATTCATTGTTCAATTTTTTTTTTTATGTCACTTATCAGCGATCCAATGGCAGAACATGAACATTAAATTTATATTTATATTTATTTAGTCGCTGAATAACTGTTTATCAGTCACTTAGTTAATCGTTAAGAATTTTTCCGTATTTTTGTTTTTTTTTGAGTTTTTTTATTATATAGTAAGCCAGGCAATTGTGAGTGTTCACATATGTATTTATAGTCATGATAACACCACGGGACAAATGTTGTCATATCTACAAAATGTATGTGCTCGTATGTATGCATGTACGTGTATGTATGTAAAGTGTAATGTTCGAAATGATATGAGTCTTTTCTTGAGCCCGCATGTGATAGCAATAAGGAGGTTTCAGTTCCGTTATAGATCGGCCCAATATTCGGGTATTGCCAAACCCTCTGATATGCATATTGTGTAGAGTGTAGATAAACCACAAAAGCAAAGCTCCAACTAACTCTCTCCCTCTCTTTGTCATTTGCCCATTGTCTCCACTCTACAGAACTTCCTTTTTTTGTGTAGATTAGAGAAAAGAACGAAAAGAAATTTGTTCTAAGCGCAATATCTTCGCATTATCTCTCAGCTTACACACAGCTACAACTAATTCTTTTTCCCCTTCTTTACTATCTCTCTCTCTCTCTCTCCCCCTTTCATCTGATGAAATCTGTTCTGTAAGCTCCAACTAACTCTCTCCCTCCTACAGAACTTCCTTTTTTTGTGCAGATTGGAGAAAAGAACGAAAAGGAATTTGTTCTAGGCGCATTATCTCTTAGCTTACACACAGCTACAACTAATTCTTTCTCCCTCTATTTACTATCTCTCTCTCTCCCCCTTTCATCTGATGAAATCTGTTCTGTAAGCTCGGTGACAAATAATAATAAAGGCGTTAAGACGCCCTCACGCAATGCTGCCCGTGTGCAGCATATTGTTTGGGTGTGGCCGCGGCTACTCCTGTTGCACGCACGTTAAACTTTGTTGTCACACGCATCCGAATCCACACCCACACTTACACTCACACACACACAGATACAAAGACACACGCAGAGAGATAAACACATTCACGTGCGTTTTCAATTTGTATAATTGCTGACCGGGCGGAGCTGCATAGAAAAATGGCACAAGAAATGCCAAGTTTATTTGAATTTTTTGTTATTTTCGTCAGTTGCTGGTTTAATTGATGTTGTTCACACGCACACACACACATAGAGCATACACATACAGCCAGCTGTTGGTAGTGAACCGTAACGGGCCAACCCTGCGAAAAGCTTCACCAAAGCCAGCGACCCAAAGTACCTGGAATGAGAACAGCAATACACGTCTGGGAATGGGAATGGGAATAGAAATGAGTGTGTGTGGGCGACTTACGCTATACACTAACCACTGTACTCGGTATACGCTACATAAGTATAACATACACACACACACACACACATACACACGCAAGCGTCACTCATTTTCATTAAAAACCACTTAAGGTTTTGTTTTTGCAACCCACATTCTTGTGGCTGCGGCCTTCTTTAGATACGCTTATAAAGTGAAGACTCTCTGTCAACGAAAGCTTAAGTCTGCTCTACACACAATCTTCGCTCTGCACAATCTTCGCTCTTCACAGGTCGCAGTTTTGCATAACTCTTTGAGAATTGTGAACTTACATTTGATATCTTATTAAGAATGTTAATAATAAATAAATAAAGTAACATATTGCGAGTGTTTACTGTATTTCAGTTTGTAGTTTCAGTTGTGTCAAAGTTACTTCACCATGCAAATATGTTGCTTTATCCATATAAATGCAACGTCGTCTATAGTATAATAAACAAGTAGATATGTGTGTGTAGGGGGTACTCCGTCCATTTCTTAGCCAACTAACTAAAAACCAGTCGAAACTATAATTATCGGATATCGGTTAGACCAAGCAATAAAGCAATATGAGATCAGATATTTCAGGGGGTGTTTTAAGCTATTACCAAAATGAGATCAAACTTAATGAAAATCAATTTGGATGTGTGTATACTTAGAGCATAAGATCACATGGATTCGGTTTCAGGGGTTGTTCCTATATTTACATTGCTAATGAAACTATTGTTACTAGGGAGTCCAGATGAACAGATGGGCTCGGCTTTAAGGGTTGTTCCTGCCACAGACCCACAACTGGTTTTTCTGTCAAAGATTTACTGTCAGCCTCAAAGCTCAAAAGGAACAAGATATATGGAAAACATAACCAGATCTGGTATCAGGTTCCTTTACTCTGACTCTGACAGTGACTCGTCGACGCAGACAGCGCAATAAACAAATTACAAAAAACAAAAACAAACTTTAAGCAAATATTAAAAAAAAAAAACGCACCAGACGCTGTCTACTGTCTGAGACTCCTACAATGTATCCATGTATCCACATACAAACACCTTTGGCTGCGGTTACTGGTACCCAGTGCCGGTACCAGTTATCCGCCAAAGAAATGGCAAACACACGTACCAGTCCGTGTGTCTCTCCCTCTGCCCTCTTCCCCTCCCAAGCCCCAAAACATCATCCAATCCAGTCCCATTACGACTACGAATGGGTGACTCAATGAAATTTATTGTGCCCAGCGGGCAAAACTTTCGTATAAAGATGAATGAATCATCATATTTTTACCTACACACACACACACACACACACACACATAAATATATATTTATTCAAGTGTTGATTCTATACAAAAAAGAAAAACAGACACACATGTGTTAATAGTTATCAATTAACGCCTTTCTTTTAAACTATAAATTTATAACTTTTCGAATCTTTAGAAAAATGCAAAATTATTGATTAGATTTTCTAGGAAAATACAAAGATGAAAAACACTCAATGAACAATCTGATTCTAGATCTGAGCAACTGCAATGATTATTCAGGGGGATTTAAATATAATAAATTTCAATTTCAAATATAATCTTTTGGTTTTTCCCCACATACAAAATTTTGTGTCAGTTGTTGACGCAAATTTGGACCTGTTTATCAGATAATTTATATATATTTTTATATCTTATGTGTGAATGAAACTTTTTAGTTGATGTGAAATATGTTTGTTGGGTTGAATTTCTCCTGCTGCAGTGGCATTTTGATGCGTTGATGCGTTGCTTCTCTTGGCCACAAAACTTTTAGCTTGGCTAATTATTTTGTTGTGGCTCTGGCAACGAACCATTTTTCATGTGAAATGCGCACCCACAGAAAAACGAAATGGATGGACACAGTCATTGCGGTAGACAGTGAGAGGGGTCTGGGTAGGGGAGAGGGAGAGAGTGAGAGAGTAAGAGATAGATAGAGAGAGGGTGGGAGATTGATGAAGGGGGAGTTGCCATGAAGCACGCACAAATGTTGCCGTACATTGGCATTAAAGTGAAATTGTGAAAAATTGCGCCCCGCAACAATAAAATTAATTTTTCACTTTTTCAAAGTCGTTTGATATTCTGCTGTCTCTTCTTCTTCTGCTTCAACAGTGGCTCACGCAATTATACTGTTAGCTACCAATTAGAGATGGAATACCTTGGCATGCCAAGGAGTCCAGAGTGTAAAGCCAGATCGATGCTAAGCAAATAAGTTCTTAGTACTTGATTCCTATTGATGATCGCAGTTATCGATAACAGATTGTACTTAAGGATCAGCTTTATCTCTAACATTCATCAGTTCTGCTTGCTTTGGTCAAGCAATATCAATATCGATATCGATATCCTGTAGCTCATCTCTAACACTGTTTGCCTGCTTTTCAGGTGGCCCCCTTTCGAATTAAGAGCAGCAATTAGGCGGTCAATTAACAACTTTTCGCAATTTTAATACTTTGTTTTAACAATTTTATTAGCTGGAATTTTTATGGCACTGCATCTTAATTACACGCACCGTAATCCGAGCTGCCCCCTAGATTCCATCGGTCCATCCATTGAAATCACTCGACTTGAAAATGATCTACTTTAAAATCGTTTAGCTACGCCCATCTGAATAGATGAAAGATAAGCTAATGAATAGTACAAATTGTATAAAGAATCTTAAGCGATATATATACACACACACATATATACATATATATTTATATAAAATAACATCTGAAGTTGAGTTCATATACAGCAAGGTGCGTTTGACCTAGATTGAAGCTAAGAGAGACTATATTATATAGTTATCATACTTAAGATCGATCAGGAACTACTTTATGAACCTTTTTTTAACCCATCAACTTTAACTATTTTACTTAAAGGATATTTGTAGAGATCAAGATCAAATTTCTATATAATATTCTACTCCCATTTAGGGAACTCTCTGTCAAATGAACTGGATCTTTTGAACTAAATCCTCATTCGCAGCTCAGCTCAAATACAGTGGCAAGTGTGCAGTTAGACGATCGGCACACTCTAATTAAGTAAACAATTAACGAGATTTTGGTCTTTGATTATCATGGCTAAAACTGGTCTTACCCGTATCGACATATTGACTCGTCCAAAAAGTTGTAGTGAAAATGTGCAACTTTTTAGTTTGGCTTAAATGGCGACAAACAACTGCAAATCCAATAGGATAGTGGTTGATCAAGGGTAGGGGGTATGTACATAAATACATACATACATACTAGCATACATAAATACATGTATGTTAATGCCATATAGAAATACGCGCGTAAAATGTAAAATTAATTGCAACAAATGTAAAAATTTTCTCATTCAATGACCTTGACAATGGCTTTGGCTTTGACTATATCTCTGACTCTGTCTCTGTCTCAGTCTCTGGCCTAAGCTTTAGTCTAAGCATTGGCTCAAGCATTCGCTCTTTATGGTTACAATGTTCTGTGCGTGTATGCGTACATAATGCACACATACACACATACATACAGACTTATGCATGCTTTAGCATAGTTGTTGTTGTTGTCGTAGTGAAGCAAGTGGCTGTGCTTGTAAATGTCTCCGTCGCCTCTCTCCGCTTGTATGTCTGCATATGTATGTGTGTGTGTGTTTGTGTAGAAAACGTGACGAGCTACGAACTTTTGGAGAAAGGTCGTTGATCATGGCTCTTGTTGTAGTTGCTCTTACTGTTGTTGTTGTTGTTGCTGTCGATTTCAGCTGTTGTTGTTTCTTGTTGCTGCTTTTGTCAACACATAGCGGTTTCAAAGTCATCAGCTACGTCAATTCGCCGTTTTTGGCAATTTAATTATTTCTAGTTTCCAATAAAGCCAGCTGTATGTACATACATACAAAAACTTGATACTCCCTTGTACCACCCCGTTGGCCCAACTGGGTAACATCTGACAAGGTCGTAGCTCATCTGTACATGAATGCGTACATACATAAATACATACATACAAACAAGCTTTTCTACCCGTTACATAGGGAGTGCTTTCAAAAGATCAACTAAACGACTTTATTAATTTAACTTTTGTTTATCTAATTACCAAGCCAAAGGCAATTTAAAACGTTTTTAAGGCAATTATATAAATACTAATTAGTTTGATCGTTGATAAAAATCATTAAAGCAGATCAAAAAAATAGTTTTTCATACCAAACGTTCAGATGATCCACAAAGCTATATCTCTTAACACACATACATAGATACATATGTGTATATATTTACTCTACATATGGAGACTGGATCACATCTTACTTTTGCTACACAGATACATACATACATACATACATTCTAGTCATTAGATAGCAGCGTCTACAAAGTGGTCTAGTTAAAAATGGGAATTTGTTAATTGTCCAATAAGCGTTGCTTTTTCGAATTTGATCATTGGTGGATCATTTGCTTTTATATTCTGTTATAATTTCTCTATGGAACAGCGGATATTTCCCAGTCATTAAACAACAGATTATTGTTATTCGTGATTTACTTTTTCTGATAAGAAATGTGTGAAATAATAAGCTTACGAATAAAATTTAAGCCTTATGTATTTAACCTTTATTCACTATTACAGCCTCGCACCTAACCGGCATGGAGTCGACCAAGTCCTGGCCTTTTCATCGAAGAAAATCAAAAACTGCTATTTTAGTGAACAGTTAAAAATGTGTGCATGAGTTTTTGGTTTTTTCTTATCTTTATATTTCATTTTACAGAAACAATGTGTTAGGGAACAACTAACGAAAAAATATATGCAAAAAAGCCGTTATATATTTGAGGTGCACTGCTATTTTAGTGAACACGGCTGTACAAGTACACATAATAAAGAAAAGAGGTCCGCCTTATAATAGAAACACTCACTTATACATAAGTATGTATATATGTACGTACATACATATATGTATGGCTATCTACCACGTTGAACGAAAGCAGAAAAATAACAAGAACAAGAAGAACAAAAAGAAGAGGCTCATGGTGGCAAAATGGAATGCGAATGAGAATGCTAGCGTTTGCGAATACCAGTTGATGCCATGAGAATATTTTTCAGTTGATAAATATGAAAAAGAAGACAACTAGAGAAGCTCCCGTTTCAAATTAAGCGTCTGCCTTGAACATTTCCATGAATTGTAGCTTCAGCAATCAATTCGATTTCTTCAAAATTCATACGAATCGAGTAGCTGCAAACATACTTAGAATCAGTTGTATACACACACACACACACATGCATGCGAATGCAATGCGATCCAATAAAGTTGTGGTTAGTATGGGTGTAAAACATACGTCACTCAGCCACTCCTTTGGCCAGTGTCTGTGTTCGCTTTTGTTGTTTTCTCTTTATGTTGATGTGAGCGAGAGCGCACGCCTGCGTAAGCCTCTCTTACTTTCTGTCTCACTCTCCCTCTTTCTCTCTCTCTTTTTGTATCACTGTTGATGCTTGTTCTGTAGCTGTTTGTCAATCGTAAATGTGTTTACGATTGTATGTACATACATACGTATACATATATGAGTGTGTGCGTGTTGAAGCCGCTGCTTTTAAAAATTTGTTTGCTATTTTTGTGCGTCATTTCAATTCAAAATAGGCAATTATTTTAACAAAGATTAGTCAACCGGCAATACTTAAAATCACGATTGTCGATGGAATGCGTCCGTTGGCCATGTATGACCAATTGCCGTTACAAACACAATACACCCAAACACAGCACACGCACACTTGTATATGCCATCGTATGCACATACATATATGTAGCTCATCACATACAATTTCATACATGCATATATATACTGCACGTTTGTGTGCAACTTTCCCCTCCCCGAAGCTTACAACCACTGGCACTCTTTTACTTAACCAATGTTGAGAGAGAAATAGAGAGCGGTTTTGTGACGCCCGTTCTCGCACAATGGCTTTAATTAGTAAATAGCATGAATATTAATATTTAATTCTAAAAAAGAATTGGTTAAATTCTAAAATAAAAACAAACAAATATGCTGTTCAGCTTAGTTGAGTAAGCATTTCGCTGAGAGCAGCAAGTGAATGAGCATAATTGTGAGTGAGTGCACTTGTATGTGTATGTGTGAGTGCTGGTGTGTCTCTGTCTCGTTTGCGCAAACGCGTAGTTGACGCAGCAAATGGCAGCTGTTTTACTCTGGCGCCGTTTTTACTACAAACCGAGCTTTAAAACAGAAAAGCCATGTCGACAGATGAATACTCTACAAAACCTACTAATAGTTAAAAAAGTCGACTTTACTATATTTGGAATTAATTTTGGGTCTAATAACACTTGTTGCTAGTTAATTTGGTCTGCGTATGTTTACTTTTCTATGTAGTATAGGACTTATCTTATGTAAGAGCGAGACAACTAGTGGATCGAAAAATCTAATATGTGCATTTTTATAACTTTTTTGTGGGAATTGAAAGGACTCAAACGCAAATTTTATATCAACATAATGCTAGTATAATATATAATATTCCTTGTTTACTCAAATAAACTTTTAAAAATAGATATTCAATAGTGACGCAGCCTAAAAGCAGTCACACCCGTATCACAGGGGATTATGCTGCAAATACTCTACCACCATGAATATACAATATATATGTGTGTGAATGCTTGTGTAGATGTATTCACATGCATAGAGACACACAGTCTCAGAAAACGCACACAGACACTAGCAACGGGGTAAAATTCAATTCCAATACCATATATGGTAAAACCGTTTGCCAGCCTGGAGAAGTGTGTAAGTAGCGCTGATAAGGCGCTAAATGACGTTGCCGGTTGGGACGGACAGCGGCTTTATAAAACGGCAAACAGCGACCAGTTTTCATGTCATTACAGTTTGAGTTCTTGTGCTGTGTGGATATTCCTCCCGACACAAAGCCGCTAAAAGCAACTACAAGAGTCGTCTAAACAAAAGACACAAAACCGAAAGACTTAATTTATATTTATTTAATTAATTTTAATAAAAACAGACCAAAAGTAAGTATAAGCAACAATCAAATGCAACATTCAACAAAAATCTAAAAACCCAAAAGCCAAATCGAACACTTCACAAAACGCTTCAGAAGAAGTAAACAAAATAGTGATTAGAGCAATTTTTTTTATATACAATTTATTTATACTTGTATAAAGTGATTGTGGAAAATGTGTGATAACCCGACTTAAGAATCGACTAAAGACATTCCTGATAAACAGAAATCGTAATCGCAATCGCAGTTCATATAAAAGAAACAAATATGTACATTGTACATACATATATACTTCAGTCACGCGGTGGCGCTAGTGAAAAATCCCCTTATCACAAATTTTTTTGTGGATCGATAAGATACAAAAACCTATTTCGCAAAGCCTAGAAGTAAGAAGAAGAATTCAAGATATACACAGACACATACATTTACAAATGTATGTGTGTGTGCCTGTGTGTGTAAATCTAGTGATGGGGCGTGCCCTTTGCGTATTTCGAAAATGAGACAAGGCCATAAAAATAGAAGAAGAAGAACTGGTGACAGTTTTGAGCTGCGTCTGTAGACATTTGCTATTCAATTTGCAAAGCACTTTCTTTTTTTTCCCACGCTTCAATTAACTTTCATAGAGAGCACTTTAAAAAGTAACTGCCAAATTCCAGGCACACACATGCATATATATGTATAATAAAATAAATATATAATATATGTATATGTATGTACGTACCCAAACTTCGTAGAGTAGCATATACACGTTTGTATGTAAGTCTGTATATTTGGGCATCTGCCCACGATGCAAGTGACGTAGTCATCTTGCCCAGAAATAGCCGAAGAATCGCGTCATTGTAGTTATTTGGTCTTTCTTGAATGCAAAAATGCCGGTTTTTAATAAGCCGGGCAAAAATGGAGAAAACCTTCAACATACATAGTCATCGTCGTCGTCGTTGCCGTTGCCATTGCCGTTGCCGCAAAACAGCAAGACACAGAGCAGCGCGTGAGAGAGCGAAAGCGGCGACATTTCTAGCTCTCCTTCGACGATTCGCTTCGAAACATGACCATATATGGTCACAAAAGTTGGCTACCCAAGCGCGCTAATCGTGCGCTCTCTGTCGCACGCATGCGCCAGCATTCGTTGCGTGTGAGCGAGCCGGCAGAGCAGCAACTGCGACGTCGTTTGGGCGCAGCGCTTGAAATAGCTGTTAACTGGCTTTGGAAGTATGCTCATTCGTTTGTTCATTCCTCTTTCGGCAGTCAATCGGTGCGGTTGCAATTTCGCCTCGTCGCCTCTTACAAACAACCAAGTGTGGTTTCAATTTTTACATTTTTAAATAAATAAAAAAAAAAAAGGTAAAAGCAACTCAATTGCATACACACAACTATTCTTAGGTGCCGGCTTCAACTAGTGAACAAATTTTTTTTTCTTTTTAAATTTGAACAAAAATTTTTTGTGAAAACGGACGCCATTTTAAACGTTTACATGTATACACATATACATACATACGTACTTAAGAGTGGATGTCTCGCTCTCCTTTAGGCACTTGGGGCTTTGCACCGGCTTGCCCTTAAGATCGTGAGAACTTTTGTGAAGTTGTTGATTTATTTGCAGGGTGTTGCCTCACTGCAATTGGGTATAAAACAGAATTTAGATTTTAAAGCAGTGCGTTTAAGTGTAATAGATAAAAAAAAATTTAAATGGTACTTACAGCTCAAAGCGAATATTTTATTTGCCTTTTGTCTGTTTTATACTCAAATGTCGCCCTCTTTATTAAGAGAAAGAGAGATAGAGCGTAGCAGTAAGATGTTTTATTTTTGGTGGCCATTTTGTTAATTTTTCGTGTGTTCTTTTGCCTGTTTCTTGCAGCTTACAAAATGTGTGACGAAGAAGTTGCTGCATTAGTTGTCGACAATGGCTCCGGCATGTGCAAGGCTGGCTTTGCTGGTGATGATGCGCCTCGCGCTGTCTTCCCATCCATTGTGGGCCGTCCACGTCATCAGGGCGTGATGGTCGGTATGGGCCAGAAGGACTCGTATGTGGGTGATGAGGCACAGAGCAAACGTGGTATCCTTACCCTGAAGTACCCCATTGAGCACGGTATTGTGACCAACTGGGATGATATGGAGAAGATCTGGCATCACACTTTCTACAATGAACTGCGTGTTGCACCAGAGGAGCACCCAGTCCTGTTGACTGAAGCTCCCCTCAACCCCAAGGCTAATCGCGAGAAGATGACACAGATCATGTTCGAGACCTTCAACACACCCGCCATGTATGTGGCCATTCAGGCTGTTCTCTCGCTGTACGCCTCTGGCCGTACTACCGGTATTGTCCTGGATTCCGGTGATGGTGTCTCCCACACTGTCCCCATCTATGAGGGTTATGCCTTGCCCCATGCCATTCTGCGTCTGGATTTGGCCGGTCGCGATTTGACCGACTACCTGATGAAGATCCTCACCGAGCGTGGCTACTCATTCACCACCACTGCCGAGCGTGAAATCGTACGTGACATCAAGGAGAAGCTCTGCTATGTTGCTCTTGACTTTGAGCAGGAGATGGCCACCGCTGCCTCCAGCTCCTCCCTGGAGAAGTCCTATGAGCTTCCCGACGGACAGGTCATCACCATTGGCAACGAGCGTTTCCGTTGCCCAGAGGCTCTCTTCCAGCCCTCATTCTTGGGAATGGAGGCTTGCGGTATCCATGAGACCACCTACAACTCGATCATGAAGTGCGATGTCGACATCCGTAAGGATCTGTATGCCAACACTGTCCTGTCCGGTGGCACCACCATGTACCCAGGCATTGCTGATCGTATGCAGAAGGAGATCACCGCCCTGGCCCCATCAACCATGAAGATTAAGATCATTGCCCCACCAGAGCGTAAATACTCCGTATGGATCGGTGGCTCCATTCTTGCTTCCCTGTCCACCTTCCAACAGATGTGGATCTCCAAGCAGGAATACGACGAGTCTGGTCCTTCCATTGTCCACCGCAAGTGCTTCTAAGCTGTATCATTTGCATCAGCAAAGCAAGTCTGAGGTGGAGGAGGGCGAGAAAGAAGTGGAGTGGCAGCAGCAACAACAACGCCAACATAAACATCAACAACAAAAAGAAGAAAGTGCTGCGCAATGTTATCACATCATCATCGTCGTCGTCATGTTGTGTTCTAGCATTAATTTAATTTATTTCACATGAGATATGATATAAATGCATAATTTTTTTTGTTTTTTTATATACCTTTTAATATAACAACAAAAATTGAGAACAACTACAGCAACATTATTCTCTGCCATTCCACTTATACCACAAAAAAAACACACATGCATACACAAAAGAACACAAACACACACACGTTTAAATGCGTAATACATCGGCATGACACTCCCCTCAAGAGGAAAAATAAGAAAGCAAAGAAAAGACACAAAAAAAGATGCCTACCATATGCAAAACAAAACACAAGAAAGAACACTAAAAGTTTTGTAAAATTTCAAACGCAACCTTATGTATTATTTTTTAATTATGATGTAATTATAAACAACAAACTGAAACAAAAATATGATGAAAGAAAAAAAAAAAACCAACTCTGTTTTCTGTTCCTTTTCTGCCTGTTCTATTGATAAAGCTACCTCTTCTACTACTTCCACTACCATCTAACATCACAGCCACCACCCACCTCACCCAACTGTTTCGCTCCGGTTTTCTCTGACTGCCTAACTTTACGCTCTTTTTTTCGCTCTAACGCATTGCCGGCCGGCAAAATGCAATTTACGCACACATATGTACCGCGTCAAAGAGAGAATAAGGTGGAGTGGAAGAGAGTGGTGAGTGACATTACAGCACAAGCTGCGCTCTCTTTCGTTAACGACTGCAACTCCTGAAAATTTACACATTAAGTTAAAATTTGTAAACGTATTTTAGTTTCCGCTTTTTATGAATTTTTATAATCTACGTACTAAACCGCGATGAGATGATTATGGTTGAAAAATGTTGATTAAAATGTTAAATGCAAAAAAACCGTTCCAAGCATTATGTATTCCCATAACTAAACACACAGATAGAAAAGAATTCTGTTCTCAAGTTCTGTCTGTGATGGATGTGTGTGGTGTGGGGTCAGCGAACTTTTTAAGCTTTCGTTGTCGCTCTGAAAACTCTTGACTAAGCTCGCTCCAAATAAATTACGAGCATTCTATGGCACTTCTCTCACTCTGTTCTCCTTGTATCTCTGGCTCTGTCTCAGTATGCAGTTGCCGGTGGCAACTAAACAAGTGTCAAGACAAGCACACACACACAGATACGCACAGACATCTTTACATGCTAATGACCTTAAACTTACAATGTGGACGGAACCCATTCATAAACGTAAATGACCAGACGACCCATCGCTGCGATTAAAGTGCCGTTCCTAACGTTACCACAAATTGTTGTTGACTTTATTATTATATTTTCTTTCCAGTTTTTAAGATTTAGCTTTTAAATGGATTATAAATTACCATTGTGCTACATTCGCCTTAAATATTGCTAGCTAAAAAAAATTCTCGATTCGAAATAGAATCTTTTTTCAGGTTTTTATTGCTGCATCTGCATCTGGAAGCTCTTCATTAACCGTTTTATTCTGTATACTGATAAGATATCACCAATAAAACATAAACAGTATTAATTGAAGCAACCGTTAATTTAGCATATTTAATATCGATGTGTTAAACTAGTTTCTAGAATAGAACAGAATAGAACACAAATTGAATCTACATATGCAAATGTATGTATGTATGGATATCTATTTATGTATATACCGAGTTTCACCATCTCAGATTAAACATTTTCGAAGCGTTTGAAGACTTTGATAGATGCATGATGAACCCGAACCTTTGCACCTAAATAAATGTTAACCTTAAGTTCAGATACACTACATACAGATACCATTAGCTAAAAGCTCAGCTTAGATTATCATATTAGGGAGAGCTTTCTAAGGCTTTCCTCCACTAATACATGCATATGTTCACATGAAGTTTGAATCCTTCAGAAGATACAACTTTATGTAATAGAGACCTTGAAGTAGATTCCATCGATTTAGTTTCGATTATTTAATATGTTGCGATTTACCTCATTGTTGATTGTTCAATTGAATATTCAGTGAATTGACCTGGGTTCCATTGATTGCGATTTCCATATAATGAATCGCACTTTGGAAACTTACACATTCAAATTCAGGTCTGAAGGTGGTTAGAGAGCATTTGGACAGCGAGCTGCACGTATCAACATCAACATGTCAATTGCTGAGGCATTTAAGGATCAGGAGATCTTCGTGACAGGCGGAACAGGTAGGTTAGTCTCGGGATTAGTTCTATGGATAATCAAAGTTTTGCTTCTAAGGTTTCGTTGGGAAGGCGTTGATCGAGAAGCTATTACGATCATGTCCCTCATTAAGCAAGATCTATGTTTTGTTGCGTCCGAAGAAGGGTGTCACCATAGAGCAGCGCCTCGAGGAGCTCTTCAACTCAAAGCTCTGCGAGCGCTTACGTACCGAGCAACCGCAGGCGCTGTCAAAATTGGTGGCTATTGGCGGTGATGTCATGGAGCTGGGTCTGGGCATAAGTGAGTCGGACTTAGTCCGTCTACGCAATGTGACAGTTGTCTACCACTCGGCAGCCTCCGTGCGGTAAGTGCTATCACATATCTTCCCACTCAGCCGATTTACTCAATCTGCTTTCCTAAAAGCTTTGATGATCCTCTGCACGCTGCTATTTTAATGAACACACGTGGCACACACGAGCTCATTAAGCTGGCCATACAGTGGAAGAAGTTGAAGGCCTTTGTCCATGTCTCCACCACCTACTCGAATCCAACCGAACTGGAGGTCGAGGAGCGCATTTATCCGCCCTACGCTGATTGGCGCACCACCATCAAACTGGCGGAGACCTTCGACAGGGAAACCCTTGACATATTAAATCTAAAGTAGGTGCCAACAGCTCAGAATTTGGAATGGTTGCGGATGGTTTCAAATCTTGAGTATCTTTCAGGTATAGCAGCTTCCAGCCAAACACGTACACGTTCACAAAGAGCCTGGCGGAACATGTGGTCAATGATTACAAGGATCAGTTGCCCATTTTCATATACAGACCCTCAATCGGTAAGTTGAGGAAACCCAATGTAATCCTCGGTACAGCTTGGAATTGCATAACATGCCGGAACTTCCGGTTGGAAGTGTCTAAAGGTCAAAACACTCCTATAGGAGTCCTACCCGAATTCAATTGGATTAGGATTAACCCCTAATTTCCTTGCTATCTGCTCTCTTCCTCGCAGTAATCTCCTCGCTGGAGGATCCCGTGCCTGGCTGGGCGGATAACTTCAATGGTCCCACCGGCATGCTGGTGGCTTGTGGTGTGGGCATCTTACGCTCCCAGAACTGTGATCCTTACATTATCGCTGACTTTGTGCCCGTCGATGTGGTTGTGCGAGGTCTGATTATCTCAGCTTACAAGTATTTGAAAGAAGCTCCGGCCAAAGACAAGGACATTGATGTTATCAACTGTGCTACGGCCAATATATCGCCCATTACTATGGGCCAAGTTATTGAAATTGGTAAGAGGTACATACGTCAAAATCCGTTCGAGAAGACGTTGTGGCTACCCGGCGGCAGCATTACCCTCTGCCCAGTACTTCACTTTATGCGGGTGAGTGTTGGGTTGAACCTTGATGTGAACCTCTTAACTTGTACCTTTGTCCTGTAGTTTATAACAATGCACATTATGATGGCAATCGTGGTGGACTCCGTGCTGCGCCTGACCAACGAGAAACCATTGTAAGTGATGGAAAGTTATGCATACGGTTTTTCATACTCATGCTTTACGGTACCTTTCAGCCTGTTAAAGCTGCAGCGACGCATTTTTGCTGCGTTCCAAGCATTGCAGGTCTTTGCCACCACCGAGTGGCATTTCCAGAATGAAAATTTCAAGGCGCTGCATAAATTGGTACCACCCAATGAAGTGTAAGCAATCTCCAACCGAATCTAAGTCAATTTTTTAATCTGGTTTTCTATTTAGATCTGTATTTGGCTTTATGCAGCACTCGAATATTAACTATGTGGATTTCTTCCAAAATGGCATACGCGGTGCCAAGGAGTATCTGCTGCATGAAAGCCCTGAAAGCAGCAGTGGTGCTCTACTCCGCATCAAGGTCTTCTATGTCCTGGATTATTTGTGCCGCGCGATCGTCTATGGGTTCCTATTGCGTCTAGCTTATAGATTTTTCATGCGCACTGTCTTTCCCTAGGCTGTGTCTTTGATATTATTATCATTGGTCTTCATTTTTTTGTTTTGTTTTGTTAATTCAAACTGATTAAATATATATTGGCATGGTAAAATATTCTTTTAAATACACATTAAAATATAACAGCCAAACGCCACCTATTGGCATTTTAAGAGCGCTAACAGCTGCTGCTGTTATTTTTAACAGAATATGCAAGCGATATCAAATATTTAACATTACCCATTTACCTTCTTGGTTAATCAGTACGGTTTATTAACTGTGGGTAAGGGAAAAACTTAGTTAAATCCACACTATTTTTTTTTATAAGTAGCCATTGGGCATATAATATATTTTAATTTATTTTCTTTTTTTTTTAAATGCTAATTCAAAACATCAACGGCGCAGACGCTCCATAACGGCAGTTGCTGTACAGTGTTAACAGCTGCTGTACAGCGTTAACAGCTGCGCTGTTAGTTGAATAAACGCGATTGTTATCGATAATACGCACATTTTGAGTTAACATAATACAACATTAACATTTCCTATATCAAAAAGCAGCTAATTTTGCCGTGAAAATTGAGAAAAATGTTGAAAATGAATACCTACAAAAATAATAATAAAAACAAAAATAAATAAATAATAAATGCTTACAGCATAATTATATAGTGGAAAGGTGCTAGAAAAAAACAAAAAAACGTATACAAACAATATAAAAATAAACATACAGCGTCCAAACGCCGAGAAAAACAAAACAAGAGTGCATAATAAACACAAACAAAAAAGGATTAAGTTCAAAAGTTTAAAATTAAATTAAATTAAAAGTTCTCGCCACTTATAATAATTGGTCTTGATTTGGGCTAACTTTGGGCCGACGTCGTCGTTGATATTAAGCACAGCAGCAACGACATTGCGCGCGGGTGGCGCTGGGTGTCCACCAAAGGGCTGCAACACTGTTAATTGGATTAGGTCCAAAACAAAAACAGATAGAGGGTCAGTGGGTAGAGTGCGGCCCAATGATGGCTACCACACAGCAGTATTCGCTGCGCTGGAATAATTATCTGCGGCACTTGACTTATTCGTTGGATAACCATAGGCTAAATGATGATTTTGTGGACGTTAGCCTCTGTGTGGATGGGCGCAAGATTAAGGCCCACAAAGTGGTGCTCTCCTCTTGTTCGTCGTACTTTAAAGAGATATTCAAGGAAAATCCGCATCCGCATCCAGTCATTATATTTAAGTTCATTAAATTCGAAGATCTCAACTCGATAGTCGAGTTCATGTATCAGGTAATAGCCCATAATCATATCATAATTCGTATCCAGAGATTAATATTCACCCATTTCCAGGGCGAGGTGAATGTGCAACAAGAAGCGCTGCAATCGTTTCTGCAAACGGCCGAACTGCTTGCCGTGCAGGGTCTGACCGCTGAGGAAAAGGAGAAGCCACAGATGCCGGTGATACCGCTTATTAGTGAACACAAGCTCATCAAGACGATACCCAGCACAATACGCGCCGTCAATGAACAGCAACAACATCAACAACAGCAGCAGCACCAGCAACAGCAGCAGCAACAGCAGCAGGTGGCGGTAGCCACCGTTGCTCAAACGCAGAGCGTAGCACAAACCATCGAAATACCAACGGCCACGCTGTTGCAGGCAACGGCAACGCAGGTTCAAACGCAAGTGACTACCACCAATGCGACTCAGTTGCAAGTGCAGCAGCCGCAGCAGCAGCAAGTGCAGCAGCAACAGCAGCAACATCAGCAACATCATCATGTACAAAGCACCCACATACAGCACATTCAGGTTCAGGCCGCGCCGCAGCAACAGCAGCAGACCCAGCAGCAGCAGCAGACGACAACGCAGGCGCATCACTTAACCATCACCAATACGGTCTCACTGCCGGCACCAAACACCGTGAAGAAGCGCAAGATCACCTTCTCCGACGACGATGACAACATCTACACCACCGAAACGGTCGACTATGCCGTTAAAGACGAACAGAGCATAGTCAAAAGTAAGCCAGAAATCAATTTCTTACACTAGTTAATGGATATTTCTTATGTTAAGTTTTTGAATCAGTTCTAAACCGTTTTCAAAAACTTTTGAATCAGTTCCAAAGCTAGTTAAACAGTTGTAACCGGCTTGAGCCAGTTACTGACTCAGTCGTAAGACATTTTGAACTGGTTTAGGAATCAGGTATGACACGGTTTAAACGGCTTTTGAATCAGTTCAAATGCTGTTAACGCTTCTGAATGGGTGTTATGCGATTCCTAACCGTTAGAACCAGCTTCTGCAATATAGTGAACCGATTTGTAACCATTTTGAACTAGTTTATCAAAGCCTTCGATATGACAGTTAAAAAAGTATTTGAAGCTTTTTTTAGAACCAGCTCAGAGAATTCATAGATTCATTTTGTGCTCATTTGCTTTTAGCTGCTGAGATGACATTTCTACGAGGTGCTGTGAAAATGGACATACCCGATTATATAGTCAGCGAGGTGGACGATCGACTATCAGATGGTGCAACGCCGCAGACCTCACAGGATGCCACCACAGCGGCCGCACAGACCGTGGCCCAATACTCATCCGAATACGAGATTCTAACGGAGTCGGAAATCGAGGAAAAATATCAGGCAGACGCCGACAATGCTGAGATTGCCATCGAAATGAGTGAGTCGCATTGTCGGTTTATTGGCAATCAATTTTAACTGATTTCCCAAATCCCAAACATATACATTTTTTTTCTTCTTATTCTTCAATAAAAAGCACGCCTGCTGAGCACGGCGGGTGCAGCAGCCACGACAACCACCACCGAGGCGGTGCTGGAGGAAGCTAGCGCGGGGGTAGCGGGAGCAGCGACGACCATCTCCGTGACGCCAGTTAAGACCGACAACAAGGCCATCGGAACGAATGGTATGTAAATCTAAGGACATAAATCCCTTTGCAAATCCCCAAGGCTAATCTAATTTGTGGAAATGGAAGGGTTCAATTGAAATGAAAAATTAAATTGAAACTGATTCCTATTCACACAAAGAATCCTTATTTAAGTCTTGCATGAATTATATATAGATTTATATATATATATATATTATAGTAGATTCTGTTTATATATATTTATTGGGCTTCTACTGAACAATCGGTTAGGCCCAATAAGGAAAAAACTCTGTGTGTACAAGAATATAAATATAGTTATAATATTATAATGATATATGAAAATGATTATAACTATGCTTATATATATATTATATATTTACGTAAAGTCTATGTAAGACCCGATCTCTGCTAGTTTTGACCAAATCTACTGTCGTTGTTAACAGTCTTAACCCTAAACTTGTTTAAAGTATTGATTAAATGCAATCAAGAAAACTTCTCTGTGTGTACAACAATATAAATATAGTTATAAAATGATTATGATATGGATTATAACTATGATTATATATATACTCGATCTCTGCTAGTCTTGACCAAAGTTGCTGTTGACTGATTTGGTTGTTAGCACTCTGAACCCTTAACTCACTTGATTATGTTTAAAGTATTGATTATAAATGTTGCCTGTTTTATGGATTATATAGATTTTAGATTTTAGATTATAGATTATATAGTATATATTTCGATCTTCGATTTTCGTTTTAATTTGTAGTAACGTTTTGTTGGTGTTGGACTTAGCTGCCTGTTGTTGGTTATGTTTATGTTTTACTAGTTGCATTATAAATTGTTATTAACTATTGTGTTTTGGCGTCGAATATGTCTCCAAAGTGTTTGTTAGTATATATGTACTATATATCTGCACATCAGTATATGAAAAATGTAATTGCTCAATACAAAAAAAAAGAAAAAACAGAAAATAAAAGACAGAAAAAGGAGAGAGAGAGAGAGAGAGAGAGAAAGATAATTCTAAAATTTGTCCCATTTTTCTGTATATTTTTAGATTCACCCAATAATAAATGGACAGAATGTCAGTTTTGCAAAATGGTTATAACCACAGTGAATCTTTGGAGACATATTCGCACCCAACACACGCCCCAACCGCCGCGCAAATGCGATCTCTGCAATAAAAATTTCAAGAACAAGTACAGCCTCAGGGAGCACATACGCATCTCGCATGAGCAGAAGGTGGCCATTAAAGCGGAGAACTGATGGACAATCTATCAGGTGCAGCAGCCGCAGCACGGTGTCACCTGTGAAATGGAGCAACTGCAAGAGACAGACACAGACACAGAGAGAGAGAGAGAGAGAGAGAGACAACACTTAACTAGCAGCATATATAACGAAAATGAAAGAGATAGAGTGAAAAACGCGAAAGCGAAAGATATAGAACATATTACGTCCAATGATTAAAACACACACAAACACACACACACACACACAACAAATTCATAGAAAATTGTTAATATTTTGAAACGAAAGAACTCGTATTCCAAAAATCCAGTAAAAATACTTAAGAGAAGGAAGAAAAATGAAAAGAAAAGCGAAAACGAAAACACTTTTCCAGTCATTGCAGAACAGAAAGTTTTTGTTTGGCCAAAAAACTACGTGAAACTTATAAAGAAATATTTAAACATATTTTGAAAATACTTTGAAGTTGTATAAATTTTTGAAATCTTGCGATTTTAAGAGCTGAAACAGTTCTATATATATATATATATATCTTATATATAATGTATTGTTGGCTAAACTAATTTTTATGCAATAACTTTTGTCAGCCACTCACTCAGTTAATCAGTCAGTCAGCCATTTCTTAATAATATTATACATATATATATTTATATATAGATCAGGTCTGTTATAAGCCTGATATATACTATATACCATAAAAGGATTTTTTATGGAGAAAAATGGAAACGTTTAACTTAAAACTTTATTTACATATTTATTTAGATTAACTCGAAACGGAAAGAAAGTTTAATTTTATTAATGTATTTATTATAAATTAGCTAGCTGAGTGCGTCCCGTACATAACGAATTGTACATACACTATATAGAACAACTAAACTATATAGAACTTATATATATATATATATTAAATCTGATTAGATATCATTTATACTAGAGCTAGAGCTAGAGCCAAAGCCAGAGCAGGCCGTCAGTTCGTAGCGAGACAGTCACTTGTTTTTATATATTTATGTACTTTGCTCAACACACATACTTAACCCACACACACACACACACAACAACAACACACACATTGTACAAAACATAAAATACAAATTTTAAATTATAGTCATAAACTTTGTTAAGCGATCAGCAACTGCTCAAAAAACAGGCTGACAAAAATTGTATATTATCTTTTAGCCCACTCCCACACCCACTTCCACGCCCCCTTTTCCCCACCCACCTTTAAACAAAAGCTTCTAAACATCCTTCTCGTTCTTAGGTAGTATAAATTTTATCCTTAAGCGTAATTGAACTATTTATTATTTCTAAGTAAAACTCTGCGTCTAATGTTGTAGCTGCTATTATATAGTTGAAAGTATATAGTATCCTGATCTGTACACACACACACACACACACACACATATACTAAAGATAACATAAAGTTAGTTAATTGAAAGGCTAAATGTTTAACGAACGACTCATACGTATTATATAATATATATAAATATATATTTACATATATGTATATCGTATCGATTATATAAATTTTTGATGTCAATATCAACAGAAAAAAACAAAAACAAATAAAATAAATATATATATATATATATATATATATACAATTTATAAACTATAGAAAATCGATAAACGAAATTTTATCTTCGGTTCGGCCGAAGTTTTAATACCCTTGCAGACCTTATCAGACCTCTATATAGATATATATATGTCTGAACTAAAAAATAGCATCAGTCCAATATATATAAAAAGTTAATCAAAGTTTGTTATTGTTAAAGAAAATGGAAACACTTTTTTATATATACAAAAAATACTCGTATCAAATTGTTTGTTTAAGCTACCAAAACCTGTCGGTACCTGCCTTATATATATATATATATATCTATCTATATATATATATGTGAGTATCATAAGGTATCTGTGTCAGGAAGTATCATCCGTACCAAGATTGTATGAAATCTGGCAGAGTATCTCAACAGGTTCGGAGATGGTTGACACATTTTATAGAAAAATCTATTCTATACGAATATATAATACCCTCTGCAGGGGTAATTATACAAATAGAGAATTTGTATATGAAGTATTAAATAACAGAATATTTAAATTTTGTGTCCCATATATATACATATATAATATTAAAGAAGAGAACCAAATATGCATGTACATAAACTATAAATATATATAGTATAAAGTATGAACGATAAGAATCAGAGAAATGGATATAATTTTATTTTCCTTTTGATAAGAACAAGAAATTATATAAAAATTGCAACTAAAACGAAACGAAAAGTCATTGGAATGGATTCTAAAATAAAATAAACTATATGCAATAAAAACCCGATCTAAATGTATTTCCAGCTTAACCAAAATGATCTTTCATTTCCACACTACTATTACTATATCTGTATATATAATATATCTGATCGGAGATTTATCTTTTACAGCCGCTGCTCCAGCCGCTGGCTCCAGCTCAGCCACAGAGGATTCCGCCTCGACTGGCGCCTCACTCGTCTGTAGCTTCTGCACTCGTCGCCTGCAATCGACGAACGCCTTGAGGCGTCATATTGCATCCAGGCACTCGGAGATCCAGAGCAAGGAGTACGAGTGCTTTATCTGCATGAAGAACTTCAAGACCAAATGGTCCTTGTCCACGCACAATTCACGTTTCCATCGCGACTCGCGGGTCAACAAAGAGTTGACCAAAATTGAGTTTGTGGGCCAGCAACTAAACTGAACCGGAGCTACACTTGGTGGATAGGAAGATGCATACAAAACACCTGGACCAATCTACCACGTTAACAAGCAAATTATCCATTTTTGGATAGTCTCAAGTGGCCTTGAATAGTGTGCAAATCCAATCCATTCCAAGAATTAGATAAAGTGCCTGATTAGTTTTGCAAGCTAGAAAATAAATATATATAAAACGAGAGACCCGATGTGCAAGTTAGCTTTAAAGTAAACACAGATATCTGTGCCCTTATCTTTAATTGGTTTCATAGGAAGTCGTTATGTGTCATACAATGTTATTTTCACTCTATTTTTCTGAACATATATTGTATGGCAAAGTACCTAGGCATATAGAATCCATTTATTGCTCCCATGGCAGCGTATAATTTAAATTTAGTATACAAATTACTCTAAATGAAATGTTAAAACTTTACCAAGATCTGTAATACCCTAGGATATAATACCCTTAGATACAGTCATCAATTTATGCCTCCCTCGCCCTCTGCATTAATCATGTTAAAGACTATTCAGATACAAAATTTCATAAGATTTGGACTAAGTAGCCTAAGTAGCTCTTGGAATAAGCTTACTCTATGTAAAATAAGAAAAATCAAGGATTAGTCCTAGGTATTACCTCTGTGCTCATTATCCCAAAGCTTTTCAACTCAAATCTACCATAAAACCAAAGCTACTGGTTGAAAATTCTATCGATTTGTAGACGATCTATAGACGGGATCTGTTTAGAATATATAAAAACCAACACAGATGGTGCTCTGTAGGTCTTATAGGTCTTATATATATATTTCAGGTATTATATATATATATAGGAATATACCTGTTTTCTGGTAGCTGTTTTCCACAGCCTTATGCAACTATTCCTTAACAATTCTCTTGAGAATCTGTCAGACTTATCATTAATATAAAGTATTTATAGTTTATTTATTTCATATGTAAGCTAGAAAGGTCTTCGGCTTAGATAATCTCTGGATATTGAGATCCATCCTGGCTGGAAAGTGACTCTGAGCACCTACTTCTTTATTTCTATAGGGAGAATCCGTTAGTATGATATATTATAGTACTATCCATATCATCCAGACGTTCATCGCCAGCAGTAGCTCCTGATCCTCCTGTTGACGCTGCTGCTGCCATGCTCGAGCTGCGCTTGCATGATCGCATGATCCAGACTTATCTCAATTAAGCTGTTTAGTAACTTAGTGAGCTCCTTCAGGTCCTTTGATGACTGTAGATCAAGTTTCCAAGTCAAGAAAAACAAAATGTTCTTTTCAATCCGTGTGGATCCCCTATGTCCTTTGTCGACAGATCTGGCTATAGTACAGTCTAACATCCTTCAACTATATAGATAATACTCCTAGTCCTGGCCTAACTTTAATATTTCTGTCACTGAACCAGTTATTCATACTTCAAATTCATGTTGTCTACAGATATCTATATAATTTCTATATATTGTCTGGAGCTCATATTTTATGAGATAGAGAGAGAGAGTAAACCTAGTATATAGTACATCCTACAAGTTAGTATATATCTGTTATAAGTATAGAGTATATATATATTTTGAATCTGCATGTTGCAGGTCGTGTTTTAGCTATAGTTCCATGTGTACGTAGAGCTAAGTGGACCATTTGGGTGAGAGCCACGCCTTATGGAAATCGAAAAAATAGAAAAATTTAGTTTTGAAAAATCAAATGAAATGTTTTTCATTGTTTATTTTGTTATCTTAACTAAATGTTAAACATGAATTAAATTATCTATGGGTTCAGTTCTTTTTTGCTGAACGCACATAGATCCATACTAAGGATTTGAAAAAAAAAGTTCCAGAATGAACAAAGCATATTAAAATTTGATTAATAAATTCGTTAAAAAGATATTTTTGGATCCTAAAGGCCATCGGGGCCGGGCAGCGGGAAGCCGGTGCTGAATTTAATAATGGATTTGTGTAGGGTCTCTAGCTTCTTCTTGATGGTCGCATCCTCGGCCAGGGTCTTGGTGAAGTCAACCATTTTGGGGCTGCCAGCAGCTTTGACGGCCTCGGCGCCAATCTTGAGCGCCTCATCAATGAAGCACGCGACCTGCTCGATGTCCTTTTCGAGGAGGCCACGCGTGGTCAGCGCTGGTGTGCCCAGACGGATGCCTGAGGGATTCAGTGCGGACTTGTCGCCGGGAACGGTGTTCTTGTTGCAGGCAATGCCCACCTCCTCCAGCACCAGCTCAGCCTTGGCGCCAGTCAGACCTGTCTTGCGCACATCGACCAGAACAAGATGGACATCGGTGCCACCAGTGGCTACCTCATAGCCCATACTCATGAGGCCCTTGCACAGAGTCTTGGCATTCTTAATTACCTGCGCCTGATAGTTCTTGAACTCCGTCGATTTGGCCTGCTTGAAGGCGGTGGCAATGCCAGCAATGGCATTGTTATGGGGTCCACCCTGCAGCGCTGGGAAGACGGCCTGGTTGATGCGATCCTCCAGATCGTACATGACCTTCTCACCATTGGGCTTCGTGCTGCGCACTCCCTTGCGGAAGAAGATGACGCCGGCGCGTGGACCGCGCAGCGTCTTGTGGGTGGTGGTGGTCACAATGTCGGCATACTCGAAAGGTGAGGGGATCTGCTCAGCAGCCACCAGGCCAGCGACGTGAGCCATATCAGCCATCAGATAGGCACCACAGTCGTCGCAGATCTTGCGGAAGCGTTCGTAATCCAGAAGACGCGAATAGCATGAGATGCCCGCAATGATGATCTGGGGACGGAATGTCTTGGCAGCCTCCGCCAGCTTATCGTAGTCAATGATGCCAGTATCTGGGTTGACCTTATAGGGCATGCTCTCAAAGAATATCGAGGTGGCAGAGATTTTCTTGGTAGGTGTAAAGAAGCCATGGGTCAAATGGCCACCATCGGGCAGATCCAAGCCCATAATACGATCATGAGGACGCAGAACACCCGTGTAGGCGGCCAGATTGGCTGGCGAACCGGAATATGGCTGCACATTGACGCCCCATTGGCTGTTGTCCAGGTTGAACAGCTCCAGGCCGCGTTTCTGCGCCATGCACTCAATCTGGTCAATGAACTGATTACCGCCATAGTAACTGCAAAGAAAGTGAGATCGTTAGTAAGAGACATAAATAGAAGCCAGTTCCAATCTGCAGGTGATACTTAAACTATGGATTAATCTTCGAAAGAAAAACCAATGGACACGTGGAAGTTATTCAAAAAGTTTTCTTTGACTGTTTTTATATCAATATTTAAAAGGGAACTTTAAGAACTTTTTGAACAAAGATAATGGGTAGTTATCTATTCCTGATGCACTTCTTCAATTTTAAGCGGGCTGGAAACTCTTTTGGCCTAAATCAGACCACAGCGTTTAATGTTAATTGAAATTATTTCAACTCGAAATGTGAAAAGTTGTTTAAATATTCGAAAAATTAGTGGGAACAAAAGGAAACAATGGAAACTCAAAGGAAGGCTCAACTGCATCCCAGAATTTCATTGCCAAAGATCGCTGCTATAGTTAAGCAGGACTTAAGGACACAGGTAACTACCACTCACTTGACTTAATGAACCGATAGATTTCGTTTAAAAGGCAGCCAATCGAAAACTTGGTAAAGATTCAAAAGGTATTCAATTGTTTCAGATAACTTACCGCTTGCCGGGATAGCCCTCGGAGTACTTGTTGGTCAGGCAGGAGCCGAGACAGTCTAGGACAGCCACTGAGGTGAAATTCTCACTGGCAATCATCTCGAGGCCCTCACGCTGGCGCTCCCTCTCCTTGATGATGATGTTAGCCAACTCGGGATCGCTCTCCTTCAATGAGGCTTGCAACATTTTCTGGTCTGCCATTTTCTTCTATTGATCGGAGATATATATATAATATATAAGTATATTTAGTTTTCTGCTATAGAAGCTGCGTTGCGACTCGGGCAACGATCGTCGTTGTAATGGATGCACTGTTGGTGATCAGAAGCTGTTTATGACTTGGGATCGTTGCAAAAATAATGATATTTTTTTATGTATGCATATTTCCCAACGAAAGTTCAATAGGTTTTAATAACATTGGCAATATTTTACCGATAAGGTGCGCCCTATCGCCGCCCGGAGATTGGATTAAGGCTCGTCCTACGTAAATACATACGTGAACGCATGTTTATGCCAGAGATCTTCTCCAGGCTTATATAGCGATAAGATTACTGCGCTAATTTTGGCGTGTGCAATTGCCTCAATGTTATGTCATCTACTTTCTATATATATATATATAAATATATATATTTATATTCTATATAAGGTCGGTAGACGCTGGACCCCCTGTGGTGTAGTATGTGCCTCTTATCTGACTTCCCAAGTGTCAAAAGTTCAATTTCTAATCTATAGAAAGTACTCGAAGCGGTTTTAACGCACAGTTTCCTAATCTCCAGGCAAATTGAAGGTAATCGAAAAGAGAGAGAGGAGAGAGAAAGAGAGAGAAATTGGAAGTTTTTGTGTCTAGATCCGATAAGTTATTTGACTTTGTTATTTCTGCCGTTAAAGAATGTTTACCACATATATACATATATATACTTTATGGCATCGGGTATCTACTTAATATCAACATTTTCCGAATGTTATACACAATTTGTTTGGGCTTCTGGGAAAAAGCTTTAAAAATGGAAACGCAATATGAAATTTGATTTAATGATCATTGCCTCTGGGTTGACGCTCTTGGAAATATAAACAGAACGTTGGCGTCATGGCCAGTCGGTTGCCAAGTACAAAATTGGATACATAAAACAGCGGATCGTAGGTAACACAACAGGGTGGCTCAAGCGCTCTTTCAAGGTCAGCTTCAAGCATCAAAGCGATAAAACAACGTGCTAATTATTCATGTTTCGGTTCACAGTTATTAAGCTTGAGCGAGAGCACATGTTTTAACTAAACAGTTAGACGAGAATTCGCGACACTTTTCATGTAAACAGTATTATGTTTGGGCTTATATTACTTCTGTTATTATATGCAATCGATCGCAAATTTTGCACCTCACGTGTTTTTCTTTTCTTTTTATTTTTGCACTTACCGCCTCGGAATCAGAATACTTTCTGATCGTGCCTGTAATTGACTGTGTCGCTGCTGCTGTTGACGGCGAAATCTGGAGAAGCTTTGTGGCGGCGAAGTTTGCAGAACGTTGGTTTTTGAGGCAGCTGTTAAATGCTCTTGTTACTGTTAAATGTCGATAGGAGATATTTGGATTGAGACACTGCTGAAGCTTTTGCGACAGAGCGGCGGATCGTACGTGTTGCATGATGTTGAAAACTCTTAACTAAAAATCCGAGCAGGTATCTTCTTTTTTAGCGTCTGGCTTCCAGATCTATACTAGCAAGACTATGAAAGATTGCCTCTGGGATTCGTCGCTTCACATTGATAACCTCTGACCTGCATTTGATTTGATAAGCGATGGGCAGCCGTTGCTCTTAACATTGTTGTTTACTTGCCCTTCTCCATGTGTAGACCACAAGTGTTCAACAGTACGGTCTTCGCCGCTGTTGATTAAAACAGCTGATTTCGTTGCGACCGATATGCCCAAATTTCTGCTCAGCCAAATTGCATTATAATTATGTTAAATTTATTTAATATATTTAATATGTTTCTACTAAATATATGAATACGTAGTGGCATTTAAATCATTGCATTCTTTATTATAATTTTATCGTTTTGTTTTATTGGTTTGAACTTAACAGCTTGCATTACATAATCGAATTAATGTTATCGATTGTCACTGTACGCAACTCTGTTCAAGTGTTGTGCACCGCAAACGCTTTGCACAGTTTCGAACAGCTCTCAGTTAATTTTTAACTGTAAAGCCGGTCGGTTGGTGGTCGGCAAGAAGCAAGTGTTTAGAGAGAAGCATAGCTCCCCAATAACCGTTAGCTCAACGTTCCAACGAAAAAAGCGCGCGCTGCAATATTTTTTGATTTTAACCTGTCACAATTTATATGCATTTTTTTTTGTCATAATTGTTGAAAACTCCAACAAAAAGCAGAGTGCACGCGGCAAAATGTATGAATGAATTTTAAGCAAAAAACTCCATTATCGTTTGCAAAAGACGAATTAAAAACAAAGCATAAGAAGAAAAAACAATAATAATATCGCGAAAAGCCATAAAGAAAGGTGAGAAACACATATTATTTATTTGTTGTGTTAAAAAGCAACACAAAAAAAAATAACAACAATAAAGCAGGAAAGTGGAATTGTTATTTTTAGCCCAAAAAAAAAGTTTTGTTAGCGGCTCTTCTCTTTTTTTTGGTTCTTAAATATTTGTTGTTGTATATTTGCATTTATAATTGCGAGTTTTTATGACAGTTTTGCTTGACTTTTTTTAATTGTTTGTTTTTGTTTTGTTATATTTTTTTGCAAGTGCATGCCTCAAAAATAAATTATTACGATAAAATTCCGTTGTTCTGGCTGGAAGGTTTCCGGGTTTGTCGACTTTGCCAGCTGTGCGTGGCAGTTGTTTTTGTTTAAATTGAAATTGACATAAATAATAATTGAAAAAATAATGTATATACGTACATATGTATATGATTGTGTGGTTTTTGTTTTTTGATTATAAATATTTCTTTTTTAATTTGCAAGTGCGCAGGAAGTGACAAAAAGTCGCAGCGCAAAAAAAAACAATTTTAAAGTAAATTTCATTAAACAAAAAATGTGCAGAGCAGCAAAAAAAAACATAAAAAAATGTGCGAAAAAAACAGAGAAACAGAACAAAAAGAAACAGATTAAAAATTGCGTTCAGTTGGTAATTAATTTTTTTGCTAGCCTTTTCATATTTTTCATGTTTGTTGTTGTTGTTGTTGTTATTTTAAGTTATCTTTATGTCTTTTTTGGTGTTTTGTTTTGTGCGGCTCTGTCAATTATAAAAGAAAGAGTGACAGAGAGGGAGACAGAAGAAAAAGAGAAAGAAGAAACATGGAGGGAGAGAGACATCGGCAATTTCCGCCTTTCCCGCGCTTCAAAAAAAATAAATAAACCACAAAATGAGCCAAGCAATTTGCAATTGACTTTTTTTGTGTTTGTTATTGCGGCTCATTTTTTACAACTTTAACTTTAATTATATAGAAAAAAAAGACACGCAAAATTAAAATTGCAAATTGGCAAAGCGGTGCTGCTGGCAACATAGCCAACGCTGCTGCTGCTGTTGGTGTCAGTTTGTTTGGCTGTTTGTTTTTGTCGGCTGCTTTATTAGTTTTTTTGTTTTCATAACGACATTCGTATGCGCGGGGCCTCACAGTCTCCGCATTGACGCAGCGGCAACGCAATTTCGACTGCAAGTGTATGTGTCTTATGGGTTGGGGAGAGTTTGTAAATGTTTATATACATATATATATATATATATATATATATATATATATATATATATATGTGTGTGTGTGTAGTAAGGCTTACCGCGACAGCGACGTGCGCCCTACTCACACACTCACACACATTTCCCATTACACGTTGAGTCTCCAAATTTCAAGTTCATCCAAAGCTCAAAATAACAACAACAGCAATCACATGGAGAGAGTTAGAGGCAGGCGTACAATAACAACAACATGGCCCCCATGGCCATGGACTAGACATTGTTTTTGTTGTTGTTGTTGCTGTTATTGTTATTGTTGTTGTTGTTGTTGTTGTTGTCGATAAATTTGCCAAACTTTAGACAAATTTGTTTTGCCAAAGGAGGCCACAGAAATGTGTAAGCAAATTGTAGCTCGAAATATGTATAAAAATATAATTAAATATACCCTAAGCCAATCGAACACGTGGGTATATTAGTATTTACCTTATACAGTAGAAGTTGGATATAATGAACCAATTGTTGTATACACTATAATATATTATATTTTTGATATTTTGCGGAAAAAAACTGCTTTAAAACATTTTTGCTTGTAAATAAAATTGTAGAAATTTTATGGAAATATAAATTAAATAAATTATTGTTTGTTTTTTTTTATAATTTTTTTTAAAGAAGTCACGAATAAATGTTTATTTCATTCGTTCAGAGAATGTTTTTGTACATTCTTTTCGCAATGCAAGTACGCCAGCCAAAGGCGTAGCTAGGGGGCAGGTGCCACAATCATTCTTCCCTCCCACCTGAATTATAGGTGAACATTTGTTAAATATTTAAAAAAAACAAATAATTTTTTTTTGCCATGGGAAGTTTTAAAAATTAAATATAGATTTTATAAAAAAAAATATTATATACACAGAATAAATATGTAGCTGAAAATTGGGTCTCCCTGGGGGTCTTCTGGCTACGACCCTGTTGCAAGCAGAATCTGAAGTGTTGGCCGATAGCTTTATCGATGCGTCGGATAATATAATAGCTTCAGAAGCTTTTACAGATTTATGAGTTTATTGATGATTTTCTTTCGCCTCAGTCGCCATCTGCATTTTTCTCGGAAATTTTTCACGATATGGGAAATGCACTCGACGTCAAGTAACAGTTGCAATTGCAGGGAATACCCGCTTCCATATACTTATTCTCATACTCATTATTTTGTATATAATGTATACATAAATAAATAACTATCTTATTCTAAATTATTTATTTTTTGTTGCTTTCTGCTTGATATTTACATTTAGAAATGTTAATTACCATTTAGAGCCTTTTAACTGTTTACTGTTCAGAGTTTCGAGGCCTCACTTTATTCAATTTCGACTATATATTTATACTTTTTATATGGTATACCACAGTCGATCACTTTCTAGTTTTAAGGAAATAAGAATTCTTTTTGCGCATTACGCAAAATTTGACGAATTTGAATTTCTTCGTTTATTTATTTTTATATATTACGATTTGCTTATTTCAGTATTTCAGCACATAAAATAACGTTTGGCTTTAGTTTCCATATTCGAGGAGTCACAGTAATAAAAATATGGGAGGGCAATTTGAAAAGTTTCAAGCAAAACACATAATTTCCATATAAAGTATAAATGACAACAAAAATTTTAATGCTGATTCGGGGAATTGTTTTTTTTTTTATACAAATTTTTTTTTTTTTTTTTTGGGTTTTTTTGACAAAGTTTTGTGCGTAACATTTGCCATTGTTGTTATTATTATTGTTATTTGCCTTATTCTCACTGATATCAGCGGGTATTTATTATTAAAAAAAATGTAAGCAGAGGCAAGAAATGAAAAAAAAAACAAAATAAAAAAATAATAAATTATAGAGAAAAATATAATAAGAAAATCAACAATTAAATCTAAATAAATGCATACATCCATAGACCCGTTTACTTATCTATAAATTTATACTATTTCTACATATACAGATATATTTTATATATATATATGTATGTATGTATATCTGTATGTATGTATGTATATCTGTATGTATATATGTATATATCTAGCAAAGTATTTGCACTGGATGTCAGTCGCTGTGTACTCTATGAAAAAAAGACAATAATAATAAAAATAAAAAAAAGAGTAAAAAAACACGTTAGGCAAATTTTTCTGATAACTTAAAGCAAACAAAAACTCGCTATAATGCTCCAATCTAAAATTAACGACTGATCAATACCCTGTAATTATTTCTTAAGTTTGCTTTATACAACTCTATAGTAGACCTCTAGATACTTCCACTTTTTCACAATATTCAATTGTCATAGGAGTTAAAATAAATATTTGGATGAAATAGAAGATTATATCTATATATATCTGGATCCGCTTGAAGCTTGTTTTGGTACATGAAAAATATAGATTATAAATAAAAAAGCGAAAAATAATCTGAAAATTGTGGAAAAATTCACCTCAACTTTCAATCTATACTATATGGAATGCAGTTATATATACAAAATATATATATATATCATCCAACAAAATGGAAAATATATAATTAATTAATATTCATTCTAAAATTTAAAAAAATGTATTTACGTTCCTTAAAAAAATCACCGGTTTCTTTTCGGTCAACCCAATAATATACATATAGTATATACAAACTTATCCTTTATCCTTATGCTTTCATTCTATACCAACAAATCCAATCTATAAAGTCGCCTAGCATCTGATATATAGTACAGACCATCTAAAGGCATTTAAAGGGTATACAAAACGCGCAAAAAGTAACAACAATTAAAAATTAAAAAAAGAAGTAAGAAAAAAGCAACAACAGTATCAGAAGTAGATTGAAGAAAAGAAGAAAAAAAAAATAAAAAAAATAGTAGAACAGGAGCTAAAATTAAATTCTGTGCCTCAGCGGGTGATTGATAAAAAAACTATTTCCGCTGCATTAAACACAACCGAACAATAGAAATCCAATAGAATTAAAAGAAATCAAAAAAAAAAAAATAAAGAAAGAAAATATTTACGATACGTTCTACGCGACCTTCTATCAGCAGTTTTCCCCACCCCTTCAGCTCCTCCCCTGCATACTCAATGCAGCTCTGCCTGTTATCAGTTGAAACTCGCTCTCAAGGAAGGTCTTTCCCAATTAAAAACGATACAAATTAAGTACCAAATACATATGCATATGCATACATGTGTGTGTGTGTGTGTGTGTGTATATATATATATATAGAGAGATATGTTCATACATAATACATAGCAGAAGTACTACTCTGTACGATCTGATAGAGTAGCTTAACATACATATGCTACATATATGCATAAACATATATATAATCCAATTTAAAAAGTACACACACACACACACACACACACACACACACACACACACACAGTCACAGCAAAGCACTCAAATACATAACAAAAGAAAAAGTCTCCAAAAAAAACATAAATAAATAAAAAACACAAATTTGATTCGAAATTCTGAATCACAAAACGTTCTGTGGTCAGTTGATGTTGTTTATACCCTGTAACAATTAGGAATGCCTACAATGGGGTATACACACTGCTTGTAAAATGGATACATATTATATATATGCACGAACAGCTTCTATATCCAAGATTGAAATCCAAGTTTCAAACCTCATCTCAGAATATAATCTAATATTAAATTGAAGTTTCGAGATTCGCCTGTCCGCAAAAATTATAGAAATATCGTGGCAGTTGGTTATAGAAGATATAGTTTTTGTTATAGATATCTACGATTAATCTCTATGCTTTTTATCTGTTTAAGAATCTCGATAGTATTATAGTTTAACGTAGTTATTCTTAGACTTGAAGTATCTATAACATTATATATATGTATCTATCATATATATCTATGAATACTTCTATATGTTTTGGATATGTGAATCCATAGTATATTTTATTAGTCTTCCGGGATGGGTGAGACAGATATAGAAGAGACTATGTTATGACCTTTACCTATATCTATACCCTATAAAGTTCCTTTCCTCATTGTAAAATATAATCTATCTGTATCTACAAATCGTTAAGACTACTTAAAAGTAAAGTTCAGTTTTTAAAAACTTCCAATTTAAAGATAACTTAATTCCGTTTTACCCCTTGATATAGGGTATTTGTTGGTCGTGTAAGCTCGCTCTAAACACTTACAATTCTTTTTGATGTATTTTATGAAATATATTTTTATTCAGTTTCCGTTTTTTATTTACTTTTTACATTTCTGATTCACATTTGCATTGGAACTCTAGTAAGCCCCTTTGACCCTTTGAAACTCGAAACCCTTCATCTAACGAGATTTAGATATGTTTCTATTTGATTTGTGAGCGGTTTTATCTACGCTTTTTCTATACAACAACCACTATTCATTATTGGGTTTTGCATAAAATTTAAATTTTGGTAAATAAACTAATTAATTATTGATTTTCTGCTTTATTATATTATTTCTGATAATGTTTGTTCTTAAATTCGTATCTTATAAAGGATTTCGAACTGTATCACTGGAAATATTTGGGCTGAGATTAAATCTCAGTATTGGGAGAACAGATACTCATACTCATATTTGTCAGATACTTCGTTGATATACTTTTTGATATCTGCAGCATTTTGTTGTAGTCCTTGCTTGATCATGATTATGCCGTTATATCTGACTCCCTAGAGAAAAACTATGTATATTACAAATCGTACATATGTATATTGGAAACGTACATATATGTATGTGTATATAATGTTGTATATATAGGGGAGAGAAAATATTAAAACAGGGCAAACATCGCCAGCAAAATAAAGTCGAGCAAAAAGCATTTAATTTATTTACCCCGCCCACTAAAGAGATCCCTCCTCCCCATAGTCCCCCAACTGCTCTGCCTGCTGGCAGTTCGACGAGCTATGCATGTCCTTAGTCCCTTTACCCCGCCTTTCGTCCCTCCGCCCTACGTTTTCATCCGTCCCCACCTCACCCTCCCCCCTGCCGCTGCCAACGTCCCATTGTCCCATCATCGTCGCATCAGGGAAGAAAAATGGCAAAAAAAACTCGTTTTACTGTTGCTCGGGTTTTTGCCTTTTTGGCGCGGGGAGAAAACTATGAGCACAAAAAAAAAAACACAAAAAATACAAAAAACATAAAACACAAGGACTAAAAAACAAAATAACGAAGAAAGAAAAAACCCAAAATATAAAAATAAAAAGAAACGAAACTGAAACTGAACTTTACATGAGGCGCATGCAAAGGGAAGACGCAAAATGGACGAAGAGCAAAAACTTCATTTATATTTTGCACTGAACAAAATAACAAGTGGCCAGAGTTGAGCTCGTTCGTGTTTGTTATCCAAATACCCTATAAACGTGGGGTATGTCAGACTTAGAACTGTATCTCAGTAGTTTGCAAGGAACCCAAAGCTGAAAATTGATTGTAACATAATTTCGCTCAAATTTCAATTTTTTTGTTGCTCGAAGTGAAAATTGTTTATTGAGTAAAGAAATTGTTTCTTGAATAAACTTTGGAAGGAAAACTAGAGCTATCCCTGGTAATCGATCCATAGAGCCTACTAAAGTTGGGGATTATGGGTACATTAAGTGCTGAAATCGAAGATCTAGGTTGACTTTGAGAGACTTTGAGAGAAGTCATAACCATAATCCTTAGATATATTCAGCTAAAGAGGCAGTAAAGTAAAATTGAATAATTCTACTTGATTTCTATATCTCAATAAGAATGAATAACTATATATATAACTATCTATAGTATAGCTTTTACCCCGATCGGATCAGCGCTCCCTTTTGAACAGCAATAAAAAAATGAAAATAAATTGAAAGTGAAAAATCATTTGAACGATTTTAACGCGAATTTCGAAATTCAAATGAACCGTATAGTTCGCTTTTGGAGCTTTGAAAGAGGGCGGGGGTGAACCGGGTTCAAGGTCAAATAAGTGAAATTTTGTATTTTCATTCGATTGACTGCAAAGTCATTTTCAAAGCTGCAAGCAAAAAATATAATAATAATAAGAAAAAAACATATATAAAAAAATGAAACATGAGATTCATCGATCTTTGGAAAATGCAATCTACCGGCGAAAATGGGGAAGAAAAACTTTTACTCTCACTCCTCAGCACATGCTGAAATCTCTGAGGGGAAAGACCTGGCGGAGCAGGTGTAATACCCGTTAGCATTAATATGTCAATAGATTTATACACATATTGTGTGGAATGGAAGATGTGAGATATAGAAAATTTATCGACAGTATATCAAGAATATATAATATTCAGTTCATAGATTAGACTTGATTTAACCGAGTGAGACTATGAAGAAGTTCTGTAAATGTTGCAAAAAGAGGAAACTGCTATACTATATAGTCTATATATATATATCTGAACAGCAGCAGATGTTTCAGAATGAGATTTTATCTGCTTTTAACTTATCGTCTACAGCTCAAAAGAATTATGATACACTTTTAGTCCTGAGTATCTTCTAGTCGAGCATTTTCATACTCGATTGAAACATTCTTTCTTGTGTTCTTTATTGTTTTGTTACAGTGTGTTTGAGTGTGTGTGTGTTTGGGTGTGTGTGTGTGTGTGTGAAGGGAGTTTTTTGTACGTATTTTTTACTTACATATCTTATATAATATGTAAGATACATGCATATGTAACACATACCCACATAAGAAATTGGGAAAAAAAGACGAGAGTGAGAAGGAAGGCAGGAAAGAAAGAAAGTAAAGAAAAGAGTGAGAGAGAGAGAGAGAGTGATAGTTAAATGCCTGCACATTGCTGTATGAGTAAATCACTGAAATCGTCGTTCGAATCGGATGTCAGTATGCAACATGGAGCACATCCCAACACATTCGCTTGAAGTTTTTATATTTCCTTTTCCTTTTCTTTTTTTTGTACCCTACCCCACCCCCCTCACCCAACAGGAAGGGGGATGGTCTGCCTTGCGTATGAGCGATAAGTCGGTTGGGCACTTTGACATTGTCTCTGGACAATTTTATTTTTTATTAAATTTCTTCTTTTTCTTTTCCTCTTTTTTTTATTTAAAAAAAAATATTGTATAAAAAAAAAACCAAAATATGCAATAAATTACAAAGTAGTCGCCAGCACAAGACAAAAAAAAAAAAAAGGAGCAGCAGCGCAGCATATAAAAAAATATTATATTATATACACGAGATATATGTACATATATGTATATATAAAAAAATTGTCAATTTCAAGGAGACGAGCAAATGGGTAATTGCAAAATTCTCAGTTCGAACGCAGCGCAGCCGTCATCATCATCAGTGCTGAGGGTTTTTATTTTTTCTTCCATTTTTTGCCTTGTTAATTTTTCTTGGTCCGCACTAATTTGGCTTTTTTTTTCATCTCTTTTTTTATTTTTAAACTCTGCTTTTGATTCGATGTCTCGTTTTTTTCTCTTTCTCCTCATTTTTTTGTGTTTCTTATATAACAGATTTATGTATAAGAGCCTGAGACTCGAGTTCCTGAAATCAATTTTTATGCGTATATAAAAAATTTATACTATATAGTATTAAAACCCAACTTGATTGGGGTTTTTGAGTCAAGGGAGAAGCTTATAGCTATATTACCTTAATGATAATGTTATATATAGAAAAAGTTGCTTTATTTATAAACATATATAAAGATAATGTTATGTATAGAAAAATGTTGCAAAAACTATATGAAGATCGAAGACTAGAACACAAGCTCAGCTTGATTGGGGTCTTAAGTCTAATGAGAACCAGATAACTATATTATTATTATTATTATATAAAGAGTTCTGAAGTTAACTTAAAAACTAGTAGGGATGATAGCTTTGGCTACTGAGGTCTTGAGCTATTTACAAGTATAATCTTTACAAGTTAAGATAATTTGCTTGTTTTTTAAGTAAGGAAGAGTTTAGACATTATTTGTTTGCTTAAAGTATGTATTCTTATAATGATTGTATATAAGTTAGATTCTAATGTATGCCTAAGGAATTGTATTATGTTTTGGAAGTTATTATCGGTAGATTCTCCAAGTAGAGAGTTAGAGTTTCTACCATTAAATATAAAATTGAAAACAAAAACTATATAAATTGAATGTTATATATAGAAAAATGTTGCTGTGCTTATGCTAAAAGTATATAAAAAATGTAGACTATATTCTAGAATACACAATCACAGCTTGAGTAACAGTTTTTGATCAAAAGAATTTCAATGCATTAAGTTCTATTCTATAATCTATTGCAAAGCATATATAGAAAATTTGTTAGCAAAGGTCTCAGAGATTGAGAATCCTTCTCAGTTGCTGCTTCAGTCTTTGCATAATATATAACACACTCGATCATAACTTACTCAAATAACTGGAGCAACAGATATCCAAATTTACTGACTATATATTATAAACGTTGCTGCGACATTAAGGGTATTCCGGTGTGTGTGAACCTGGCTGCACCTGTCAACATGAGCAGTCGTAAAAACCCCATTTCCTCACATAACTCGCACGTAAAGTATTGTACAATTATATAGTATATATATATATATATAGTATATATCATATAGATTGTTACATTTATTTGATTTAGACACATGCACAATTTTAGCTGAAGATAAGGTCCCAAATCATGGGGATCCCTCCGAGGCTATATACTGTTCTATGCGCATTAAATAAACAAAGAACTCTAGCTCAGTGCAGAGGAGCGCTAAGAACAGGTCTTGAGAAAAAAAAACATACAAAAAAATGGTATAAACATCAAAAAATCCAAGACAACAAAAACCTATAAGATACGACAGCGAGAAACGCAAAAACTGGCGAAGTAACTATGTACGTCTCTCCCCCCCACCCTTCCCCCTCTCTATGCTACTCTACCTTTGCCTCTGCCTCTGCCTCTACCTCTGGCTCTGGCTCTGCCTCTGGTCTTGAGTTAGAGACCAAGAATTGTGAACGTATAGTTATTTTTCTTTTTTTTTACTTTCTGTTTGGTTTCATAGATGGTTAGAAGGTAGCCCTCCAGTTGGCATTGTTATGTTTAGTTGGGGCCCTGGTTTTTGCCTACAAGGGAGTTTTTGATATAAAAATAATATTAAGTGTACATTAGGCGCAAAAAATATGATAACTAAGGAAAAATGGGTAACAAAACAAAAAACTCCAAAAACTTTGACATAAACAAACACACACGATAAATGAAATGAGAAGCATCGAGCGGATGGCTAAGAGAAAGGGGCTGAAAAGAGGGAGGGAGCAGAGCACATGCTAGGGGGCGTCTTGGCAGAAATGATACGAAATAAAAACAAGCAAAAAAAAATAATAATAAACAGTTAGCTAAGCCAATACGAAGTTTGGATACCCTTTGGGTAGTAATAAAGAAAAAACAGGCTAAAAAAAAGATGTATAAATGGGGTTTATATGGAAGGTTTGGATATTGTTTTTGTAATGAGAATAATCTCTTTAATGTCATTTATTATTTTTATATATGAACCATTATTTTTACTATAGATTTATCTTATATTTCCTTAACTTCATTGAGACACATTTAAAAATTAAGAAAGAAAGATGTAACTAAAGTTGCGATCAATCAATTTTCCTTCTAGTATAAAGATTTGCTACTATTGTATTAAACTCTCCGATATAGTATATATTATATATAATCACAATCTATCGAGGTGTTACATATGTCCTGCTAGAAGTGATAGTGCCCTCTGTTAGTGTATTGTTTTTACAAGACAAAACAAAACATAAAAATGCAAAGAACTCGCGTATGAGTTAGAATCTGTGACCGAGGCTAACGTACTTACAGATACAAGATACAAACCCACACACACACGCACACACACACACACAGAAACACACATGAAACACAGAGCAAAAAACGATGACAGTTTTCTTGATGAATGTGCGCGTTGCTTCCCGAAGTCGGGGACCACATAAAGATTGCTGCTAAGTCGCGGTAGAAGTAGCCGAAGTCGAAGCAGCAGCAGCAGCAGCAGTTCCACCAGCGACGACGGCAGCTGAAGCTAAAGAAGTAAGAAGCGTGTTTTTCCTATTCGCACAAAGCGTTTCCAACTATCTTGCAAGAGCTCTTTCGCTTTTCATGCCCACAACCAGAAAAGCCAAGGAGGAGGCAGAGCTACTGCCACCTGCAAGACCCACCCGGGTCCGTCCTCCAACCGACCTCGCCATGGCAGCAGAAGCAGCTTTTCATTTTCTAGTACGACTCTATATATATATACATATATATATATACTATTTTTTTGTAGTAGTTCCTGTCACTATGTAATCCTCTACATAGATTTACCTTCCAAAAAAAAAAAAAGTAAAATAAAATAAAAATAAAGCGCAAGCTGTGTTCTTTCCGAGACAGCTTACAATGTTCGAGAGAGTTTACGACTGACACTTTTTCATATAACTTCTGAACTCAAAAAATCAACGCTACAAACTGATTGCATAATATTCGATGACTCACAACCGATTTTATGTATAGCTTTAACTTTTAAATTCTCGATAAAGTTATCAATCTAAAATATAGTTATTGTTCGACTTTAAAACTTCAAGCACTTAAAATCTCGAATCTTTGCATAGTTATATCTATGTCTCTAACGAAGCCGTTGCTATTATTATTAAAGTTCTCGATATATAAGCTAAAGATCACAAAAAGTGGAGTTATCGATTAAGAAATTGTTGTGGTTTCGACTTAAAAACTTTAAGAATCTGGAATCTTGGCATATCTACATGCCACTTATTAGTCGGTTCTTTTATCATTTAAGTTCTCGATATACAAGCTATGGATGAAACGAAGTACAGTTATCGAATACAACATTTGTTATCGTTTCTACTTTTAAACTCGAAGCACCTGGATTTCTTTTTAGTATCTTTGTATATACTTTTATCGATTCTATTATCATTTAAGTTTTCGATACACAAGTCAAAGATCACAAAACTAGGGTTATCGATTACAAGAGTTGTTATCGAAGCATCTAGTTTTAACTTTAGAATCTTCGTATATTCATATCTAAATCAAGTTGTGCTTGTTTTCTATTTCAATCAAATTTAAGGTTAATTTCTCGAATTAAAAGTTAAATGTCACACTAAATGGAGTTATCGATTACAAATACTGTTATCGATTCTACTTTAAAACTCTAAGTACCTTGAATCTAAAATCTTCGCAAATCCGAACACTCTACAGTTTGTTATTTGTTTGAGCTGTAAAACTGTTGGGCCCTAAGAAAAATCTGGTTCTTGAGCTCAGGACTCTATTTATGGTGGGGTCCTGTTTGGCACCTGCCTCCCTCTACCCACCCACTCTCAGCGTCTTGGCCAGAATGTCAGACGAGGTTCAGCCACCTTAGATTAAACGGATGCAGCAACAGCTGCAGCGGCAATAGCAGTAAGCAAAAGATACATTTGTATCTGTATCTGTATCTGTATCTGTATCTGCATCTGTGTGTGCGCCAAACTGGACGCTGCGCGCCTTTTTTTTGTGTTACTGCCGCTGCTGCTGCTGTTTTTGTTGTCGGTGTGTCTGGAAATTATTAGATTTTGTGTCAGCAACACAACAAAAGCAACAACAACAACAACAATAACAATACACAAACATTTTGCGAGAAGAAGCTGCGCATAAGTCAACACTGCAGAAAGGAGATTCTAGCAAAAAAATGAAAGAAAAATAAAAAAAAATTTAACAAAAAAATAATAAAAACGACAGCAAAAGCGGAAGGCGAATGCACTTGGACTTGGAAAACCACAACAACAAGAGGAACAACAACAACAATAGTTGTAGAGCATCGTAAAGTCTCAAGTTGTTGCTTGGGCTCCAGGTTTTTGTTGCTGTTGCTGCCGCTGCTTGTTGCAGTTGCAGTTGCAGTTGTTGTTATTGTTGTTTTGGTAACATTTTATGATGTTGCTTACAGCCAGCCCCGTCGCTGCTGCTGCGGCAAAAGGTGCCATGCGTAAATATTTGCCTCAGTCTCAGTCTCAGTCTCTCAGCTTCAGCTTCAGCCCCAGCTTTAGCCACAGTCGCAGCTTTTAAGATACTTACACACTGAGATGCTTGTAGAGATGAGCAAGTGCATCCCCTCTATTAGAGAGAATACCAAAAGACTTAACAGCCTAGAAGAATATCTTATGCTGCTTAGAAATCTAGGAGCTTTGGCTTTTCTATAGATAAGAACTCTTTTCTAGTCAAAGTGAAAGTACTTTCTTTTATAATAGATTCTATTCTCTATTCTTAATCTTTTGCTTAAGTATTTCAGATTTTTTGATTTGAATTTGAAACACGACACGCGCTCATCTCTAGCTTCTACTCGATAGTTGCTAGTGAGTAAGTGTTATTGCACTTGGCCTCCACTCGGAGTTGTTGTTGTTGTTGTTGTTGTTGTTGTTTCTAGCTAGACTTGATCTTAGACTTCAATTTGGACTCCATACTCTTTGGCTATCTGCGCCTGCGTGCGTTCAGTTCCTTGTCCTGTCTCTCTCTCTTTTTCTAGCTGTGTGTTGTTTTTTTTATTTGTTTTTTTGTAACATTCGCATTCCAAAAGTCCAAAAAAATCAGCCAAGAGCTGCAACTGCACAGACCGCAGAGTTTGTGCAACGCTTTGGGATCGCAGCGAGTAGTTGTGGGATTTAAGATTCTGCTTGGGATTGGTTTGAGGTTCGATTTGTATTCGCTTTGAATTGCTTCGCAATTTTTCTTCATTTCTCTATTACTCTTTTGTTGTGTGTTATTAATACGAATACGAATACGAATGCGAATGTGAATGCGAATGAAAAATGTAACTGGCGAAAGGAAAAACAACATTCAGCTTCAATTTAGTTTCAAAGAGGCAAAACTCACACAAAAGAAATGCATTGATTTTCATCCATTGAATTGATTTCGAATGTGTTTCTTATTGGATTCTTTTGATACCCTTTTAAATAGAGTGGAGTACCTAAAACTGGTTAGAGTATATACATTCTTGATCAGCATTTAGCGGCAATCTTTAAATGTGTTGAGCTCATAGAGAGCTTGTTAGAGATTTATAATTTCAGTTCTTCTGAGACTTTGAGTCATATTCTTATCCCAAAATGCTTTGATAAAAGAGAAAGTAAAGAAAATAAAACATAAAATGAAAATAATTTATATTGAAGATGCTTAAAACATAGCCTTAGCTTTCGCTTAGATATGAATACGATTGAATTATAATAAAGAACAGCAAAATTACTAGAGAAACACTGCCTAAATATTCAGGAATGGGAAAAATTATATAATGACTTATATCTATCAGAGTATAAGGTATCTCAAAGTCGTTCAAACGCGACGAAAGATAGTTCCTTGGAACTGCTTATTCACTTTGCTGCCACCTCATTCGTGCTTTGTTTGTTCAAGAAAATGGAAAATTGCACTGCGATGTTATTTGAAATAATTCTTTTGCATTGTCATAAGTCTTACTGTATACTGGATATGTTCTACCGATCGAAGTACATATTATTATTATATACAAATATATAGTTTTTACTTCTTATTAAATTAGGAATCGAAAACTAACTTTCAGCGCGTTTTGCGTAGTCTTAAAGTAGGCAATAATCTACTCAATGGACTCATAAAACAAGATATATAATTCAATGGATAGCAACTGATAGTAGACTATAATAAAGTCTTAATCATAGATAAGACCTTATTTGTTATTTGCTATTTCAATCCAAAGTAAACGTAATACATAACAAAGATAGAATATTATTCTTTAAGTTTGCTTGCGTTATTTAACTTATATCTAAAGCAATGTGATTGATTAATAGTCAATTCCATAAAGTTGAGTACTGAGTGGAAGTTCGACAATTAAAAGTAATTCTCGGTCTTATAAGACCTGATTCAAAGTAAAGTGTTCTGTGGGAAAGAGTCATACTTTCTCTTTGAATAGGTAAAATGGTAAATAAGTAATTTGGTGGATTTATTATTCCGAAATGCTTGCAATATGTTATTACTTCACTGGTTTGCCTGATATTCGGTTCGCCCCCAATATGTAATTATATATTTGGTTCATCGATTTTATAATATGCACACACCTGCAATATGGGCGGGCAAATGGGGTCAAGGCCGCGCTTTTTTGTTGCTTAGCAAATAGGTCTTAAAATGATTTTAAAAGCTTTATAAATCAATTAATCAACAACTACAATTTGGCAAAAGTCCGTCCAACTCTTTCGGATTTTGTCAGCTGGGAAATGGGTGGGAAAATTGTTATGCAAGCAGCGAAGAATTTTAAGTGAGCTGGCGTTAACATGATTTATTCAGCTGTGAATATTCACAAATGTTCAGCGAAAGAACTCAATCAGTTAGCTTTTAACTTTAACAACTAAAATTAGTTTTAGTCTATGAAAATTTTTCAATATAATAAATACGCTATCGATATCAACTTCATTATGTATCTATCTGATAATCTGTGAGACTTGTTGGAGCTACAGATACAATCTTATCTTCTAATCATAATAGATTTAACCACATCTTATTATTATGCAATAGATATAATCAGATCTTGTTTGAGATACAAACCTATCGTCTTATTATCTTAGATACATTCCTATGTTCTTTATAGTAAGAATTAATGTTCATATCTCATTAATTAAGATAGAATCCCATTTTCTTTTTAGTAAAGATACAATCATCTTCTTATTATAATATATAATCATTTCTTTTTATTATTAAAGATACAATTTCATATTTTTATTGTCAAATACACAAGCCCATCTTCTTATTAGTCTACATGCAATCCCATCTTTTTATTATCTTAGATATAATACCATCTTCTTATCATTAAAGATACAATTTTATCTTCTTTATGTTATAGATACAAATACATCTTATTATTATAGATATAATCACATCTCAGTATTTTAGATACAACTCAATCTTTTTATTATTTAAGATACAATTTCATCTTCTAAATATTATATATATAAAAAACCCGGTGGGTGGTGCGGGCTTGGAGTTATTTACAATGTTTTTGTTTATGTTACGATTTCAGTGAAATCCAGAATGTAGAATATGTGAATTTACTCATGAGGAAATGTTGTATATATATTTGTATATTTGTGGGGCAGTAGCCAAACTTTAAGTCTAGAATCATTTGCGAGGAGGCAAAATAACTACAGATAGTATATAAATACAAAGATGTTATAAAAGTCAGATTAGATTGCACATTACATAAAGGATTGCATAAAGGATTTCCAGACATGGATCAGATATATATACAGTAGAGGTCTGGTTTAGCGAATCATTATTCGTTATTTCGAGTACTCAACTGAGGACCCTTGTCGCGAATCCGTTAAACGGAGTGTACGTAAAACTAGACATCTACCGTATTATTATTTGCTATAAATATCATTATTATATACATATAATATTAGTTATATACAGTATATGGCACATATCTTGTTCAGTTCTTTATTTAAAATTACCTTTTACACAGCAGAAGTGCGTTTTGTCTTCAACTTTATCTAAGAAATAATCCTAAGAATTACCCGTTATAAGCGAGTCAACGACCCTTCTCCTCGATTCTCAAATTTGGTACCTAAGCTCATAAAAGGCCATGCTTGTTTTTTTGCTTCTTGTGTGAATGTGTGTGTATATGTAAGTGTGGGTAAGTGTGTATGCATCATGTATGTATGATGTATGTATGATGTATTTATAATGTATGTATGATGTACATATGATGTATATATGATGTACATATGATGTATATATGATGTACATATGATGTATATATGATGTACATATGATGAATATATGATGCACATATGATGTATATATGATGTATGTATGTATGCATGTTTGTAAATATTTATGTATGTATTTATGTATGTATGTACGTATATATGTATGTATGTACGTATGAAGTTTGCTGCTTTAAGCAGCAATTCTTTTAAAACTAAATTCAATTCATATTTTTAAATTCTATCATTGCATTGTTCCTTTATATTTATGCGTTGATTTTATATTCCGTTCAAATACATTTCCCTTTTCGTTCGTTAAACTGAGTATAAGAGTTCGTTATATAAGGTACTCAATGTAAAAATTTGACAAGTACGTTAAATCGCGAATTCGTTTAACCGGACGTCTACTGTATTTTAAAGATACCAGATACATGTCTCATATATATCTTATATCAAATACAATTGGGAATAAAGTTATATGACAAGCTCAGAAATAGAGCGCGTATATAGATCTGTGTATGCAGCCATCATATAACTCCACCTTGCCATATATATGACGATCCAATTCCCTATCTAGTTATAGAATCAGAGCTATAAGTCTTAAGTGCCAGTATAGATTCTTATCTACATAGTGCTATACATAACTCATATATCTAGTTTGATGAAAGTATTGGAATTCCCATTAGTTTTATCTTTCTTGTTTATTGTATATAATAAGTGTACATATGTATGTATGTATATATAATATATATAAAATGTTTGTATATATATATAAATTGTGTGATGTATTGTATATACTACTTGTATCTTTTTCATTTTCCATTTTTGTCATTTGTAGCCCCGTGCACAAGTCACTCCCTTCCGCCGCCCAAAACGTCCCTTTTCTCTACGTTAGCACATAAATTTATATTACAGTTTTTTTTTGCTTCGTATGAGTAAGAAACAAAAGCAAAAAACGTTACAAAAAGAAAAAATAAAAAGGAAAAAAAATAATACAAAAAAAATTTCCAACCAGCACACAACAAAAATAGCGACAACAGCAACGACAGCAACAACAACAACAACAACAACAACAACGTTGACGACGACGTTAAAAAATTATACAAATTACAAAAGCATCTGGAAAAAGAAAGAAAATTGCTGTGGCAGAGGGAAACGGATTTTACATTGCATGTGTGTATGTGTTTGTGTGTATATGCTTACTTTTACATCATCTATATACACATATAAATAAATATATATAAATCTATATATAAAGCATGTTTGTACATACAGTTCTATATACATTGGAAATATGGTCTGCGTAGTTAAAACTTACAGTTGCCTTTGTGGACCATAAACACAGACTCAAAACAAGCAAGACTGCCTCGGACTCTGAGTAAGCACGACTTAAAGGCACCCTGAAACTACTTTTGATGTATATCAACCTTTTACTTAACTTTACCTGAACATATATATCTATAATAAACACAAGCTTCAAGTGCAACTTAGCGAGATGCTAGCCAAAATGTAGGCCAATCTTCATCTATCTCTGAAATCGCGAACTCCTAAAAAGGGAATCGAAGGAAAAGGCATTAACAGTTATAAGCTTAAGCTGAACCGATTATATGATATATTCTTTTCGATCAGCTTTGAGCCGTTGCCAGCTGAGTTCCGTAGGCGACATGTGCAACCCTTGAGTTGACTTTGTATGTTATATGTTCCACGTGCTGGTACCACGTGGCGTATGATTAATATGTGTTGGACCCATTGACATAAATATTTGTGCGCATATGCATGCACTTCAGACAGACCAGAAAACTATATAAGAAAGTTATATTCCTAAGAGTTTAAGGTTTACCTCAAGCTTATGATTGAAATTCAGATTAATATTTTAGCTGTAGAAGTCCTTAACTTAACTTAACTTAATTAATCTTACAATTCATAGAATTATAATTATATTCGTATACACATCTATACTTGCATTACATATGCTATGTATGAGGTTCTATAAGATCAATAATATATATATGTATATGTATGCTTACTCAGCTCAATTAGTTGCACATTGGGAAACATTGTTCGACTGACTTTTGAGCTGTTAAATTGGAAAGTGACACTATTGAGACTGAGTGTAGCAAACATGTGACGCTGTTATATGTGATACTGTTATAAGTAACACTGTTAAAAGTAGCACTGTCACATGTGATACAGTAGACATGTGTTAAAAGTAACAGTGTTACACTGTCAGGATAAGGACTGTTAAGAATGAGTGTGCCATTCTTTAAAATATCCCTGTTAAGAGTAAGTGTGTTGAATGTGTTACACTGTTGATTAAGACATAGTTATAAGTAATGTGAAACTGTTAAAAGTGGCACTGTTAAAGATGTTAATGATTATAAGAAGAAAGTGTGGGTAGAGTAGACAATGTTGGAAGCTACACTGCTAAAAGTAACAGTATTAAGAGAAGGTTAACTAAGACACTGTTAATACTAAAAATAACACCAATCAAAAGCAAAACTGTTAACTTTTCTGTCACTTTTTAAAAAGTATTCTGTGAAAAAAGACACTGTTAAAGTAATAACAGTCTTGGGAAAACGTTAACTATCAAAAGCGATACTGTTATGTTAAGAACAAGTATGATTAATGTGGTAACGCTGTTATAATTAACACTGTTAAAGGTGACATTATTGACAGGGCGACTGTAAAGTGTTTCACTGTTAGTTACACCGAAAAGTGACAGTGCTTAAAAGTGACGCTGTTAAAAGGGAAACTGTTAAAAGTGATACTGGTAAATGTGACTCTGTTATTGGTAGTCAAGCTTATAACTTAAAGAGAGCCTTCTCAGTCTTTAGACTATCTTCAGGAATCTTGTTTCTTGTCGAAGAACCTGTCGGTTGCCCAGAGCCAACCTAGAAGAGATCGGCTTAAAATATTTGCAAGTCTTTTGTCTATGTATAGAACTGGCATTGGTAACGATCGACAGCGAAATGAGTTTTTTTTAATGCGTTTTGTAAATTGTTTTCTTGGGTGTACTTAAGTTCCTCCTTCTTCTTTAGATAATAAAAATGTTTGTAAGCGCGTTTGGAGCTGATGCTTTCTTTCTTCTTCCATTTCTTTCTTTTTTTAATTTTGTTGATGCGATTCGCAAAAACTTTTGAAATCTGCTGCTTTCTTGTGTCTGACGTGCATTTTTAATACGATAAGGAAGTGGGGGGAGGAGCACAAAAAAATTAATAGTGAAGGAGTGTATACTGGGGAGCACACACACACACACACACATACACACACGTGCATGTGCGCACATAAAATTCCATACACTTTTTTATATGGAAAATTGTGTACCTTTCATTTAAGTTGACATAAAAATCGATATTTAAAAAAAAAAAAAGGATAAAATTGCACAAAAAACCATAAAAAACGTCAAGTAAAAAATTACAGCTTAAAAAACAGGCAACAACAAAAGAGCGGAGAAAGACAGAAAATGAAAATAATAATAAAAAAAACCCAGTGAGAGGAAAGAAAGAAAAGAACCAAATGGTCGTTATGCTTTTTTTCCGCTTTGCCATGTTCTCTGACGCTTTTTGTGTTTTTATTTATTTTTTCCCATTTTTTTTTACTGTTTTTTTTTTTGTTGCTGCTTTGCCACTGCCGAAGTCGTCGACGTCGTCGTCGTCGTCGTTGCTGCTGCTGTAATGTCTTTTTTCATTTTCCGCTCGCAACCTTTTTGCGTCACAGCCTTACCCCGTCGCCACCCCCCGCCGCAGCGCTCATGAAGCCAACGACGTTTCTTGCCTTACAGTAAAAATACTCGTACAAAAAAAGGATGAAAAGTTGACTGTAATGTGCCGTTGCTTAAATGCCCTTTCCAAATACTATAGCTTACCGATATAGCTACCTGATCTGATTGATCAACTTGAGTTGGAAAGATCACAATGGATACTCTAGTTTCTAAATAGTAGTATCCATCTATCTATCCATCAACCAATCAGTGCTCAAATTTATCTAAGGAATCGAAATTATTGAATCGGAATTATTTATATATACATAAGCATAAGATATATATATATATATACATCATATGTGAGTATATAGTAGAATTGGAAATTTTTACTTAATTATTTATTTTTTTATTTAATATACGTATACATAATATTTTATTTTATAGTTTATTATATATTTTATATATGTTGTCTTTTTTTATTATTTGAAATTAATTAAAATAAAATATAATAAATATTTACTTTATTAAAATTATTAATATATATATTTATTTTATTTGAATCAATTATTAATATATATTTATTTAATCTATTTTATTTTTATATATATTTATTATATTGAGTTATTTTTATATATTTATTTAATTAGAGTTATTTTATAATATATATTTATTTAATTAGAGTTATTTTTATATCTATTTCTTTTATTATTTATTTATTTATATATTTATTTATTATTTATTTATTAATTATTTATTAACTAACTATTTATTTGTACGTATATTTATTTATTTACTTATTTTTATATATATTTATTTTATTAACTAACTATTTATTTATACATATATTTATTAATGTTCTTAAATTTAATAATTTCTATATATATTTATTTATTTTATTTAAAATATTTGTATACACATTTATTTTATTTCTAATATTTATGAATATATATTAACTTTATTTAAAATATTTTTTATATATTTTTATTTTCAATCATTTACTCGTACATAAATTTATTTAATTTAATATATTTAGACACATTTTATTTTATTTAAATAATAGTTATATTTTATTTTATATATAATATTTGTTTAATTTTTAAAAACATATTTATATTTATTTTATTTAAGCTACGCATATTTATATTATTATTTATTTTATTTATACTCATGAAATGCCTCAAGTCTAGCGAAATTTGCGTGCCTAATATCCGAACTATATAGATTTTGTACACTATCCGTGCTCTACTACTATTTTATGTACATATTGATGCTTTGGGGACTCTTACAACTCCCCTTGATTGGTTACACAACTGCACACACACATATACTATGCCCAAGCTGTAAGGGTATTAAAACAGAAAACAGAAAATAAAGCGCGCTCAAACACAACAGGAACAAAAAAAAATTATATGTATAAAAAAAGCGAGACGAAAATAAAAAAAAAAAAAAAAACGAAAAAAGCGAAATCCGAAGAAGAAGAAAAATGTGATAAAAACTGAAAAATATTTTCCATGAGAAAATCCAAAAGAAGTGGAGAAGGCAACGCCAGCGTTCAGTTGCTTCCTCTGTGCTTGTATGTGTGTGTGTGTGTGTGTGTGTGTGTGTTTGGTTGTGTGAGCCTTGAGTTCAAGTTGGGCTCGCTTGAGGTTTTGGGGGTGGTGTTCGTTAGATGTTGGGCGTTGGGCGGTGGGTGGCATTGGGCGTTGGGTATGGGTGTGGGGTATGGGACGGTATGGTGTATGGGTTGTATAGGTTGTATGGTCGGTCTGTGGGGGTAGTGCTATCGTTTTGGGTCGCCTCTAACGAACGAAGCGATGGCGGGAAAAATATACTACAATAAAACATGTATTTTTTATGCCATTCTTTTTGCGCTCCCGTTGTAAATTTGTATTTGTATTTTTTCTTTTTTTCTTTCTTTTTATTATTATTATTATTATTTTCTTCTTTTTTTAAGGAGCTAAAAATGTGTAACGGCTCATATAAAGTGTGTGTGTGTGAGTGTGTGTGTGTTTTTGTGCTGGGATCAAAAACCCTTTGCAGCAAACAGTGGGCAAAATTGTTCCTTGTTGTGGGTGGCGCTCAGCTCGCCGGACATTGCTTTGCTTTCTTCCCCCCTCTGCTTATATACACACATGCATGTACATAACTAAGTATCTATGTATCTGTATCGTATCTGTATCTTTATATAGTTGTCTATGTACATTGTGAAATTCCTTCATTTGCGCATTTTATTTGCCAGCATTCTTTTTATCATCTTGATTTTTGTTGCCACTTTCTTTGCGCCAATTTCTTTTTGGAAACAAACAAAAAAAAAAAGTGAAACGAAATTTTCCTCTTTTTTTTCGGTTGTCCTCTGAAGTCTCCCCCACTCCCATTACATGTCAGATTTTGATTCAAGTTAACGTTTGTTTGTTTTTATACCCTTTTAAAGAAAAAAGTTTGATTAATATCAGCGCTTGGGGTCCATTAACTCAAGTCGAACCGAAGAGAAAAAAATATTAGCAAATTTCGCATATATCATAACAATATCTATATACTTTTCTCTACACACCCAAAGTTGTTTATAACTAAATATTAGATAGTTATAATAAATGCTTACAGGATATTATCAAGTCGATATTCAGGTGTATTGTTGTCCTGGTTGAGTGTGTCCTTTGTAGCTAATACATGTGTGTGCGTGCGTGTGTGCGTGTGTTCTCCTTTCCTGATGAAACTCATAAAAAAAAAACACTAAAGTTGAAGAAAATTTTCAGGCATATAAAAAAAGGGTGTCTAAAACTGTTAAGGGAAATGAAGCAAAATTCTCAAAACTTATGGCAAAAGCTTTTTTCATGAGTTTGTTCTTTTTCAGTACCCAGATACATAGATATATCTTTGTATCATAAAGTTTCTTGTTGTATGTGTGGATACCTTGAAAGCAAAACTTTGCTTAAGATTTGATCGTTAATTCTGACTTTTTTTTTGTCAGTGCATAAATTTCCTTTTTATGTACGTATGAGATGAGTAACTGGAGATATTTCCTGGAACTCAACTTTTTGTTCACTAAAAACTCATTTAACTTTTCGTTTGGGGATCATTCAAAATCTTTACTCGAAATGTTAAGAAAGTTAAAAATGATATGTCCACCGAAGTTTTCTATTTGTGGTAAAGTATCTTTAAAATGAACTCATTTGATTTGTAAACTAATCGAAAGAAGTCCGGAAAAGTGGAGTTCCACAGTTTTCAGACATTGTTCAGCGTTGCAGCTGGAATTTTTGATTAGTTCTCACATACCTAAAGAATAAACTATTTGTAATTAATTTAATTTGTAAGTTTCCATGTACTTTACATAGCCTATAGTCTCATATGATATATGAAATGAAGTATCTTTTGCTGTTAAATGAGTCTATCAGATGGACTCTTTATCAAACGCAGTTGACTGATTCTGTCTGTAACATAAAGTTTTATTATATTGTATCTTAATTCATTTTTAATGGTTATAGAAAGTACATAAAAATGAAATGGAAATCAGTGGAAAGATTTTAATATTGCTTTTGTTGCTTTGAGAGGGTCCCCACTCAAATAACTTTGGCGACTCGAAATTTGAAGCTGGGACAATAATACTTTTCCTTCAAATTCAAATGGAAATTCAAATGCGCATTTTGTGGGTTTTGATGGGGGAGGGGTGGCAGGTGAGGAGCATCATAAATTCCTGTTTATGTTTTTCCGGAGTACTGTTGATGCCCTTTTAACTGCCTCAATTCAAAGCAGCTTTTTCTCTGGTATTTTCTATAATATATATATATATATATATATATATATATATATATATATATAATATATATAATAGGTATTACATACATATTTTCGCTTGTGCATTTAATTTACTTTTGTTGCAGAAATAACTGAGATAAATTTTCAAATGGAAATTCCTCGAAAAAGCAGTGAAAACATAAATATATTTTATTTAATTGCAATTAATTAGTAGAAATTTCGTTTTTATTTGTCTGTGTCCTTTGAACCTGAAACCCTTAACAACGTTAACAAAACTATTCTGCAATCCAATTATGAGTTATTTACAGAAATCTAATTGAAATTATTTACTGCAATGAGTCGTACGTACATCTTAGCCAAATCAACAAATCAACAAACATCGCATTCTGTATACATTTGAGCAGTTATACTACTATTTTTTTGCAAAACAGCTGTGCCACATTTTTACACCTCATAACACCTGTTTTGCACCCAGCAACGGGCCTGGGAACAAACACTTCATTCTGAACTCAATCTGCCCTGCTCAATTTGAAATTTTACCTAATATCTACATGATTTGTGTATGTTAAGAGAGAAACAAGTTAGTGCCGCAATTCAGCTGAAAAATTTAAAACCTTTATTATATATTTACATCGTATAATAGTATATTATAGTAGCTTTTTTATATATAAAATAAACTAAAAGTTCCCTATGACTGATTAAAATCTATAGGTAAATGAACTCATATAGTTTGTAATGTGAATTCTGTAAGAAGACTCTAATCTTATAGTGGATAAAAGAAAAATACTAAAATTTATCGACTGATAAATAGGACTATAAAATGTGCGAATAAAAAACTTGGCTCAAAGCAGTTCTTAACCGATTAAATTTTCAGTTGTACCTTAAATTGTGACATGTTGATCGAAATTAAAATCTTTACTATATATTTTTTACTTGTTTTACTTTTTACTAAGTGACCAATTGTTTTAAATTGAATTTGAATAATGAAATAAATACTAATATAAATTAAACATATAAATAATGAAATTTCATTATTAATTAAACAATTCAAAAATATTTTTATGGAAATTCGATTCGAGTTGAGAAATTTGAGACACATTTCTTAAACGAACAATAATAATAATAAACAAGCAAGAAATACAGTAGACGCCCAATAAGTAAAATAATTATCATTATTATCAGAGATTGTTTAAGTTAAATTATGTTTTTTTTTTAGTTATATTTGCTTTAGTCAAAATAAATGAGTGAATCGCTTTGCTCTTAGGGAAAGTGCCAATAATTTATCAGAGCGCTGAACAAGGAAAGCTTTTTCCACCAAGTCCGTGGTTTATCCTGCAGAATAAAGCCGTAAAATCAAATTGATTGAAAGCAAAAGAAGAACAGAAACATTTTTCGTTTGGAAACAAAGTTTGTTTAAGGAAAATATCCTCGTTTTTTTAGACTGCAAATGGAAACCAAAGACAAACACTAAAAAATTTGTACACTTATGTGATTGGAAATACGCGATGAATAAACTGGTTAAGCTTCTACTATATATCGAATATTTTAGGCACTTTATGACTTTCACTTAACGAAATCTTAATATATAATAATATCTGCAAGCAAATAAGAAGCCTTCTATATGTATATATTTATATCTGTATATATATCTGAATATAGCTTAAGTTGCTTAATTTATGTCTGAATAAATTCCAAATTTTTTTTTGATATTTTAAATAGAAAACAGAAAATCTAAAGCTGTGTCTACAATTTTGATAATTATCGACACTATTTTCTATATATTTTTTCTTCTATTTTTTTTGTGTTTATTCTTTTTTCTTTCCTTTTTTTTTTGAGCACTTGTTTTTGACAGTTGTTTTGGGTTTTCGAAGAATTCGATTGTTTGTTTTCACAAAACTGCAAATACTCGTAGTGCAAATAGCAAATGCGTAAGTAGATTCTCAGGCGTAATCCGAAACTCATGGATCGTTTATACCTATTTTTTTTTCTCTCCTTTTTTCCAATTTGTTTATATAATAATAATACTCGTGCTGTTGTCGAATTGCAGGGGTGCCCCCAGAACTAGCCGACTTGGACAAGATGCTACCGCAGCAGTATTGCCTGCGCTGGAAGTACCATCACAGCAACTTGCAGACGATGTTCTCGCAGTTGCTGGACAGGGGCTGTTTCTGCGATGTGACCTTGGCCTGTGAGGGTCAATTGATAAGGGCACATCGGGTTGTGCTGTGCGCGTGCAGCACCTTCTTTGATTCGGTGCTATCGAATTATGCCAGCGAGCGGGATCCGATTATCATCATGAAGGATGTTACCTTCGCCGAGGTCAAGTGTCTCATTGAGTTCATGTACAAGGGCGAGATCAATGTGGAGCATGTGAGTATAGAACGTAGTTAAGGAGATCCTTAGTGCATCCAAGTGACACATCTTTCTATAGGCAAGCTTGCCCTCTCTACTGAAGACCGCCGATGATCTCAAAATCAAGGGACTGGCCGAGGTGACTTGGCGTGACGATGATGACGGCCCGCCGCCTCCAATGCCGGCAGCAGAGTTCCATTCGCCGCCACGCAGTCTGGCCGATAGCTATGTCCAGGACATGCTGCATCAGCAGGCGACGCAGCTGCACTCACATGTCAGCTCGGAGCGTGAACGGGAAAGGGAACGTGAACGCGAGCGGCATTCCCCAGCGGCTCTGGAGAATGCTCTTGGATTGAATCCTGGCATTCGCATGCCCGCACTGACGCCCCTACCTGGTGCCAGCGCCACTTTGGAGTGTGCACCGCCAGTGGATCCATACCTGGGACCCAAACGCAAACGTGGTCGTCCACCGCTCGATGACGCTTACGATGTGTTCAATGTGTAAGTGTTGTACTATTTTGGGAAATAGTTTTCCAACTGTTCAGAATGTTTCGATAGAAAGAAAAAAATCTGATTACATTTATTTGTTGTCCATTTTTTTGTGTAGTTGCAATCTGGCTCAATATGCTGCAAATTTGGAGCCCGCTCAGCGCGCTTACTTGGAGTCAACGCGTCCCTTTCCCGAGGAGTCGTTGCCTGTCGCACATTCCGCCTCATTGGCCTCACCACCCGCCGCCTGCCCACCCAAGCAGCGCCAGCGTCTGCGTCACCAACAGCAGCAACAACAACTACAACAACAACAGCAGCAGCAACAACAACAACAACAACCAACGCCATCGCAAATGGAGCCCGCCGAGCGCGAGGAGACTACACAGGAATGGCAGAACGGCACAGAGCGCGGCCAGCGTAATAAGTCACCGAAGTCGGTTGAGATGGAGGTCAAGCCAGATCTGGAGCTAAGTAACGATGCACCGATTGTGCAGGAATCGGCTGCCGTGCCGCTGTCTAAGAAGTTAGAGAAGACAACAGAGAGGCGGGAACGCCATGGCAAGCTCCGTCATGCCACACGTCGACTTTATGCTGAGCGTGAAAAATCCGCAGAGAAGGCGGCTGCCCGTTTGCAGCGGGAAGTACGAAACGATAGGCAAGATGCTGATCAGGAATCAGAGCAGGAAGAGGCTAAGTCTAGTGCCCTTCCGCAGCCGGTGGAGGAGATCGAGAACGAGCATCTGGTGGCCAACCGAGCAGAACCGCCCACCTCAGAGCGTTCCCCGACACTTTTACCCGCCAGTTTTGCTGGCAAGTACTCCCATGCCGAGTCCGCAGCAGCTGGTTACTTGATAAACGATCATGGCATGTTGTTGGCCCACGATTTTGTGCCCAGTGTAGCCAGTGCGGCCGCAGCTGCTGCAGCGGCAGCCGCTGCTGTGGTCAATGCCACCAATGGAAGTGGCAGCAGCCAGGCAGCCTCTGGTAGTGACCATGGCGCCGGTGGAAGTGACCATTCAGAAGTGAAGCTCGAGGATTACGATGCTGCCGAGCTACGTTTGACCAACGAGGAGCTATCGCAGTGGCAGGATGTTATCAAAATGGATGACTATTTGGCCAAAGGACGACGTCCACAGTTTTGGGAGGAACCATTCACAAAGCGCGTAAGTAATAAGTTTACGAACAGATTCAAAGTTCCTTATTGTGGGATTCAGCTTGAAGTCAAATAATGACATGGTTATTCCTACAGGTACTCGATGCCATTAAGAACAAAAGACTTGAGATGAAGAAAGCCGCACGAATTTTGGGCGTCTCATACGGCACACTTTATGGTCGCTACCGTGAGGTCTATGGCTGCTTGAAGCATCCGTATAGGTGAGCAGTGCATGACCAATTGAAGGCAATATTTTACTGATGTTTTAGATACCATAGTGGCACCACCTTTCGCAATTCCGTCGCCGTTTCCGCCTCATCTGCAGCCAGCCAGCTGGTCGGGCAGCCGCGCTTCGATCTAAATTTCCGTAGTAGCAGCGTGCTGCCCACACAACTAGGTGGGTTTTCCCATTTTCCTAATCTTTGAACATTCAAGGAAAGTTTTTTATTTCATTTCCAGAACTCGGTAAATTACGCCAGAAGGACCTGAGCGAGCTCTGGACACGCCCGCAGATATGAAAGCCAACAAAAATAAGGAAAAATCTCAAACGTCGCCCCAGATTAATCTAGGCGAACATCTAGACTTACGTTTTGAGCAGAAATTTATAGGTTAATATATTTATGGCACTTGCCAAATGTGGCGAGACTTGAAGAAAAGACAGTTTAGCTACTTAAGTTAAGCGTGAGGCTAGTTTAAGATGATCTGAGGCATCTACGATCCGCGATCCATGATCCACGATACAAATAAACCTTTCCTGAGCAAAACTTTCCTCTTAATTTTCCGCCTGTTATAACTACAACTGTTTTACTATATATATAATATATACTTTATAAATATATGTATGCTATATATATATATATAGATATATATATATATATTATTATTATTATTATTACACATAAACGTCTTAGTTAATTATACTTAAAAAAAAAACACACATAAATATTATAAATATGTATTGTAATCGAGTGGTATTATCTATCATTCAATGTGAATGAAGTAGTTATTTTCTTTCAGTAGTAAAATTTTAATACAAACTAAACTATTGTAGCTAATCGAAAAAAATATGGGGAAGCAAAAACGAAACAACACACAGAAAATTTTTTGATAATATTAAAAATAAAAAAATGAAATGCAAAAAATAAATAAATACAAAAACAAACACATATATATATAAACAAAATATTATTAAAACAAATAACATTCAAAATGAATTCCTGGCGTTTGATTTTAATTCTTTTCTGCTGCGCAGCTTTTGAATTTCGCGCCTTAAGCGCAAACGCCTTCATATTATCGATAACTTTGAGCTAGTTCGTGCGCAGCGGTTCGATAAGTGACGCTCTGGTTGTCAGCTGGTTCGGCTGCGACTCGGAACTTCCGACTAGCAGCTTCCGCGTCGCTTTTTTCAGTTTCTTGTATTCCTTGTTTAAGCAGCATCAATATGACTTTTAAGGTAGTCCAAGTTAATGGACTACAGATAATTAGCTGTCTTATAACTGCGGATGATGATTCTTTGCAGTTCTACTGCCTTGATAAGAACAGGGAACTCAGTTATTCGGAGTGTTTGCCAGTGGCACAATTCGAGCAGCGTATTAGGGTGAGTCCCTTGTCTGGGTGCTATTTCCTTAAAGTTGTGCTGATGTTTGACTTAAACCAACAGCAAATGAACAAGCGTGTGCACTTTACTTTGGAAGCAGTGCGAACAGCCTTAAGCCATTCTGAACCGGTGGATGCATCTTTACGCCCAACAGAAAGCACTGGAAATGACGCCGGAACCCCTGATGGCAATAGAAATGAGGTAAAAGAGGGGGAAGAGGAAGGAAAAAAGACGACGAGACATAGTGCAGTGCTCAATCTAAAATATCGTGTCGAAGGCGCACTTGTGCCGCTTAGGTGGGAGTGGCATTTAAAGACTATGGATACTGGACTGGTAACACCTTTAATTTAGGTTGCAAATCTTAGATCTAAAACTCGTTGTGTTTGCAGTTCTATCGTTGTGTTTTAAAAGATGTACTCAACGTTGCAGCCTACCTGAACCAAAACCTACAATGCCTCATGGAAGTCGTCAAGAAAAAGGATATTGAATTAAAACAGTTCCGTATTGAGGGCTCCGTTTTACGTAGAAGTTAGTATAGTCTCAATAGCATTAGACCATATTCATCTGCTTATGCAATAATACTGCTAATTTCATCACAGCCACGGTGTCCACGGAGCCATTTGATATGAAGTCCTTTGAAGTGCAACACAAACAGATGTTAACGGATGTGGCGGCCTACGAGCTGGTGGGGCAAGTGCTCGATGGTAGTGCAACGCCTTTGCCCACTATCAAAAAAATAGCACCATATGCTACGCCCAAATTAGAGGATGTTCCTTCGAATGAGTCAACTCCCTGCAGTTCATCTGCCCTGGATGCAAACAAGGAGATTAATACACGTAACAGGTCTGATATTCTCAATCAAATGTTATTCTAGCGACTCATACCAATATGTTTCCCTGCAGAAAACGCAAAGTGGTAGAAACAGGCATTCAGCACGTGGAACGTAAAGTACAGCAACGTCGCCGTGCACCTAAGTTGGAATATAAGAGTACACAAAGCCAGGAGTCGGACCCTGGCATTTTTGAAAATGAGGCGATGTCGAAAACTAAGATTGACGAAGATGAGATAAAACAGGAACCGGCGAATAAAAAAGAGCCTACTACCAGTTTGGTAGCCATGAAGAAGAATTTGAAAACCAAAAAAAGTAGGTTTACCGAAGATGAGGAAGAACAGGAAGCAGGCAGTACAACATCTGATGCCCTACACCCTGTCTTTTTGGTAGCCATGGAGGAGAATTCACAACCTGCCCGAGCAGAGAAGAGAAACAAAGATGAGATAAAACAGGAAACAGTCAATAGAAAAACTGTTGCCATGGAACCCGCCACTTTGGCAGACTTGCAGGAGACTCCGAAAACCGGAAAAACTGGGATTATGAAAGAAAGAAAAAAACGGAAACCAACCAATGAAATAGCTTTTAGCATGGAACCCCAAATATTGGAGTTGGATGAGAATATTCATGACATTGAATTGACGAAAATCATGAAGCTTATTAACCAAACAACAGAGCAAACCACTCAACTGCTTAGGGATTACAATATGTTACCGCCAATACGGCGATAGGGATAGACATATGTTGTCTTGCTGCTCTTTTTCCTAAAAACGTACTTTAAAGCTAGAATCCCAACTACCAAACTGCTCGAGGATTACAATATCATACAGACCACACGTCGATAGAGATAGATATATGTTGTCGTGCTGCTCCTTTTCCCAAAAACGTACCTACTATCACCACTACCTTAAGCCGTAAACAGTCAGATCCAGTGTTGAACTCGTTAACAGTACTATACTAAGTATAGTATAGTACTATGCTAAGGGTACGTATACAAAATTGTAACCAAATCTCCCAGTGAAAGTGCAGCAGATTCATTCCATGAGAACGCATTTTAACCGGCTTTCAGTACAATAGTTAAAATTTTTTGTATTTTTTTTTTTCTTAATTTATTTCAATAAATTTTGTGTATTTTTTTGCTTAATTTATGTCAATAAACATTTTGAGAACTCAAACGATGCATTCATCTTAATAAGAGTTATAAGAGAAATTGTTTGCACAAACCAAGCAGAAGGTTATCTATGGGCGTTATTTATGGTCCGATAAGCACGTGTTCCAATATATATATATATATAAATGTACCTATACTTTATTTAAGACTAGTTAAAGGTTATTATTGATGTGTGTGTAAGTGAGCTAGTGATAAGAATTTCGTTGGAAGAACTTCAGTTACTGTGATAACTGTGAGTCACAGAACAAACTGAATGCTAATGAGCTTATTGTCCAGTTTAATGCATCTATGTTCTATATATGTTTCCCCAATCTCTATTATGTGTATACATATATGGGAATACATATCAAATGGGAGTTGAGTTTTGATTCTGTTTATGAGTGCGCCTGTGTAAATTACTTTGGCAACATTCAATTTGCGCGCAGTTACCGATAAGATAAACCCAAATAGGTATTAATAGCGTTACCTATTTGGGCCTGGCTCTGGTACCGCTGGCAGCGCCTAGTTGCTGCCACTCATTACAGTTAGTGGACAAGTTCTTGTCGCACGTTCGATAGCGTCCCGTGATTTTCACTTTCATTCGTTGCAATTTCCCGCGCAACCGAAAATCTATCCAAATAATTTTTTTTAGTATTTTACTTCTTTTTTTTGTGTGTTCTTTTTGTTGTTATTTTCTTTTCTTGTGTTTCGGCGTCAAAGAGACAAAATGCGCTACGGGCTACCAATGTTCCTGCTGGCAACGACGCTACTCCTCCAACTGGCTCCAACGATTGCGAGTGAGTCACGTCCAATATGATGGGTCATAATAATCGAAAAACCCAATCCAGACGAGGTTATCTATCTATAACGAATGTCTCTCTAAACTGTTTCTAGCTCTATTGAATGTAATTCTCAAAAACGAACTTTGTTATGGTAGAGATAGAGATAGATAGAGATATCTCTATCCCTTTTCGATACGATCTAAAGATATAAAACTGAAGGATTTGCTAGAAGAGAGTTGATATAGAAAGTGACTCACATGAAATAAGTTGTTTATGGTAACTATAGTCCGATTTCAGTCAGTTCATAAACTATAAACACACTCATATACATACATACATATACATACATATATATATATATAGCTACACATGTTAAAGTATCTGAGGGACATACCTCAAAAATAGATATGAGTAGACGCTTTATCAAGACAGCTCGTAGGTAAGATCTAAAATTTTGGGTGTGAAAGCGTTACATATAGTGCAGTAAAACTCAAAGTCAGATTGCTGAAAACTTGTCAATTATATTATAAAGTGCCAGCTGATATCGTAAATGATATAAATTGTAAGAATCGTGATAAGGTTTCAGTCAGCTCGATTCTTTTTTATATATATATATATAATATATTATTTGTTTAGAACTTCACGGCCAAACATACTTGTAGGGTAAGAGATAACAGTTATTGAAGAACATCAGAGATAAAAGCATAACAAAATATATATACTATATATTTGTCCTTTATGATAACAATTTCTTGATACAGCGCCAACCAACTCAACAACAGACTTGGAGCCCAGAATTGTGGGTGGTAACGCCATCACCATAGCCCGGGCGCCCTATCAGGTATCAGTGCGCATAACCGAAAGAGAGAGGCGCTCTTATGGCTCTGGTCACATATGCGGAGGCGTCGTTATCACCCAACGTCTGGTGGCCACGGCGGCCCACTGTGTCTACAAGTAGGTGGAACTCAGGATTTTTTAGAATTAGTCACATTCTAATCTTGAATTCCATCCACTAGCACAAAAACAAATGGATATCGCAGGGCCGGCGAGTTCGTGCTTGTCATGGGCAGCACCTACCTCCAGAGCAAGGATTCCACCACACAACAGTATTATATCCAACAGCTGTTCGTCCATCCTAACTATAACCATGAGACGTTAACCAATGACATTGCCCTGATGTTCTTCAACGGATACATTCCCTGGTCCTCCTTGGTTAAATCTCTGCCCCTCAACACACGCTCTCTGCCGTCGGGTACCGCCTGCGTTGTCACCGGCTGGGGAACCACTAAAAGTGTAAGTCCACTAATCGATCTTATGGAACTCTGATTATTCTAACCAGCCTAAAGCATGCTTTATCTAATCTTGTCACGACCATACGAGTATAACAGCTCAATAGATAGATTATTAGTAGAGATGGCCGCGGGCCTAGACATTTCATCCCGATTATCGCGAAAATATTTTTTGGTCTGAATTTTTTCACTAGTCACAATTATAATGTTTTTTTTATATACAATAGTTACATTTTATTATTAACTTTTTTATTTTATTTAAATTTTTACTAAAAAACAAGAGAGCAAAGTTTTGCCTTTGACCTACAATATTTATTCAAAAATAATAATTACAAAAGAAATTAATATTAGTCCGGGATGTTTCGGATATAGTTGTAAATATTCGGGATGTCAGGTGTTTCAGGACATTCTCTAGGAAAGTCTGTTTATTTTGGCCATCCTTTTTTCCATCCGAGCTGATCCCGCCCATTCTGGTTCCTTCAATTGTTCTGCGGGTTCCCATGTCCTGCGTCCTTCTCTAATTCATGTTTGCAAGTTTTTCTCGCAATTATTTGTTGTCTAGTTTGATACGAATTTTAAAACTGATTTGAAGTTTTTAGGTAACTTTTGCTTATATTTTATACCCAGTACATATTCAGAGATAGGATGTGATATATATAATATAAATATATTTATTCATTCATTTATTTTTCTTAAATTAATATTACAATGTATTGTGGGTATTAACTTAGGATAACAGTCAGAGCAAAGGCTGTATAGTAGTCCTTTTCTGCTTAGATGTATTCTAATAACTAGTTACTTGGGGAGAAAGTATAAGAAAACTAGTGAAAACTTAAAAGATAAACATATAACTTGGTGGATCGGCCAGATCATTAATATGTGGATATATTGAGTCCTGACATTTGAAAGAAAATATTGCGATAGTCACGATAATCGGGTGCTTTCCATTTCATATCCGCAGAGTGAAGTCAAGGATGTATAATATATATGTACATATATATGTCTGTGAGGAACTTTGCTTTTCGTTCTTCAGTTTTATATTGTCTCTTTGTCTTTTTCGTAGTCCTTTCTCGACTGACTTTTTCAGAGCAACTGCGCAAGGCTCAGTCCATCTAGCCATCCCGCTCAGACCTCGCTTTTTTACATATCCTTTGTCTCCTTCATATTCATTTATATATAAGTCACTGAACACTAACAATGTTCTGTCTGTTCACGACATATATGCATATATATATATATAATTTGTCGATCAGAGTCAAGAGCATAGGAGATATAGATCTAGATCATATTCCAAAGTCTATTCGTCTGACTTTTTGTTAGCATGAACGCATTGATCCTAGAGTAAGGCTAAAGGACCGTTAGATCAACATAAGAATAAGTAGTAGAATCTCTCCAAGTATTATCCACTATATCCCTCTATTATCTATTACTTGACACATCGATTAATCTGTTCCTTTCATAGGGTGCCTATTCCACGAGCAATGTCCTGCGGTTGGGCTCTGTGCCGCTGGTGAGTTATCTGAACTGCGCCATCGGGTATGGACCCTTAGCCCGTTCTGTGCTGTGCGCTGGCTACATGGAAGGTGGCATCGATGCCTGCCAGGGTGATTCCGGCGGCCCGCTGGCCTGCAATAATACACTGGTGGGCATTGTCTCCTATGGCTATGATTGCGCCAAGCCTTTGTATCCTGGCGTCTATACGAATGTATCCTACTTTAACGGCTGGGTGGAGCAAGTGAATCGAACATTGAACTATTCGCTGTATTACAATGCTGGGATGAAGCTGGGAGCTGCTGGATGGTGGCTAACAGTTGTGGGCATCTTTATAGCTGTCGGTTGTAGCTATTAAGTGTACAGCAAATTGAACTGAACAGAACAGAACTGAACTGAACTGATTGATGATCTAATTAAATAATTTAAGTAAATACTTTAGAGGTAAATATTTATTGTTGTTGTTTTCCCATATTTTTTGATACTTCACAAAAAGTAATTAGAGCAATGGCGAAATTAAACCTGAAGTGTCTCAACAATTCGTTAATAAAATAAGTGCATTTATCTTATCAATTAAAGGCCACTCCCAGGTGCGAAATTAAATTCTTTGTAATATTGATACGTCATTAGATATACGTATGTATATGTCCATATATACCATATATATATATATATATATATATAAATTTAATTACTTTACAAAAAATAAATTTAAGAATTGAAACTGAGTGTAAGAAGTGCTTGTACAATTTATTTCTAAGAACTTTGGATAGGAGTCTGAGGAGTATATTCAATTCTACTTACTAGGATAGATATATCACTACTTATTAGGATAGGGATACCTACATAGCTATTCCAAAATTCCAAAGGTGTAGTTGGAACTTTGTTGGGAGTTTCCCATTTCGGTAGTGCTTAACTTTTATAGGGTTGTAAATCTTACAAGGTGTGCTGGTAAACCCTATGATAAGACATGGGTTTTTTTCTAGTGTTAAGAGAGTAGTTTGGGAGATTCGAGAATTTGGCTAAGAAAACTGAGACCAGAACCCAAGAGAGTATAAACATATGAGTGTCTATTTGGTAGACATTGATAAGGTGCGATACTCTTGTAGATTGGCTGGACGAGTTGTCCGTTAAAAGTGGGTGGACAGGCTGAGGTTGTCTAACAAAATGCCTGATTAGATTATGTGAAGAGTGTATTGCCAGATTTAATTGTGAAGATATCAATTGCCTATCGATGGCCAGGTTCTAGCCTTTTTAGTTGAAGTTCTCAGTTCGTACGGTACATACTTAACATGACACTTAAACTGGCCACGATCTTGCTCTTGCTATTCAAGCTCCTTCTGGTGTCGAGTGGTAAGTTATTGTTCTACCTGATGACTGGTGACTAAATAACTTCCTTTTCCGGATAGATAACTATGAGATACGTCCACGATTCAAAACCGATCCCGGTCGCATTATCAATGGCACGGAAGCTAACATGGAGGCAACCAGGCACCAGGTGGGTTTGCGACGACGCCTCAACGATGGCTACTTCTTTGGCACCGGACACATGTGCGGTGGCTCGCTGATTAGGCCAAATGTGGTGCTATCCGCAGCACATTGTTTCGTAGAGTAAGTAGATATAGTGAAGTAAAATGGTCTTGACTGACAATCTATATCCACAGTCAGCGGATATATAACGGTACGTTGGTGCCCAAGGAGACCATCATCGTCGTCATGGGCAATCTGGATCGGTTTAACAAAACCAACACGCTCACCTTTGATATCGAGCAGTTGATAATGCAGCTGGAGGTCTTTAATCTGTCCACATACGAGAAGGACATTGCGATACTTATGCTGAGTGGTTCGGTGCCAGCGAATCACCCGACTATACGTCCCATTGATCTAACTGCTCTGGCTGTGCCAGCGGATACGGTTTGCCAGGTAACTGGTTGGGGCCTCATGGAAAACGGCTACAGCGCGGATGTGCTCATGACTGTCGATGTGCCCATGATCAGCCAGGAGCAGTGCATCAACGATACCGACTTGGGTATGCTCATAAGGCCCGGCATGGTCTGTGCCGGGTATGTGAATGAGGGAGAGAAGGATGCCTGCTCGGGTGACTCGGGCGGACCACTAGTTTGCCAGGGCCAGCTGGCGGGCATTGTATCCTGGGGAGTTAACTGCGCTCAGCCCAAACTACCAGGTGTTTACACCGACGTATCCTACTACTACGACTGGATTATAGAACAGATTTCTGGGGAAGGTAGTGGAAACGGCAGTGGGGAAGGTAGTGGAGAGGGCAGTGGAGAAGGAAGTGGAGAGGGCAGTGGAGAGGGCAGTGGAGAAGGCAGTGGAGGAGGAAATAGCGATGATGGCGTTGGAGTAATCTCCATTACATATGCCTTGACCATACTGGTGCCAATTTTGCTCTGTCTAAGCCAATCTGTAGATTTAAGTCTAGTTTCTTAATAGGCCTCAATAAAGCAACGTTGTCCTAGTAAGTCAGTGTCCTTATTGTCCTTAAAGGATATTCAAATATTCGATTGAGCTTAAAAATATCGAATATTATTCGAAAATTATTGAATATATAAGGATAATCAAGGTACGAGTGTATTAGGTGGTGCTCCAAATATTAATCTGAATCTTCACTCTGATGTCACTTAGGGATCATAAGTTATGGACCTGATCCTAGAGTCAATAACTGTGGATTCATATGTCAAACTGCCTAAATTACAGTATCTTTAAAGGGAAAACATGGAACTATCAAGCAGAAGGAAAAGCTCATTAATCTTCCTGCTGTTACTATTAACGGTGAGAGGCAGAGGTCATGGGAGGTCAATCGACGCCAATGAGTCGACGGATCAATCTCTGAAAAGGGATGTGAGCGCTCTACCAGCTGCGAATGAAGTGGAACCTGAATATCAGATCTCCCTGCGACGTCAACGCAGGGATTCACTTCGGTTCGGTTATGGCCATATTTGTGGTGGTTCCTTAATCGGGCTCAAAGTGGTTCTTACAGCGGCGCACTGCTTCGTGGAGTAAGTAGAGGTATGGACTACACTGATACTAATATACTGAGATCCGTTGCTTCCCAGCGAGGTCAAGTACGATGGCACTTTTCTGGCCATATCCGATTTTATTGTCGTGATGGCCAACCCGTATTTGTTTCGGAAGTCAGAAGACACGTTGACCTTTCCAATAGAGGAACGATTCATACAGCAAGCCAAGTTTGATCTGGCAACCTATAAAAAGGACATTGCACTGCTCATACTCAGTGGCGGGCTAATTCAGAGTCATAAAACAATGAAGCCAATAGAGCTGAGGAGTGGGGAATTCCCGACAAACCCAAGTTGTCAAATCTCTGGCTGGACACGCTCCAATAAGGATCGCAGCTTGGTTACGCTTCAGGCTGAAGCAGTGTCGCTCATAGGAAAGACGGAGTGCAGGCTTAAGGCTCAACTGCCTCACCTACTTCCAGGTGTTCTGTGTGCCAGCCATCCCAATGTATCCTCCTCCTCCGATGTGTGCACAGCTGATTCGGGGAGTCCGCTCGTCTGTGCTGGAAAACTGGTTGGCATCAGGTCGTGGAACATGAACTGCAGAATATCCGGCCTGCCCAGCATCTACACCGACGTCGCATACTATAGCCGTTGGATACACAAGACTATCAATAGTTATACAGCCAAACCTGAGAGTCAAAGGACCTTAAGACATATGCTAAGCGATTATTTTGACATTGAAAATATCGATAAAAGTGCCACAGCTCCGAACCCTTCTAGAGCCCCTAGAATATTTTATAGTTTCTCGTTTGGGCAGATATTTGTTCCAAGCATTCTAAGTTTAAAGCTTTTCAGTGTAATCGCATCATGTTCAGTCACGTCACGTCACGTTTTGTCATGATATTTCATAGCATACTTTTCGGCTCCTTATGAAAATCTCATTTTGAGTACATATGCACCTGGCAGAGGTCTTCAATAAAACCGAATCATAAATTATCTGCAGAGTGGCTAAAACTAAAGTCGTCATTTCTCTAGTAGAAGAAACGTGTGAAATTAGCACAGGGCCTATTGGGGCTTTCCTGTGATAACGTGTGTACATATGTTGCTCAATCCTAATCCTTATCAATGATCCGTCAATTGCAACTTAGCAGTGTAATCGTCTGGCCTTTGATTCGCTTCAGACTGGGCAGTAAAACATGCACGCAACGTGTGACTACAACTAGTTCTTGATATTTCGTCTTTAAAGGTTCCTCATGTTACCAGTTAGATTGGAAGATTACTAGATTATAAGATTGTTAGATTGTATGAAAGAGAGAGAGAGAGAGAGAGACTTAACAAAATTTAAAAAAACTTAATCTTTTAGTTAATTAAGTTATTTTATTGAATCGATATATGATTAATGGTAATTGGAATGAGCAGAACGCTTTTCAGCTTTTCGTCTTAGCAGGGGTGTTCCTAGGTCCAAAGGCCATGGTTGAGGACGTTTGGTCTCCGCAGTCTTCGTATTAGTCGCCTGTCAGGGAGAATGCGAGCCAGCCTATCAAATTTTGTTTCGAATTGATAAGTCTCCAGTCTCTTTCTATATACTGTTCTATATTATGTAACTAACAGCTGTTCCTAGGCTAAAGAGAACTCTTGTTAACTGTTCAAGTTCAGTTGGTAACCTTGAATCTAAATTTGGTCTCCTATGTTGCCAGCTGCCGTTTCTATTGGTAACAGCTTACGATGAAATCGTACAATGCACTCACGATTAGACCTTAGTTGACTCTGGCATTTGGTTGCTTAGTTCTAAAGTTAACAGGTAATCGCACTATAAATTGGTTCAGTCGACTACTGGATACCCTTCTTAGGGTCGTAAGACAACTATCTTATACTTTTCCAGCCACAGTGAATAGATATGAAAGTATCTTATATACCCCATTAATTTAGTTAAACTTTTTTTATAGATGTCCAAGCGATAGGCACAACAAATTGGATCCATTTGTGGTTATTTGAACTGCACAGTTCGCAATTTAAATAATAAATATGAAAAAAATATACAAAATATGAAACGAGAAAGGAAAAAAAAAATTATCAGCTTTCTTATCAATATGCGATTATGTGTGTGTGTGTGTGTGTGTATATGGCACTGGTCGAATGTTGTGGCTTTATCAATACATATAAACAAAAAATCGAATACAATAACAAAAAACATCATAAACAATAATAAAAAAATAAAAACAACGACCCAAATCAAAATAAAATTGAATTATCTGGGAAAGCGTTGCGAATTTGCTTTCGTTCGGTTTAGAAAAGAATAATTCATTCAGTGTTTGGAGCTCCTTAAAGGTGTTCACTATCTCCGCTAAGCTAGCCCAACTTCTTCAAAGTTCATCCAGTGATCCTTTTCAACAATCCATCATAGAAACCTTCAACATGCAACCCAACGAGCAACTCAAGAAAGTCATGAAGATTCTCATCTTTGCATTTCTCTGCACCGAAATGCAGACAAGTAAGTTGACCACAGTGAAAGATATAGAAAATATATAGTAAAGATATAGAAAAGATATAGAAAAGAGCTGTAGATGAGGCTGAGAATAATAGAATTAAGGCTGACTTTAGGATATTCCTTTGGAAGAGTCTTGTTGCATCTAGAATGCTCTGAAAAATATTTCCACTCTTCAATAAATTTCAGAATTTTATTCATAGTAAAAATAGGAACAGTCTATTCATCCTGCTAAGAAAAAACTTCCAGAATTGTAGATATATATATGTGAATCAGTTTTATTAACCCTAAGACCTTTAAATATACCCTAAAAACACATTTCCTAAAGTATCTCTATTAAAATTTTTACCTTGAATTCTTAGAACAAATATTCCAGACGCTTTAGCGATTTCAATGAAATCTTTGTCTAAAAATAACCTAAGAACGTAGATTAACTATGAATGCCAAATAGGTGCTTAACTATCGGAATAATCTGGAGTAGTTTTGACTGTTATTGTTTACCTAATTGACAACTATGCCTGAAATAGCCAATTCAGCTCACTTCCGGCGTAGCTTAAACTATCACTAAAGATTTGTGGCAGAGATTAGAGAATTTTATAATACAATTGCGTCAGGTTCTTGAGCGAACGATATCGCCAGGGTGAAAGAAAGAAAGATAATGCTAATACCCACACACAAATAGTATGGAACGATCAGCTGATCGCGTTGCTATTGATAACGTGGTTGGATCAGACCATACAAAATGCATTGGCCTGTTGCCGGGTGCTGAACGACTTCTGCCCGACCGAATGTCTGCGATAATACAGTTATTTTAATCTATTCATTTCCCGCTTTCCCGCAGCCTTTACCCAACGTGAGCTGACGAAGCAGCGTGGCATAGGAAGCTCAGCTGGAGCTGGCAATCGACGCATCCGTTCAGCACCCTACCAGGCATCCATACGTTTGGCCGCCCAGGAGCTGGATTACTTTGGCAACGGGCACATCTGTTCCGGTGCTCTGGTGGCGTCCTCTGTGGTCCTCACCCTGGGACAGTGCGTATACAAGTAAGTTCCAGCTACAAACTTGAATCCTACAGCCTTCTCACCTCCTCTTCCTCCCTTGATAGCAATGCAAGCAGAAGCTTCTATCATCCCTCCGAGCTGCGTGTGGTGCTTGGCAGCACACAACGCTTTGCGCCCACGGCACATGGTCAGGTCTATGGGGTGACACATGTCTATCAGCCACCCAAGGATCTATCCCTAGCCATAATTATGCTGGACCACGATGTGCCCAGCGACAATCCAGCTATTCAGCCCATATCGTTGTACGAATTGGAGATGCCACATAAGGAGGGCTCAGCGCCATGGCTCATCAGCAGCTGGGGCCACGGAGAGGACGGCAATCACCAGCTACACGAACTGGTCACACTGCATGCCTCACAGATCTTCTTCAAGGAGCCACAACAGATCTGCGTCACATACGAGAAGCAAGTGGAATATGAACTGGATGTGGGTGCACCCCTCACAGGCTCCAACCAGCTAATCGGACTGCGTAAATCCGAATCGACTTTTGTCGACGTAGCCAGTCATATGGAATGGATTCACGCCCAGGCCGGAGATGGCTCCAACCAGAACAGCTCCATTTGGGGCACTTTGGGTCTGTTCGTCTTTACGGCTTATGTGCTCAAATGCAGTCGGAAGAGTTTCATGTAAACTTTAGGATACTCTTTTAAAGGGAACTACCAAATGTGATATTAGCTATTAGGGGTATTCCAGAAGTACCAGAAGTAATATTAATTTAAAGGAACGCTTGATAAATCAAATATATAGTATATATTTATACTGCGAATACTACCCTGTATAGCTTTATGGCGCGATAAATATGTAAATATATATCTATATATCTTGTACATATATACTCATATACATAAAATATATATATATAATCGGATATGTAGACTTAAAAGTATGTTATAGGATTAATAGAACATTTTATTGTTGTATATATAAGAAATTAAATGTTATTAAAGACTTATGAAAAAGCGTTTAAAGATTGATTAATTCCATATTCAGTTTCAAGTATATAAAGTATATATAAAGTAGTATATTATATATGTATATAAAGTCTATTATAGTAGTATATATATATTTATATATGGTATTATGTATAGTAATCCAAGTTTCTGTTCAACTCAAGAAAAACAATTAATTAGAGCACAAGTAACTCTTCCTTCATAAGAGACCAATATCTTTCATTGGATTATTTCTGAATGTTAAGGGAGTACCTCTAATATATATATATATATATATATTGTATATACATATTTACAATTCCTCTCTGTATAAATTAAACCAGCCCTGCTTCAATCAGACTGCACTGAAGCTGACCACAGAGCAGCAATACTGTTGTTGTCTCTGTCAGTTCTGTGCCGGCTTCGATTAGAGGAAAGGACCAGGTGTTGTCGCCCTTGGGAGCTTTTAAAAGCTGCTTCCAGCCTTCGGAATCTGCGTAGTTTAGTAGATAGAAATGATTGGAGCTGCTCTCGGTGAGCACCAACAAAAGGCGATCGTGGGCCACACTGAAGGGTAAGAGCTGCTGGATGCGTGCCTCAAGATGGACAGAAGGATGTGGCATAGGTTCAAATTTCTGTTTGGCTGCGTTGTAGACGTGGAAGGCGATGTCCTGGCAGCGTTGGCAACTGAGCAGCAGCTGCTGATCCTGCAGCTCGGCCAGATCATAGCCACCGTCAATGAGCTGCATTGGCTCAAAGCGTTGCCTTTCCGTTGCCAGACGATGCACAGCCAAAACTGGTTTGTCCTGCTGAAGCCCGCTGGTAAGCAGAAACAGTGTATCCGGATCTAGTTGGAGGAGCTTCATGAAGCGCCCTGCCGCTGGTTGCTGCGACTCCCAATCGCTTAGACTACAATTCGTGTGGTTCACATGCAAAACACGCACCTCAAGCACTGTGCTGATCAGCAGCAGGCTGTAACTGGGCTGCTCAAGCAGCTGCAGTGCCTCCACGTGCTGGTGCATGCCCAGGGTATGGGCGTGGTCGCGGCAATTCACGGAGATGCGGCTCTTGAACTTTTCCGTACCGCACAGGTTCTGCACCTTGACGTATAATCCGTTCTGTGGAGACTCGGCGTGCATCTGGTGATTGGCAATGCTCACATTGGTCAGGTGTACGCGGTGATCAGATCTGGATAGCTGTGCATGCAGCTCCTGTTGCCTGCAGATGGTAGTCTGTTCCGGACGTAGAGTAGCCTCCAAGTCAAACGATTTGTTTGCTGCGGGTGCGTTCCAGACGACCCCAAAGACCTGCTTCTCGTAGTCCAGATAGATGCTGTCATTGGCTAGAAGGATCTTTAGTTGCTCTTTAAGTTTATCCAGTTTTTCTTCAAGCTGCTGGGGATCGATCTCCTGCTCATTAAGCTCCTGCTCCTCCTTTGCATTGCGTGAGTCTTCATCTGTCCCATTTACGAGAGAGTCGACTTGCAGGTCAGGTCGATCAAGCACACCTCCATCTGGTATAAGTTTATCAATTACAGCTCCATCCGGCAAAGCTCTATCAGTCACAGCTCCATCTAGCACAGTTCCATCAGTCACAGCTCCATCTGGTACAGCTCTATCAGTCACAGCAGCACCCGGCACAGTTCCATCAGTCACAGCTCCATATAGTCCAGCTCCATTTAGTCCAGCTCCATCCAGCACAGCTCTATCAGGCACATCTCCATCAAGCACAGCTTCTTCAAGCACGGCTTCATCAACTACAGCTCCATCAATTACAGCTCCATCCAGCACAGCTTCATCAAATACAGCTCCATCCGACAAATCTCCATCAATTACAGCTCCATCCGGCACAGCTCCATCAACTACAGCTCCATCCGGCAAATCTCCATCAATTACAGCTCCTTCAAGCACAGCTCCATCCAGCACAGCTTCATCAATTACAGCTCCTTCAAGCACAGCTCCATCCAGCACAGCTCCATCAACTACAGCTTCATTCGGCACAGCTTCATCAAACACAGCTCCATCCAGGTTAGCTCCCTCAGTCAGCTGGCTATCGATGTTATAGTCGGGATCCCTCTGCTCATAGCTATCCCTGAGATTACCTGCATGGAGTTGCAAAACATGCGCAGGTTCCAGTAGCCCAATGCCCCCATCTCCAGTTATAACCTGCGGCTGTGGGCTATGCCCACCATACACTGAGGCGCCATCGATGGTGGACAACATGGGTTTCTTGCCGAGCATCACATTCTTATAAGTGAGCGTTCCATATATATCGATGGCAGGATCCTCTGGCGGCACAAGATGCTGATAGAAATACTTCAGGTCTTTGCCATTGATCTGGCCCACATGGAGATTCTTCACCTCCAGATGCCCCATACGCACAGGTGGCCACACAGCGTTCGGTCCCTGTTGGAATATGCCCGAAGTGCTGGCTCCATTAACCTTTCCTCTTACCCAGAGCTTCCCGATTTTTGGAGGCGTCACAAAGTTGAGATGCGCCGCAATGGGCAGACCGCTGGAGACGCGATAGAGCGAGGCATTCAGCCGGAGCAGATCGATGTTATTCAACAGCCCGAAATGACTATCACTTTGCAGAGTTATGGAAGCAGCCGTGACAGGTTGGAGCATCTCTTGAGGTGCTTCAACCACCTGTGTCTCGTTGGTTCTACTTAGTACAGCATCGTGAAAAATAAAGGTTAAATTGAGGTTAGGTGGGAACATTTCCTTTGATTGGATTTCGCCGAATGTCGGAGCATGGAGTGTGACAGATCCAGTTATTGTCTGGGAGCCGTTACGACGCACCGCATGTTCCATGAGATAGTTCAGTTGACTTTCTAGTTTTGTTGGAGGCCTGTTCGGGTCCTGATCCCACGAAGCATCACCAAGCACAACAATTTTGCGCCAGGGACGCTGCTGCAGTGCAGCAAGCTTAGCATCCAGATCGGGCAGCGGATCGTTGGGCATGGGACAGTTCAAGCTGCCATTGATTATGAGGTGTTCTATGTGCAGATCTCCCTCCAGCTCCAAGACACTTTCACGTGTGTCCAAGAAGCTGCTGGTTGGCACTCCATTGATGGTGGACACATTCAGCTCTGTCACCGTCATGCTGTCAAAGGTGTAGTCTCCCCCAATGGTTTGAGCCGTCTTATTTAGTAACGTGTTCTCCAGCAGCGCTCCAAGATCGAGGCCATTGATGGTCGGTGAGTGGAACTCATCTGTGATCACCACCGGTGCCCGGAAGGTCTTGCGACCCGTGATTACTGCATCGGTATCCGTATAGACCAGACGTGACACGTAATCATCCCAGGGGATACCGTTCAGGGTTTCCAGCTGCACATCCTCCTCAAAGGTTACATCGCCCTCGATGATGAGCTGCTTATTGAGCATCATTTGCTCGGAGTTGCCCACTTTCACTTTGGAGAAAAGCTCACCAAAGGGCAGACCATTCAGGCGGTTAATGTACATATTCTCAAATGTATGCGGCTCCGTCAGCTCCAGACGATCCAAGCTGTACGCCGGCTCCATCAGCTGCGACATCAGCAGGTCATTCACACGTTCCGCATCAAAATTCTTATTCACGTGCGCATTATTCCCGACCACAATCCGTGGAAAGGTCTTGAGACTTGTGAAGTTTCGTACGGGCTGGGGGGACTTACGCACCAGGTCACTGACAGGGATTCCATTTAGGGAATCGGTGATGAGAGATTCTACGGTCAGACCCGCCTCAAATCTCTTGTGACCCGTTATTACGGCGTTCTCACCGTAACGCACTGCATCCCTGGACAGCTCGGCGAGCCTCGATGTGGAATTGCAATGTACATCGCCGTCAATGTGGGCATCCATAAACACAATGAGCAGGGGCTTGGTATTGTTACCCGGATTATGGTCAGCTCCCATGATCAAGTGCTGCTCCGTCGGATGGCCATTAATGTGGGCGGTGTTTAACGCTGGAAGTGTTACATTGGCATTTCCAAACACCAGCGAATCGAGTTCCTAAATAGATGAGGGATGCATAATCTGGGCAAGAATACAGGTTTGGATGAGACTCACCTGAGGCTGAGTGGCCAGCAAGTATTTGGAATGCAGATCTTCTTTCACCAGGGACTCGTTACCCATCCGCAAAATAGTCGCATTTGTGTCCCGGAACAGATTCCTGACCGTCAATGAGCCATTCACAATGACCTTTCCCATATAATATTGCTGAATCTTTGGCCTAAAAATATTCTCTGAGCTTCGATGCGACCCCTTGGGTACATCGTTAACGATCAATTTACCAGAGACGATCATTTCGTTTATCCGAACAGGAGCTGTGATGAGATTAAGGATTAAAAGCGGGAAGCATCTCAGGTATCGGGATAACCCTAAAGGCAATATGGGATATGTCTTGAACTATGTTTATGTCCTGGTACTTCTTGGTCTAAACGATTTTTCCGTGTAAACTGTAAACTGGTTTCGAAATAGGTCAAAAGTGGTTACAAAAGTGATTCCAAAATGGTTCAAAAGAGGTTCAAATTGTAACGAAGTACTTGAACAACAATGATAAGATTAGATATATTCGCTGATATTTAAGGGATCAAAGTCTAATAATACCTATTTAAGACAAAGAAACTTTAAAGATTATAAACTTGGTTCATAACTGACTCGAAAGTGGTTTCGAACTAAACTAAAACACCCTAGAAATGGTTCATAACTGGTTCCACAGTAGCTTACCCACAATGATATATACACAGGATGAAGAGAGTTTCTTCTTCTTTAGAAAAATTCAAGGATATATAAGGCTTCTCAAGGATCTATAACTTACTTTCGATCGTCTGGTTTCTTCCGCGGTAGACAATATCCTCGCCAAAATTCAAACCGTTTATCAGCTCTGCATTTATTTTGGGTACCAAGACGGATGAGATGAATATGTTGGAGGAGACCACCTGGGGCTGTTTCAGATTGAACAGCTTATTTACCACGAGTCCATTGAGCAGCGGTGTCTGCAAGTTGCCCACCTTCGCCCGCGACTGGACAACCAGACGTCCCTCGACCTGAGTATCACGTGAACGCAAGAACAGGGAATCGTAGAGTTCGGCCCAGGAAACATTATTGATGCGTTCCACCTCCAGATGACGCACCACAACGGGTTGACCCGACTTTAGTGGATCCATCGTACGACGTGGTCGTTTGTAATTTTCTGGTGTCACCAGCTCCGGTGTGTGCAATTCTTGGGTCAGCACTTTACCCCTAATTGTTAGTATGGGTGGATTCGAATTTTCCAAGGAGTGGCCTTTAGAAGGGAAGCCGGAACTTGAGGGAGATGTGTTAAAGTAGCAATTGGCGCCACTCACCTGGTAGTATTTCGCCGTGGTAAATGAGATTGTTGACATGTAATTTCCTCACTTTGAGTGTTTCCTTGCCAAGAGTGAAGGAGTTGTTACCCACTACGCCAAAGGATCGCGACATCCGACTATGAGCCTTCTTAATGGCCAGCAGCTTTTGTAACTGGTCTATCCGCTCTTTTAACTGGGACGGAGTGCGCAGATGTTCGCCCTGAAGATGCACCTCCTTAACGCGTCCACCAGTGCGCAATTTCAGCGGCTGATCCATGGTGAGTGTCTGGTTCTTTAGTGATTTACTCAACTTTCGGATTAACTCCACCTTGTCCCTGCGCCGCAGCAGTATGCTGCGCAGGGCATTGATCGACTCCTCGAATTCATGGCGATGTTCCTGCACGTAGGTGAGATCTGTTGGGAATGGAGGTAACTAAGAGTTGTGCATAGCTAATATTTAAACTACTTTACCATCGGTGGTATCCTGGTGACTGCCCACAGTGGGCGTGTCGACGGCGCCAACCAGTTCGACCATGCGCATCATTGTGGTGCCGGGACCTGGCTCATAGACGAGCAATAGAAACGTCTCGTTGAAGGTATTGCGATAGGTGAAGAGTCCAGTGGGATTGGCATCGGCACCAAAGCCGCTATAACAGTCAAAGCGGCGGCTATTAAACACCAGCACATCTCCATTGGCTCGAGCTCCGACCAGGAGCTGACCCAATTCAGATGACGCCAAGTGGTTGAAATGTAGCTGCCTCAGCACGTGCTTTCTATAAACAACAAAGTTGCCTTCCATCATGCGGAAGAGGATGCACGAGGAGGTAGAGTTGGTGCCACAGGCCACGAGCCAGTTGCGACCACGGAAACGTGCACCGAGTATATGCTTCGCCTTGACAGTCAAGCTCTGGCTACGCTGGAAGCGCAGCGAAGGAGTCTCCAGCTTGTAGATGGTCAGCGCGAGCTGGAAGGATAAACAATTGATAGAAAGTTCCTAGATTCCTTTGGCCAGCACTTACTCTGGACTGGCCACGCAGGGCTCGACCTGTGATGAGGTAGTACGGTTGTGTGCCAACTACCTGAAACGCTTTTAAGGCGGGAACAGAGAGATCCTCAATTGGATTAAAGTATGTCTCCAGCCACTCGAAGGTTCTGTGTGAGAATCAGTTAAACTTGGCTCAAGAATTAAACTCGACACTTACTTGACCTTGCTGTGGGACTTGGTGTGGTCTGTTGCTAGCAACAGTAGCACCTGATCATCGGTTGGTCTGAGCAGGTGCATCTTCTGCAGTTTGCCGGGCAGCGCAAACCCCTGTATGACCTCGAAGTGCAAGTGAGTAGGATCCATCATATCCTCCAGTGACAGCTGATAGATTTCCAGGGACTCCTCCAGCGCCACAGCTATCAGTACATAATCGCGCCAGATCACTACAGCAGCATCCACTGTTTCCTTCTGCTGTCCAATCAGCTCGCCCAAACGCATCAGCGTCTTATTCCCGCTGCTAACGTGCAACTGGAACAGCTCATGTCCATGCAGCACCAGTATCAATTCTCGCTCCCGCAGCACAAGCATGCGACGCTCATGGCGCAGCTCCATGTCCATAAAAGGCAGGCGGATCTCAACACTCAGACTGGTGCCATTGGCATCCTTGCGACAAACACTGGGCAAAAGCGTGGCGTTACCCCGTTGTCCCTGGTCCGGCAAGACACCGCCATCAGGCCCAGGCAGTGCCGCAGCTGCTCTCGATCCCTGTCCATGACACTACATGCTCCCAGAAGCAGATTAGACTCTGTCCAGCCATTGACCATTGCTCTGTGGCTCTTGCACTTACCGTTTCCAACAAACTGATGAATACACAAGTAAATACTATACGCAATTCCATTGATAACATTCTTCTTATCTATTGCATCAACTATCTGTTATCAGACGAATTATACTACATATATATATATACCATGCTATATACGTATGTATATATATGTTTATATGTATGAAGTTCATAAGATCAACTGATCGCGCAGTCGATAATCACACTTCTCACGCTGCTAATCTCCGTCTTTCTTTTATTCAGATAACGGTCACCGCAGAAGGGAGCCACAAAGACAGAGAAAGAGAATGGCAGCGAGAATGAGAGGGAAACACACAAAGGCAATAGTTAGATCAATGCGTTGCTTGGCGATTTCAAGGTTGCACAGTGGTACACAGCCTGCCGAAAAAGATGTATATTTATTTGTCGAAAATTATTCAAATTTGATTAGAATGCGAGTGTGACCGACTATCAGAAACCCTTAACCAACGGCATTTTCAAGGCTGCACAGTGGTATACAGCCTAAAGAAAAAGTATAGAAATCAGTGTATATATATTTGCTATATATAAAGAAAAATTGCTCCAGTCGAGTGTTACGGACTATAAGATACCCTTAACCTAAGGCATTTTCAGGGTTGCACAGTGGTACACAGCCTGCAAAAAGGTTTATAAATCAGATTTGTATATATAAATTTGCTATATTTTAAGCAAGAGTGCTCTAGGCGAGTGCTATCGACTACGAGATACCCTTAACCTACAGTATTTTCAAGGCTGCACGGTGGTAAAGCCTAAAGAAAAAGTGTAGAAATATTTATATATTTTTTATATATATTTAAATGAGAATGATCCAGTCGAGTGTAACCGACTTTGAAAGACCCTTAACCTTAATCTATGGCATTTTCAATGTTGCACAGTGGTACACAGCCTATTGAAAAAGTATAGATATCAGATATGTATATATATTTGCTATATTTACCGTAGGAATGCTCCAGGTGGGTGTGGCCGACTCTGAGATACCCTTAACCTTAACCCTAACGGCGGTTATATTCAGTGAATAAACTCCTGACAGATCACACGAATATTATTGTAACTAGAAACAGTTTCTTTTACATTTGTGCTTTGTGGCAAAAAATAACTTATATATGAAAAAAAAGTGCAATTTGTCCGGATTTAACTGATGCACCCTGTATAAATATTTTATTACATGGCTGGAGTGGTTGAAGTGCAATTGGCCTAAATCACGAATCCGTTTACTATTCTGTGTTCAATATACTTTAACGATCGCCTTTCTGAGTATTTAACTGAAATTCACTTGAATATTCAGTAGAAAACGAATAGTTTCAACTAAGAAAATGAATTTCCAAAGCAAGAATACTGTGACTCTCTTCAGCCTGGCTCTCCTCTTGGTCTGTGTTCTCCAGTTGGCTCCAAGCGCAGATGCCGTAAGTAGAATGCAAATCAAATAAAAACTAAGATAATATTACTGGAAATTTTGGTGCAGTCGTGTTCAGACGTCCGCTGCTTCCGTTGCTGAAAAGCTGTGTGCGATCTTTTTCTCCGGAGAAGAGTGCACACGATTGGTTGCGGTATGAATCTTGATTTTTTTAAGTAGGACAGATTCCAAAGACGTTCTCTTTGCAGAGTATCATCTTAACAGAATGCGGCACAAATGGGACATCAACAGAAATTATAACAGGTTCCCATCCAGATACATCGACTACGGTTATGGGACAACAAGGATTATAATGGCCACTTATTTAACCGATGACAGCGGATATTGATTCGCTTCCTATAATCCCAATAATATTTAATACCTCTTGGCATGCCTCGTAATAAAATTAACTAATTGTTCAGCAAATTAAAATACTTGTGGTCTATTTTTATGAAAGTTCTTGCAACGCGAAAATATAAAGAAAATAATTAATAATAAAAGTATTTTCATATCCATGAAAATATCACAGAAAAGGAAATTTGTCTTGAACAACAATTTGACAAATATGTTTATGATATATAGGATCGATCTGGCTGAACTCTAGCTCAAATTAATAATAATATTATATATAATCCAGCTTTATGAAGAAAACTCAGAAGGTATTAATTAGAAATTTACCTAATTTCGAGCATAATTCAAAACAGTTTATTGATTGAAATTTGAGTAAATAAAAGAGCTGTTTAAACGATATCTAAGCCAGGATTACCTGCTGTGCGTTTGGTGTTACTTGAAGGGAATCATAATAATATAATAATATTTCATCTTAGGGCTTACTATTGTAAATTGAGCATACATGTATATATCCAGGTCCTACCTTGTAAGATCTTTGCTTATTATCCTCAATGTCGTATCGGACACCTGTTGCCTTCAATTATGGCTTCATATTTCATATTGTTTTCCTTAAAAAGGCTAGTATATAAATATATCTTGTATATATCCATAAAGAGATTTGTAATGAGCCAAACCTATGAAGATTCCCCGTAATATTATTGTATTTTTTGGCCTGATTAACGGATTAACGGATTAACTCCTTTTACATAGAAACATATGGGAAAATTGGTTTTGCTTAACGGACGTTTAATATAGCGAACAAGTTTCTGGAACGAATTAAGTTCTTTAACCGAGGGTCGACAGTACCAAGAACAACATTTTCGACTTAACATAGCCATTACGAATTTACTCGTTATGTATTTATGGACAATCTTTTAGAGGATGTGATCTTTAAGGATTATCTGGTCTACCTACATGGACAGTATCAAAAGAAACAGAACTTTTTAAATATAACTGTTTCTGGTAGCGCCACCTACTGGTGGGTATATGAAATAAAAAGTTTGATTTATTTTGACATTTCGTTAAAATTTTAAGACAATTGGACAACTACAATCGAAGTTATCGATCAAAAAGTGACAGCAACTTTTGGTCATCGGTCGTAAAATGCATTTTGAACAAAGAGCAAATATTAAATTTTGTTTTAAACTTGGGAAAAAGTTCACTGAAACATTCACTGAAACATTTCAAATGATGAAAAAAGTTTATGGTGATCAGTGCCTATCCCGTAGTAATGTGCATATGTGGTTTAAGCGATTCCAAGAAGGTCGTGAGGACCTCTGTGACGATCAGAAGTCAGTGATTACCCAAAACAATATTGAAAAAGTGCAGGAATTTGTTAAGAACGAGCCGAAATCTTCTTTGCTTTAAATGGAAATGGAGTTAAATATCACCAAAGACTCCATTCATCGCATTTTGATAGATAAATTGGGTCTACGGAAGGTGTGCTCCAAGTTTGTTCAGCACAAATTGACTGAAGAGCAAAAATTGCTACGAATCCAACATTGTAGGGATTTGATTTAGGAGTCGAGAAAGGACATAAACTACAAATATTCGATTGGGACTGGTGATGAAACGTGGTGCTTTCAATATGATCCCGAAACCAAACGTCAAAGTGCCGAATGGAAGCATCCAGACGAGCCATCACCGGAAAAAAGTCGTCTTCAGAAGTCAAAAATAAAGACAATGCTGATTTGCTTTTACGATTCCGAGGGTATTGTACACCGAGAGTTCGTTCGATTTAATTAAAACTTATCTGAATATTACTCAAAAGTGAAATAGTTCTGAAAGAGATATGTACGATAATACTATATATATATGTATACATTTATCATGACTTAATTTTGTGGTTGAAGCTTATCATAGCACGTCTGTCTTGCAATTAGCCTGAATCACGAATCCGTTTACTATTCAGTATTCAATATAGTTTAACGATCGCCTTTCTGGGTATATAAGTAACTGGAATTCATTTGAATATTCAGTGGAAAACGAATAGTTTCAGCTTACGAAGAAGATGAATTTCCAAAGCAAGAGTACTGTGACTCTCTTGAGCCTGGCCCTCCTTGTGGCCTGTGTCCTCCAGTCGGCTCCAAGCGCAGATGCCGTAAGTAGGATGCAACTCAAGTTTAAAAACTAATATTATAGGAATTTTCTTACAGTGTTGTTCACAAATAAGCGCTGAAACGATTGCTAGGAATGTGTGTTTTTTTGGCAGCCCAATGTGCGAAAAAATGGCTCGGGTATGAATCTTAATTTCTTGGAGTACAAGTAGGATGTGTTCTAAAGATTTTCTCATTGCAGAATATCATTGATAGAATATGCGGCTTAGACATGCAAACACCAACTCCAGATTTATTTCCCCCAGGAACTACAGCTTCATTGCCCAGAACAACGGGATAGGACAGTAAGGATTCTAATGGCGACTTTTCTGACCGATGACAGATGGTCTTGAACCACTTCTTATAATGCCAATAATATTATAATCCTAATTTTCGGCATGTCATATAATAAAATAACCAATTTTTCAGCATATTAAAATACCTTTGGTCTATTTTTATTTAAATAACTATTTCTAGCTTTATTATAATTTAATTCTACGGCACTTTTACAGTTAAACATTATTAATTTTTTCATTTAAAGTCAAAAACAGTCGACTGAAAACTTGAGAAAAAAGGATTACCAAGAATATTAATAACAAAAATAATATTAATAATAAAAAAAATCCTGGACGTATTCAACAGAAATTATTAAATAAATTAACTTGGTCTGAGAGTTATGTCTCCATTTAAGCGATAAATTAATTATTATTTTTTATTTATATATTATAAGTGTACACTAGAAATTAAGCCTTAGGATCCTACCCTGTAGGATCTTTGCCTAATATCCTCAATATCGTATCTGTCACCTCTTGCCGAGCCTTAAGTTATTCTGAAAGTTTTCTTCTTTTGTGTTTCTTCTTTATTTAAAAAGAGGTTAAGCTACCAAAGGTATACAAGTAAAAAAAAAGTAATAATATATAAAAAAATAAATGACGGAAAGCAGGCAATAACATTAACAAAATAAAGTTGATCTTATAATATATATGATCCAGGGGTTTTCTCTAATTAGTCATGATCATCTGAGTTAACATACGAGTTTTGCATATAATATTTTTCATTTTATGTGTCCTTTAACTATTACCCTCGATAAGATGTGGGGATATGCAATGACCCCAACAGACACACATATATAAGGATACAACTAATTGTAGTGTAAAGAGTTCACTTCTAATTTTTGGGGGCCAACAGGCTCCCCTGGCCTGTCATTTGGGATACGTCTTTTGGTGCTGTAGTTCAAGGTTGCACATTGGTACACAGTCTATTGAAAAATATAGATATCGATATATATATATATCATTGTTGTCAGTTCAATTTGCTTTATCTAAAAGTTGAATATATATTTATATATACATATTTATATATCGAGTGGTTGAAGCTTAGCTTATCATAGCACGTGCGCCTTGCAATTAGCCTGAATCACGAATCCGTTAACTATTCAGTATTCAATATAGTTTAACGATCGCCTTTCTGGGTATATAAGTAACTGCAATTCATTTGAATATTCAGTGGAAAACGAATAGTTTCAGCTTACCAAGAAGATGAATTTCCATAGCAAGAATACTGTGACTCTATTGAGCATGGCTCTCCTTCTGGCCTGCCTTCTCCAGTTGGCTTCTAGCCAAGATGCCGTAAGTAGGATGCTAATCAAGTTTAAGAACTTATACAATATTACTGGATTTACAGGATCATGTTAAGTGTTGTATAAAGCAGAGCCCCACCGAAATCGCTAGAAAGGTGTGTGTCTTTGGCAAACAAAATTGCAGAGACAAGGCTGAGGTATGAATCTTAATTTCGTGGAGTGGGATATATTCCAAAGATTTCCTCTTTGCAGCTTATCTTCTCAAAAATATGCAAGAAAACGGCGGCAACTTCTACAACAATGTCCCATACAGTTGCATAGACTTCGGCTATGGGAGAGGACTATCATGATAGCAGATGATCTTGAACCGCTTCGTATAATCCCAATAATATTTAATACCTTTTGGCATGTCATATAATAAAATAATCAATTGTTCAGCAAATTAAAATATTTTTGGGGCTACTCTTATACAAATTCTTGGATCGCTTGTTATTGTACTACCAGGTGAAAAAATGAACGTTAACGAATTAGACCTGTCAAATCTGTAATGGAAAAATAAATAATTTATGTATCCGAGGAGCTTTGAACTCCATTCCATTCAGTCACTACGTTATTAAAAAACATAAAATATTAAATTTCTTGAACAATTATGACTTCTAAGCTTATTTTTATTTATAAATTATGGCAACTTTTTGAAATTGTGCTATGGAAAATGTTCCATTTTTGATCTTCTACCTTACTTAGTTAGTTAATAAGTTAAGCTATGAAGAGCCAATGTTGTTTTATTTTCAAAAATATATATATATTCTAGAAATGAATTCTTGTATACTATGTATTAGGGCCAAAGCAACAAAAGACTTCATATAAATCTTATTGATTGATTTATAGATTGAGCTACCAAAGGCACACAAATTTAAAAAGGAAAAATAAAATATGATATAAAGTACTCAGTTTAAAAATATATTTCGACTTTGTAATATCCTCAGCTTTTTAATTCTTATATCAATATATTTTTAAAATTAGCATACCAAAACTTTCGATCTGATTGGGTTTTTCTAGGCAACAAATGTTGATCTGCTTTAATAATTATAATTTTGAAAACCCTCATATATATATAGGTTATTATATTCATTTTTTAAGTATATTTATATATACCTAAGAACATTATTTTTTAATTTTTAAATAGTTTTTAGTTCACTCCAAATAAACAAACAACAACAAAATAAATATTATCTGAACACCTTTGAGGCTTTGCATAATGTTTCAAAATCTTGTGAAAAATCTTCTAGCTTACGAGTTTTGCATATAATTTTTTACATGTTATGTTTCCCCTAACTACCAACTGCCTCCCCCTGCTGTCTCCTGACTATGCCAGTTATTTGGGATATGTCTTTTGTTACTGCAAACATAACACCTTCGATAAAAGGCAGAGAAAGAGATTGACAGAGACCAGTAAAATGCTAAACAGTCTATTCGCGGCTATCAAATCATTATTCTTGTTTATATAATAGACAAAATTTGAATCACGGTGCACAGGCACAGGTAGTGTCTAAGATCATGCAGACAGACACGGCTATTGATACTAATCAAGAAAATATATATAGTCTAGGATTTATAAAGTCCTTCTGCCTGTTACAGACATTTGCACAAACTAAAGACAGACAGAATAACGATTATAATAAAGGGTTATATATATGATATATATATATATATCTTATATAAAGAGACTTTTATTGAACCCAACCATTTCAGATTTAATTAAGATATATATTTATATATACATGACTTCTTTACGCGGTTCGTGTGGTTTTAGCTTATCATAGCACGTGCGCCTTGCAATTAGCCTGAATCACGAATCCGTTTACTATTCAGTATTCAATATACTTTAACGATCGCCTTTCTGGGTATATAAGTAACTGGAATTCATTTGAATATTCAGTGGAAAACGAATAGTTTCAGCTTACGAAGAAGATGAATTTCCATAGCAAGAATACTGTGACTCTCTTGAGCCTGGCCCTCCTTGTGGCCTGTGTCCTCCAGTCGGCTCCAAGCGCAGATGCCGTAAGTAGGATGCAAATCAAGTTTAAAAACTTATATAATATTACTGGAATTTTCTTGCAGTGCTGTGTAATGATATCTCCTAAACAGATTGCGGGTGCTGTGTGTACGTTCTCGTACACCGGGATAGTGTGCCGTACAGTGGCTCAGGTATGAGTCTTAATTTCTTTGATTGGGATATATTCTATAGATTTCCTCCTTGCAGAAAGCCATAGAATATATATGCAAAAAATCTTTGGACTCGACTGATGCTCCGGTAACAGAAACTACTGATTCATCCGATTTGACATAAGACTATAAGCAGCATGATGGTGACTTTTCTAACCGATGACAGATGACCTTGAACCGCTTCGTATAATCCTTATAATATATAATACCTTTTGGCATGTCATACAAGTATAATAAAAAAACCAATTGTTCAGCAAATTAAAATATTTTTGGTCCATTTTGGGGTTTCCAATATTTGGAAAGAGGCCTCTAAACTGAACGATTCCTGCAAAGAATAGTTACTAGTAAAATGAGTGTGGAATGAAGTTACAAATAGTTCTAAAAGGTATAGAAAAATGATTTTGAGAACAATTATTTACAGATGGAAGATTGATTAGTGGACTGAGATGTCAAATTAGTATCAGTAACCCAGCCAAGTAAAACCCAAAGTGTAGAATTTTCTTCTGAACCGAATATTGTGGAGACCACACACAAGATCCATATTCTAGAATAGGAAAAACAAAAAAGAAGTGTAGAGTTACATAAGGTCAAACCTTTATTGATGAACCCAAGACTGTAATATGAGAATCAAAGTTTAATTTATGATTATACAGATGCTTTTATACAAAAATGTATTAACCAACTAATCAAGAAAATATGAAGGATCTATATAGTCCTTCTATCTGTGGCAGACATTTACACAAACTACAAGTATATCCATGAGGCAGAAGATCACAATTAAATTAGCTTGTAGTTCAAATTTCAGTGTTGTATAATATATAATTTTGCTTAGCGGAGAGAATTCTAGGTAAAAGCCGGTCCAGAAGGCTTTGAGGGTGATGCCTTTTACGTCTTCTCCTTACTTCTGTACCAGGATCTGTAGTTCTTAGGGCATCGATACTGGATCGCCTAACTAGGGTGTTTCGAGTTGCCAGGCTCACTATTTAACTTTTGGCAATTGCTTGGACTCTGGCTCCCATTTAAGGAGCCTTGAGGTCGCGCTCAGAGATCTTCCTAAGATTGCAAAACCTGGAGTTTCCTTAGGTTGCGGTCTTGGCCGCAATTTCATACATCTGTATATCCTAAAAGAGACTGGGAGCTAATCCTGACCTTGTTGTCAAGACATCCTTGATAGCTTGGCCCTATATGAGTGCCGCAGCATCGTGACATGTCTGCGGTAGATTCACTTCTGTCCAGAATGACACCGCTGGTGAGATTAGGTCTCTTCCGTTTAGTGAAACACCAGGACAGTTTTGGAGATGCTTCCTGAATGCATATTCATCGCATGCACAATGATCTACGTTGAACCAGGCGTTCCAGTTCGCTGACCATTCCTGGAATGCATCCAAGTATTGCTGAAAATGCAGCGTATCTTCTTCGTCAACTTCTGTGATTTCCGAGTGGGTTGATATATCTGCACAGCAAATGGAGTAAGAGGTGAGGCCAAGGAAAGAGCCTTGGGGGACACCAGCTTCAATTTCATCATGTGGAAACTGCGCCCTTCTACGAAAACTCTTTACAAACTGAAACAGCTTTTGGCTTACGCGATATTCCTATAAGGAATTTCTAAATTAGATTCAGATTAATGTCAAGTAGTGATTGGGGAATTAATAGATGTCTTCTATTGCCTTCAGGAAATACATGGCCTGTATCAAGAGAAACAGAACTTTTTAAGTATACCTGTTTCTGGTGGCGCCACCTGTTGGTGGGTATATGAAATAAAAAGTTTGATCTCTTTTCGACATTTCGTAAAAATTTTAAGACAATTGGACAACTACAATCGAAGTTATCGATCAAAAAGTGACAGCAGCTTCTGGTCATCGGTCGTAAAATGCATTTTGAACAAAGAGCAAATATTAAATTTTGTTTTAAACTTGGGAAAACGTTCACTGAAACATTTGAAATGATGAAAAAAGTTTATGGTGATCAGTGACTATCCCGTAGTAATGTGCATATGTGGTTTAAGCGATTCCAAGAAGGTCGTGAGGACCTCTGTGACGATCAGAAGTCAGTGATTACCCAAAACAATTTTGAAAAAGTGCAGGAATTTGTTAAGAATGAGCCGAAATCTTCTTTGCGTTAAATGGAAATGGAGTTAAATATCACCAAAGACTCCATTCATCGCATTTTGATAGATAAATTGGGTCTACGGAAGGTGTGCTCCAAGTTTGTTCAGCACAAATTGACTGAAGAGCAAAAATTGCTACGAATCCAACATTGTAGGGATTTGATTTAGGAGTCGAGAAAGGACATAAACTACAAATATTCGATTGGGACTGGTGATGAAACGTGGTGCTTTCAATATGATCCCGAAACCAAACGTCAAAGTGCCGAATGGAAGCATCCAGACGAGCCATCACCGGAAAAAAGTCGTCTTCAGAAGTCAAAAATAAAGACAATGCTGATTTGCTTTTACGATTCCGAGGGTATTGTACACCGAGAGTTCGTTCGATTTAATTAAAACTTATCTGAATATTACTCAAAAGTGAAATAGTTCTGAAAGAGATATGTACGATAATACTATATATATATGTATACATTTATCATGACTTAATTTTGTGGTTGAAGCTTATCATAGCACGTCTGTCTTGCAATTAGCCTGAATCACGAATCCGTTTACTATTCAGTATTCAATATAGTTTAACGATCGCCTTTCTGGGTATATAAGTAACTGGAATTCATTTGAATATTCAGTGGAAAACGAATAGTTTCAGCTTACGAAGAAGATGAATTTCCAAAGCAAGAGTACTGTGACTCTCTTGAGCCTGGCCCTCCTTGTGGCCTGTGTCCTCCAGTCGGCTCCAAGCGCAGATGCCGTAAGTAGGATGCAACTCAAGTTTAAAAACTAATATTATAGGAATTTTCTTACAGTGTTGTTCACAAATAAGCGCTGAAACGATTGCTAGGAATGTGTGTTTTTTTGGCAGCCCAATGTGCGAAAAAATGGCTCGGGTATGAATCTTAATTTCTTGGAGTACAAGTAGGATGTGTTCTAAAGATTTTCTCATTGCAGGATATCATTGATAGAATATGCCGCTTAGACATGCAAACACCAACTCCAGATTTATTTCCCCCAGGAACTACAGCTTCATTGCCCAGAACAACGGGATAGGACAGTAAGGATTCTAATGGCGACTTTTCTGACCGATGACAGATGGTCTTGAACCACTTCTTATAATGCCAATAATATTATAATCCCAATTTTCGGCATGTCATATAATAAAATAACCAATTTTTCAGCATATTAAAATACCTTTGGTCTATTTTTATTTAAATAACTATTTCTAGCTTTATTATAATTTAATTCTACGGCACTTTTACAGTTAAACATTATTAATTTTTTCATTTAAAGTCAAAAACAGTCGACTGAAAACTTGAGAAAAAAGGATTACCAAGAATATTAATAACAAAAATAATATTAATAATAAAAAAAATCCTGGACGTATTCAACAGAAATTATTAAATAAATTAACTTGGTCTGAGAGTCATGTCTCCATTTAAGCGATAAATTAATTATTATTTTTTATTTATATATTATAAGTGTACACTAGAAATTAAGCCTTAGGATCCTACCCTGTAGGATCTTTGCCTAATATCCTCAATATCGTATCTGTCACCTCTTGCCGAGCCTTAAGTTATTCTGAAAGTTTTCTTCTTTTGTGTTTCTTCTTTATTTAAAAAGAGGTTAAGCTACCAAAGGTATACAAGTAAAAAAAAAGTAATAATATATAAAAAAATAAATGACGGAAAGCAGGCAATAACATTAACAAAATAAAGTTGATCTTATAATATATATGATCCAGGGGTTTTCTCTAATTAGTCATGATCATCTGAGTTAACATACGAGTTTTGCATATAATATTTTTCATTTTATGTGTCCTTTAACTATTACCCTCGATAAGATGTGGGGATATGCAATGACCCCAACAGACACACATATATAAGGATACAACTAATTGTAGTGTAAAGAGTTCACTTCTAATTTTTGGGGGCCAACAGGCTCCCCTGGCCTGTCATTTGGGATACGTCTTTTGGTGCTGTAGTTCAAGGTTGCACATTGGTACACAGTCTATTGAAAAATATAGATATCGATATATATATATATCATTGTTGTCAGTTCAATTTGCTTTATCTAAAAGTTGAATATATATTTATATATACATATTTATATATCGAGTGGTTGAAGCTTAGCTTATCATAGCACGTGCGCCTTGCAATTAGCCTGAATCACGAATCCGTTAACTATTCAGTATTCAATATAGTTTAACGATCGCCTTTCTGGGTATATAAGTAACTGGAATTCATTTGAATATTCAGTGGAAAACGAATAGTTTTAGCTTACGAAGAAGATGAATTTCCATAGCAAGAATACTGTGACTCTATTGAGCCTGGCCCTCCTTGTGGCCTGTGTCCTCCAGATGGCTCCACCCGCAGATGCCGTAAGTATGATGCAAATCAAGTTTAAGAACTTATATAAAATTACTGAAATTTTCGTACAGTTTTGTTCAGTGATGTCCTTTGAAGAGTTTGGTAGTGTTGTGTGTAAATTCCAAACTGATGCATGCCTGACGTTTGCTGAGGTTTGAACCTTAATTTCTTTGAGTGAAATATATTCTAAAGATTTTCCCTTTGCAGAAAATTTACTATGACTCATGCGGCTCAGAGGGGGACTTGCCAGAAACTCCAACAGATTCACTTGCTGATACATCGAGTATGGAATAGGACAACAAGGATTATAATGGCCACTTATTTAACCGATGACAGCGGATATTGATTCGCTTCCTATAATCCCAATAATATTTAATACCTCTTGGCATGCCTTGTAATAAAATTGACTAATTGTTCAGCAAATTGGAATACTTGTGATCTATTTTTATGGAAATTCTTGCATCGCGAGAATAAATAAAATATTTAATAATAAAAGTATTTTCATATCCAAGAAAATATCAAAGAAAAGGAAATATGTCTTGAACAACAATTTGACAAATATGTTTATGATATATAAGATCGATCTTAATATTAATAATAATATTAAATATAATCCAGCTTTATAAAGAAAACTCGAAGGTATTAATACAAAATTTACCTAATTTCGAGCATAAACAAAACAGTTTATTGATTGAAATTTGAGTAAATAAAAGAGCTGCTTAAACTGTATCTAAGCCAGGATTACCTGCTGTGCGTTTGGTGGTACTGGAAGGGAATCATAATAACATAATAATATTTCATCTTAGGGTTTACTATTGTAAATTGAGGTCCTACGTTGTCAGATCTTTGCTTATTATCCTCAATGTCGTATCGGACACCTGTTGCCTTCAATTATGGTGTCATATTTCATATTGTTTTCCTTAAAAAGTCTTGTATATAAATATATCTTGTATATATCCATAAAGAGATTTGTAATGAGCCCAACCTATGAAGACTCCCCTTAATATTACTAAAATGTAAATTAGTTTTGAAAGAGATATTAAAGATTTTAACATGCTCACACAAACTTCATTAACTTTAAGATTAATTCAGGATTCATGTTACAAACTTCGATTCGGATATCAGATCCAGCTTAAATGGAAATTCTTATATATATATAATGAATATATACATATATATATATATATATATCGAGTGGTTGAAGCTTATCATAGCACGTGTGTCTTGCAATTAGCCTGAATCACGAATCCGTTTACAATTCAGTATTCAATATAGTTTAACGATCGCCTTTCTGGGTATATAAGTAACTGCAATTCATTTGAATATTCAGTGGAAAACGAATAGTTTCAGCTTACCAAGAAGATGAATTTCCATAGCAAGAATACTGTGACTCTATTGAGCATGGCTCTCCTTCTGGCCTGCCTTCTCCAGTTGGGTTCTAGCCAAGATGCCGTAAGTAGGATGCTAATCAAGTTTAAGAACTTATACAATATTACTGGATTTACAGGATCATGTTAAGTGTTGTATAAAGCAGAGCCCCACCGAAATCGCTAGAAAGGTGTGTGTCTTTGGCAAACAAAATTGCAGAGACAAGGCTGAGGTATGAATCTTAATTTCGTGGAGTGGGATATATTCCAAAGATTTCCTCTTTGCAGCTTATCTTCTCAAAAATATGCAAGAAAACGGCGGCAACTTCTACAACAATGTCCCATACAGTTGCATAGACTTCGGCTATGGGAGAGGACTATCATGATGGCAGATGATCTTGAACCGCTTCGTATAATCCCAATAATATTTAATACCTTTTGGCATGTCATATAATAAAATAATCAATTGTTCAGCAAATTAAAATATTTTTGGGGCTACTCTTATACAAATTCTTGGATCGCTTGTTATTGTACTACCAGGTGAAAAAATGAACGTTAACGAATTAGACCTGTCAAATCTGTAATGGAAAAATAAATAATTTATGTATCCGAGGAGCTTTGAACTCCATTCCATTCAGTCACTACGTTATTAAAAAACATAAAATATTAAATTTCTTGAACAATTATGACTTCTAAGCTTATTTTTATTTATAAATTATGGCAACTTTTTGAAATTGTGCTATGGAAAATGTTCCATTTTTGATCTTCTACCTTACTTAGTTAGTTAATAAGTTAAGCTATGAAGAGCCAATGTTGTTTTATTTTCAAAAATATATATATATTCTAGAAATGAATTCTTGTATACTATGTATTAGGGCCAAAGCAACAAAAGACTTCATATAAATCTTATTGATTGATTTATAGATTGAGCTACCAAAGGCACACAAATTTAAAAAGGAAAAATAAAATATGATATAAAGTACTCAGTTTAAAAATATATTTCGACTTTGTAATATCCTCAGCTTTTTAATTCTTATATCAATATATTTTTAAAATTAGCATACCAAAACTTTCGATCTGATTGGGTTTTTCTAGGCAACAAATGTTGATCTGCTTTAATAATTATAATTTTGAAAACCCTCATATATATATAGGTTATTATATTCATTTTTTAAGTATATTTATATATACCTAAGAACATTATTTTTTAATTTTTAAATAGTTTTTAGTTCACTCCAAATAAACAAACAACAACAAAATAAATATTATCTGAACACCTTTGAGGCTTTGCATAATGTTTCAAAATCTTGTGAAAAATCTTCTAGCTTACGAGTTTTGCATATAATTTTTTACATGTTATGTTTCCCCTAACTACCAACTGCCTCCCCCTGCTGTCTCCTGACTATGCCAGTTATTTGGGATATGTCTTTTGTTACTGCAAACATAACACCTTCGATAAAAGGCAGAGAAAGAGATTGACAGAGACCAGTAAAATGCTAAACAGTCTATTCGCGGCTATCAAATCATTATTCTTGTTTATATAATAGACAAAATTTGAATCACGGTGCACAGGCACAGGTAGTGTCTAAGATCATGCAGACAGACACGGCTATTGATACTAATCAAGAAAATATATATAGTCTAGGATTTATAAAGTCCTTCTGCCTGTTACAGACATTTGCACAAACTAAAGACAGACAGAATAACGATTATAATAAAGGGTTATATATATGATATATATATATATATCTTATATAAAGAGACTTTTATTGAACCCAACCATTTCAGATTTAATTAAGATATATATTTATATATACATGACTTCTTTACGCGGTTCGTGTGGTTTTAGCTTATCATAGCACGTGCGCCTTGCAATTAGCCTGAATCACGAATCCGTTTACTATTCAGTATTCAATATACTTTAACGATCGCCTTTCTGGGTATATAAGTAACTGGAATTCATTTGAATATTCAGTGGAAAACGAATAGTTTCAGCTTACGAAGAAGATGAATTTCCATAGCAAGAATACTGTGACTCTCTTGAGCCTGGCCCTCCTTGTGGCCTGTGTCCTCCAGTCGGCTCCAAGCGCAGATGCCGTAAGTAGGATGCAAATCAAGTTTAAAAACTTATATAATATTACTGGAATTTTCTTGCAGTGCTGTGTAATGATATCTCCTAAACAGATTGCGGGTGCTGTGTGTACGTTCTCGTACACCGGGATAGTGTGCCGTACAGTGGCTCAGGTATGAGTCTTAATTTCTTTGATTGGGATATATTCTATAGATTTCCTCCTTGCAGAAAGCCATAGAATATATATGCAAAAAATCTTTGGACTCGACTGATGCTCCGGTAACAGAAACTACTGATTCATCCGATTTGACATAAGACTATAAGCAGCATGATGGTGACTTTTCTAACCGATGACAGATGACCTTGAACCGCTTCGTATAATCCTTATAATATATAATACCTTTTGGCATGTCATACAAGTATAATAAAAAAACCAATTGTTCAGCAAATTAAAATATTTTTGGTCCATTTTGGGGTTTCCAATATTTGGAAAGAGGCCTCTAAACTGAACGATTCCTGCAAAGAATAGTTACTAGTAAAATGAGTGTGGAATGAAGTTACAAATAGTTCTAAAAGGTATAGAAAAATGATTTTGAGAACAATTATTTACAGATGGAAGATTGATTAGTGGACTGAGATGTCAAATTAGTATCAGTAACCCAGCCAAGTAAAACCCAAAGTGTAGAATTTTCTTCTGAACCGAATATTGTGGAGACCACACACAAGATCCATATTCTAGAATAGGAAAAACAAAAAAGAAGTGTAGAGTTACATAAGGTCAAACCTTTATTGATGAACCCAAGACTGTAATATGAGAATCAAAGTTTAATTTATGATTATACAGATGCTTTTATACAAAAATGTATTAACCAACTAATCAAGAAAATATGAAGGATCTATATAGTCCTTCTATCTGTGGCAGACATTTACACAAACTACAAGTATATCCATGAGGCAGAAGATCACAATTAAATTAGCTTGTAGTTCAAATTTCAGTGTTGTATAATATATAATTTTGCTTAGCGGAGAGAATTCTAGGTAAAAGCCGGTCCAGAAGGCTTTGAGGGTGATGCCTTTTACGTCTTCTCCTTACTTCTGTACCAGGATCTGTAGTTCTTAGGGCATCGATACTGGATCGCCTAACTAGGGTGTTTCGAGTTGCCAGGCTCACTATTTAACTTTTGGCAATTGCTTGGACTCTGGCTCCCATTTAAGGAGCCTTGAGGTCGCGCTCAGAGATCTTCCTAAGATTGCAAAACCTGGAGTTTCCTTAGGTTGCGGTCTTGGCCGCAATTTCATACATCTGTATATCCTAAAAGAGACTGGGAGCTAATCCTGACCTTGTTGTCAAGACATCCTTGATAGCTTGGCCCTATATGAGTGCCGCAGCATCGTGACATGTCTGCGGTAGATTCACTTCTGTCCAGAATGACACCGCTGGTGAGATTAGGTCTCTTCTGTTTAGTGAAACACCAGGACAGTTTTGGAGATGCTTCCTGAATGCATATTCATCGCATGCACAATGATCTACGTTGAACCAGGCGTTCCAGTTCGCTGACCATTCCTGGAATGCATCCAAGTATTGCTGAAAATGCAGCGTATCTTCTTCGTCAACTTCTGTGATTTCCGAGTGGGTTGATATATCTGCACAGCAAATGGAGTAAGAGGTGAGGCCAAGGAAAGAGCCTTGGGGGACACCAGCTTCAATTTCATCATGTGGAAACTGCGCCCTTCTACGAAAACTCTTTACAAACTGAAACAGCTTTTGGCTTACGCGATATTCCTATAAGGAATTTCTAAATTAGATTCAGATTAATGTCAAGTAGTGATTGGGGAATTAATAGATGTCTTCTATTGCCTTCAGGAAATACATGGCCTGTATCAAGAGAAACAGAACTTTTTAAGTATACCTGTTTCTGGTGGCGCCACCTGTTGGTGGGTATATGAAATAAAAAGTTTGATCTCTTTTCGACATTTCGTAAAAATTTTAAGACAATTGGACAACTACAATCGAAGTTATCGATCAAAAAGTGACAGCAGCTTCTGGTCATCGGTCGTAAAATGCATTTTGAATAAAGAGCGAATATTAAATTTTGTTTTAAACTTGGGAAAACGTTCACTGAAACATTTGAAATGATGAAAAAAGTTTATGGTGATCAGTGACTATCCCGTAGTAATGTGCATATGTGGTTTAAGCGATTCCAAGAAGGTCGTGAGGACCTCTGTGACGATCAGAAGTCAGTGATTACCCAAAACAATATTGAAAAAGTGCAGGAATTTGTTAAGAATGAGCCGAAATCTTCTTTGCGTTAAATGGAAATGGAGTTAAATATCACCAAAGACTCCATTCATCGCATTTTGATAGATAAATTGGGTCTACGGAAGGTGTGCTCCAAGTTTGTTCAGCACAAATTGACTGAAGAGCAAAAATTGCTACGAATCCAACATTGTAGGGATTTGATTTAGGAGTCGAGAAAGGACATAAACTACAAATATTCGATTGGGACTGGTGATGAAACGTGGTGCTTTCAATATGATCCCGAAACCAAACGTCAAAGTGCCGAATGGAAGCATCCAGACGAGCCATCACCGGAAAAAAGTCGTCTTCAGAAGTCAAAAATAAAGACAATGCTGATTTGCTTTTACGATTCCGAGGGTATTGTACACCGAGAGTTCGTTCGATTTAATTAAAACTTATCTGAATATTACTCAAAAGTGAAATAGTTCTGAAAGAGATATGTACGATAATACTATGTATATATGTATACATTTATCATGACTTAATTTTGTGTTTGAAGCTTATCATAGCACGTCTGTCTTGCAATTAGCCTGAATCACGAATCCGTTTACTATTCAGTATTCAATATAGTTTAACGATCGCCTTTCTGGGTATATAAGTAACTGGAATTCATTTGAATATTCAGTGGAAAACGAATAGTTTCAGCTTACGAAGAAGATGAATTTCCAAAGCAAGAGTACTGTGACTCTCTTGAGCCTGGCCCTCCTTGTGGCCTGTGTCCTCCAGTCGGCTCCAAGCGCAGATGCCGTAAGTAGGATGCAACTCAAGTTTAAAAACTAATATTATAGGAATTTTCTTACAGTGTTGTTCACAAATAAGCGCTGAAACGATTGCTAGGAATGTGTGTTTTTTTGGCAGCCCAATGTGCGAAAAAATGGCTCGGGTATGAATCTTAATTTCTTGGAGTACAAGTAGGATGTGTTCTAAAGATTTTCTCATTGCAGGATATCATTGATAGAATATGCCGCTTAGACATGCAAACACCAACTCCAGATTTATTTCCCCCAGGAACTACAGCTTCATTGCCCAGAACAACGGGATAGGACAGTAAGGATTCTAATGGCGACTTTTCTGACCGATGACAGATGGTCTTGAACCACTTCTTATAATGCCAATAATATTATAATCCCAATTTTCGGCATGTCATATAATAAAATAACCAATTTTTCAGCATATTAAAATACCTTTGGTCTATTTTTATTTAAATAACTATTTCTAGCTTTATTATAATTTAATTCTACGGCACTTTTACAGTTAAACATTATTAATTTTTTCATTTAAAGTCAAAAACAGTCGACTGAAAACTTGAGAAAAAAGGATTACCAAGAATATTAATAACAAAAATAATATTAATAATAAAAAAAATCCTGGACGTATTCAACAGAAATTATTAAATAAATTAACTTGGTCTGAGAGTCATGTCTCCATTTAAGCGATAAATTAATTATTATTTTTTATTTATATATTATAAGTGTACACTAGAAATTAAGCCTTAGGATCCTACCCTGTAGGATCTTTGCCTAATATCCTCAATATCGTATCTGTCACCTCTTGCCGAGCCTTAAGTTATTCTGAAAGTTTTCTTCTTTTGTGTTTCTTCTTTATTTAAAAAGAGGTTAAGCTACCAAAGGTATACAAGTAAAAAAAAAGTAATAATATATAAAAAAATAAATGACGGAAAGCAGGCAATAACTTTAACAAAATAAAGTTGATCTTATAATATATATGATCCAGGGGTTTTCTCTAATTAGTCATGATCATCTGAGTTAACATACGAGTTTTGCATATAATATTTTTCATTTTATGTGTCCTTTAACTATTACCCTCGATAAGATGTGGGGATATGCAATGACCCCAACAGACACACATATATAAGGATACAACTAATTGTAGTGTAAAGAGTTCACTTCTAATTTTTGGGGGCCAACAGGCTCCCCTGGCCTGTCATTTGGGATACGTCTTTTGGTGCTGTAGTTCAAGGTTGCACATTGGTACACAGTCTATTGAAAAATATAGATATCGATATATATATATATCATTGTTGTCAGTTCAATTTGCTTTATCTAAAAGTTGAATATATATTTATATATACATATTTATATATCGAGTGGTTGAAGCTTAGCTTATCATAGCACGTGCGCCTTGCAATTAGCCTGAATCACGAATCCGTTAACTATTTAGTATTCAATATAGTTTAACGATCGCCTTTCTGGGTATATAAGTAACTGCAATTCATTTGAATATTCAGTGGAAAACGAATAGTTTTAGCTTACGAAGAAGATGAATTTCCATAGCAAGAATACTGTAACTCTCTTGAGCCTGGCCCTCCTTGTGGCCTGTGTCCTCCAGTCGGCTCCAAGCGCAGATGCCGTAAGTAGGATGCAAATCAAGTTTAAGAACTTATATAAAATTACTGAAATTTTCGTACAGTTTTGTTCAGTGATGTCCTTTGAAGAGTTTGGTAGTGTTTTGTGTAAATTCCAAACGGATGCATGCCTGACGTTTGCTGAGGTTTGAACCTTAATTTCTTTGAGTGAAATATATTCTAAAGATTTTCCCTTTGCAGAAAATTTACTATGACTCATGCGGCTCAGAGGGGGACTTGCCAGAAACTCCAACAGATTCACTTGCTGATACATCGAGTATGGAATAGGACAACAAGGATTATAATGGCCACTTATTTAACCGATGACAGCGGATATTGATTCGCTTCCTATAATCCCAATAATATTTAATACCTCTTGGCATGCCTTGTAATAAAATTGACTAATTGTTCAGCAAATTGGAATACTTGTGATCTATTTTTATGGAAATTCTTGCATCGCGAGAATAAATAAAATATTTAATAATAAAAGTATTTTCATATCCAAGAAAATATCAAAGAAAAGGAAATATGTCTTGAACAACAATTTGACAAATATGTTTATGATATATAAGATCGATCTTAATATTAATAATAATATTAAATATAATCCAGCTTTATAAAGAAAACTCGAAGGTATTAATACAAAATTTACCTAATTTCGAGCATAAACAAAACAGTTTATTGATTGAAATTTGAGTAAATAAAAGAGCTGCTTAAACTGTATCTAAGCCAGGATTACCTGCTGTGCGTTTGGTGGTACTGGAAGGGAATCATAATAACATAATAATATTTCATCTTAGGGTTTACTATTGTAAATTGAGGTCCTACGTTGTCAGATCTTTGCTTATTATCCTCAATGTCGTATCGGACACCTGTTGCCTTCAATTATGGTGTCATATTTCATATTGTTTTCCTTAAAAAGTCTTGTATATAAATATATCTTGTATATATCCATAAAGAGATTTGTAATGAGCCCAACCTATGAAGACTCCCCTTAATATTACTAAAATGTAAATTAGTTTTGAAAGAGATATTAAAGATTTTAACATGCTCACACAAACTTCATTAACTTTAAGATTAATTCAGGATTCAAATTGCAAACTTCGATTCGGATATCAGATCCAGCTTAAATGGAAATTCTTATATATATATAATGAATATATACATATATATATATATATATATATATATCGAGTGGTTGAAGCTTATCATAGCACGTGTGTCTTGCAATTAGCCTGAATCACGAATCCGTTAACTATTTAGTATTCAATATAGTTTAACGATCGCCTTTCTGGGTATATAAGTAACTGGCATTCATTTGAATATTCAGTGGAAAACGAATAGTTTCAGCTTACGAAGAAAATGAATTTCCAAAGCAAGAGTACTATGACTCTCTTGAGCCTGGCCCTCCTTGTGGCCTGTTCCTTCCAGTTGGCTTCTGGCACCGTAAGTAGGATGCAAATCAAGTTTAAGAACTTATATAAAATTACTGAAATTTTCGTACAGTTTTGTTCAGTGATATCCTTTGACCAGTTTGTTGGTATTGTGTGTAGATTCCCATCTACGCCTGATGGCCTATGCCTGGCGATTGCTGAGGTATGAACCTTAATTTCTTTGAGTGGAATATATTCTAAAGATTTTCCCTTTGCAGAGAATTTACTATAGCTCATGCGGCTTAGAGGGGCCAGAAACTCCAACAGATTCACTTGCTGATACATCGAGTATGGAATAGGACAACAAGCATTATAATGTCGACTTTTCTAACAGATGACAGCTGATATTGATTCGCTTCTTATAATCGTAATAATGTTTTATACCTTTTGGCATGCCTTATAATAAAATTTAATAACTGTTCAGCGCATTAAAATATTTTTAGTCTTTTATGGGGCTTTGAATATTTGGAAAGAGGACTCTGAGCTGGAAGGTTCCTGCAAAGAATATTTACTAGTACTAGTGCTTAGACAAGTATAAATAGAACGAAATAATAGTCAGTATCGTCATTAACAAATTTTAGGAAGAAGATGAAACCTGAGCATTGCAATGGAAGATGAATTTGTATTAGATATGAGAATCAAGTTTTAATTTATAGTTATGCAGCTGAAGCTAAGGCTCACTTTAGAGATACTTCTACAAACTGAAAAATTTGAAAAATCTTTAAGAATATTTTAATATTTATTTTTGATAATAGGAATACATAAATGCAAAACGATGAAATTTATTTTACTAATGACAAAAAGTATGCAATGTAAAATATATAATAAATATTGTTTTTATAAAGATTATCTGAACTCTCCTGAGGACTTATATATTGTCTCTTGATAATCTGACTTAGCTTAAGAGTTATGCATAGAATATTTTGCATCCCTTAACTATTCAGTTTAATAAGCTTTGAATATAACTGATCGTTATACAGTTTTAAGCTTAGAGATCGGAAGATTTTAAGTTCCTGCTCGTCTCGCTGGAGGGACGACTAGCTCGAGTCATCAATAAATTTGGATACTTATTTTATTTTTAAACTGAAATCAATGAAGCCCGAGCTGTGCACATTTGGTGTTTATTTTTATTTTAGGAAATACCAAAAAAGGCTGGTATTTTTAAAATATACTAAGAAAATGTTAGGTGCTAGAATATTTCAAGCAAAAGTTGGTTTTTGGTCGGTTGTCAAAGCATCCTCGATATAAGATAATTTCAAGATCAATTTAAAAATATCCGTAAGTAAGTATCGTTAGTATCGAAGACTCAAATTGGTTAATGCCTTCAGTTTAGTCGATGCAATCTGGTTTGAGAATTAGGAGGCTATTCTAGGCAGAATAGCGTCTCTGCCCTGTCCATATATATTTATATATGTATATACTATATTATGTTAATGCTGAAACAAGAGAGGAAGTACGCAGAGAAAATATAAAATAGATGACGTAAAAATAAAACGTAATGCCCCACCTTCTCCAGGTCTGCATGATACTCATGTGCTGATAGAGAGACAACAATTCGGAACTGGGAGCGTAAGGCCCAACAGTTGATTTGGCTGAAGAGCGAAACACGCTCAAACACGCACAAACACGTTCCAAAACAAAGGAGAGAACCCAATTTGAAGGCCAGTCGCCAAAAACTTTGCTGCGTTCCGTGCAAGCTTTAATTGTAGCGGCAAAAAATAGTCTTTAAACCCGCAAATATTAACTGATATTTATATAAAAATTAGTTACTAAAGCTGCTTTGACGACTTAAGTATGTATAAAAATATATCAATAAACAAATAAAAATATACATGCATGTATTCTTATAGAGCTTTTACTATATAAAAGTATTGTAAAGATGGCCACAATGGCGGGTGATGGAGTTAAAGAAGTAAATGTCCCACAACAAGCTCCGGCGAGGCCAATCTTTTGCGCCATCCCGAGTAGAAATGTGAAGCGAGGTCGGACTCTCAAAGGTTGGATCCAACTTTTCGTATTCTATAGTATATTTTACCTGGTACTCGCCGTGTTCTTTGGCCTCTGCATGCACTGGATGTTGGGTTCCTTGGACATGACTCTGCCCAAATGGAAGCTGGAAACATCGCTGATAGGCAGCAATCCCAGCATGGGTGTTCGACCACACACTCTGATGCGTGGAATAAGTAGAAATCGCAAAAACAATATGTACTGGATTGAGGAGCTTAACTTATTCTTCGAGAAAAGTAACTACTATTATACGTACGAGTACGATGAGGCCGTCAAGCAATGTGAGTTCAATGAAGTTCTACAGCCAAAAGATGTGTGCGCTGTGGACGTGGAGCAGTTTGGACCCTGCTCGCCAAGGAACTCCTTCGGCTACGGGACAGGGCAACCATGTGTATTCCTCACGCTGAACAAAATGATCCATTGGCAGCCAGAAATCTATGAGGAACCCATTGACTCTATGCCAGAAGATCTGCAGTGGAAAATACAGAGCCAAGCCGGCTCGAGTCGTCAACAAATCTGGGTTTCTTGTCACAATGCAGTGGATGGAAAAAGCCTCGAGCATGTTAGCTACTATCCCTCACAGGGTTTTCCGGCTTTCTATTTTCCTTACGTCAATCAGCCAGGTTATCAAAGGCCTCTGGTTGCAGTCCAATTCGAGCAACTTCCCCGGGGCAAACTGTTGCAAGTCGAGTGCATTGCCTGGGCCAAGAATATAAAGTATAGCAATAACCCAGGGAATCGTAGGGGTTCCGTAGTCTTCGAGATTATGTTAGATAGAGGAAGGAATATGGATATAAATGAAAACTGATAGTTTAGGTCTTAAGTTGTTAAAGGATTGAAGTTGGAATACATATTCGAATGAAAACTGATGAATTGTTAAAGGATGCTCAAGTCGCAACTATTGTCAATAAACGAATGAAAGAAAGATTTATATAAGAAGCTTGAGATGAGTTGTTGTTATAGCTTTGTTATGGGTATTCACTACCAAATGTAATCTCTTATATTACAAATTATTGTTATAGCTTTATTATTATTGATGCTGTGTTAACGTTTTATATATGAATGTTTTTGTATCTTAAGTTTCATAGACTTTAAGTTCCTCTGGAAATATATTCGTTATAAAGATTTAAAAAAAAACGTAAAGTTGAAATAAAAAAAGAAAATTTTTCTAATAAACTTATTTCTATGCAGATTATTGCCCATTAATATTATAACTTACTCAATAACAAAGATAAAATGTTATTCGATTGAAATAAGTAGTTTAACTTCAATAATTATTATAACTATTTCAACTTGTTAGTTCTACAATTTCTTATAAATTGTGTTTGTTTCTTTAATAGGTTAAATGCTTCGTATTATGGTTAAAGGTCGACCTCTATAGCAGATGTTCTGCAGCTGCTGTGCATTTTTATAGTGTTCTCTGTGTCCCATTGCCACTTGGCCAATTTTGGCCATTTTGACCATTTCGAGTCGCCAGTTTTCGTGACTAATTAGCGAAATTTGCGACATCATCATCATGACAGCGGCCTCCGACTTTGTGTGTGTTAAAAAAAGGCCTACATATTGAAAGTGTGTGTGTGTGTGTGTGTGGTCTCAAGCGGCAATCCCTTGAGCCAGTTCCGACCATTTGGCCAGAAGAGTCCCGATGCTCCATTGTCATGCATTTCAAACATCAGCGAGTCGCACTGATTTGAGTGCTTTCCAATTAGAATCTTGCATGCGATGTCGATGTGTTTCCTCTGCCGCAACAGTAGCATAAATGTTCCATATGGGCCTACATCTTTATGATACCCTCTAATGCGTATGACAAAGCGGGTATATTGTTTTCATTCAATTACTTTCCAGGTGTAGTTACTTCTATGGGTTACTTGATAATATTTGCTACTAATATTTGTCTTTTGATTTGCAAAGATAAAGATATAAATTTTTGTTAACAGAATTATGTTATATCTTATATGTTTTATTAACAGTTTTCTTTTAACAGCGTCACTTTAACATAATGCTTATGTTAAGCGGGTATATTGCTTTTATTCATTTACCCACAAAGTTATTTTCTATAGGCTACTTATTGATATTTGAGTAAAAGTTTCTGTTAACAGAATTATGTTAAATCTGATCTGCAATGTTAACAGTGTTACTTTAATGGCGTCCTTTTGATTCGCAAAGAAATGAGTAAGGTTTCTGTTAACAAAATTATTGTCAATCTTATGTGTAATGTTAACATTTTTACCTTGACAGCGTCACTTTAACATTGACCATAGTAATGGTATTCTGTTAACTATCTGTCAACTGATACATACTCTGTACTTTGTCTTGCTTTCACCCCTTACTAATTTCGTTCTCAATTTTTCTTGGAACAAAATGTTAACATGAACCATTAACAGAATTATGTTAAATGTGAACTGTAATGTTAACATATTTACCTTGACAGCGTTACTTTAGCATTTGCCCTAGAATGGTGTTCTGTTAACTATCTGTTAAGTGATATACACCCTCTACTTTCCTTTCCTTTTACTTTTACTCATTTGATTCTCAATTTTTCTTGAAGCAAAATGTTAGCATTAGCAGAATTATGTTAAATCTTGTCTGTTATGTTAACAGTGTTACCTTAACAGCGTCACTATAGCATCTGCTCTTGTATGGTATCCTGTTGAGTAGCTGTTAACTGTTACATAGCCTTTACTTTTCCTTTCTTTTTACTTTTACTGATTTGATTCTCAAATTTTTCTTGGAGTAAAATTGTATCTAAGGAACTTTGAGCTTTAAAGGAGTAGAAGTTATAGGGTATCTTACCGTCGAGCTCTCTCCTAGCTGCTTTCTTTTATGTTTCAGCTAGTGTGTTGGAGCACAGGGTAAGGCACTCAGCAGAGGCACAAGGAGAGAGCAGGAGAGAGTAAGTGGCGCGGAGAGTTTTGGCAAAGCATAGAATGAAAATTCATTGTCGGGAAAACGAAAATGCACAGGGAGAGACAAGCACACAGAAGAAGAGAGCATGAGCGAGGGGTGAGAGCCATCGAGAGAGAGTGAGAGAGCGAACGCTCTGTTGCGTATCTGTAAGATACACGCGAAGCGAAGCGGCGCGTCGCGACGCGCTGCGACTGCGAAGCAACTCAGCTAACTGTAAGATCGCGACCGACTGCCGTTGCTGTCGCCGGCGTCTGGCGGACTTCTGAATCATTGTGCAATTTCTCGTCGTGTACGCCGGACGTGCCACTGCCACAAGTAGCAACATCGTTCTCGTTGTCGTCATCCGCGTCGCAAGACTCGCCCTCGCGAGGCGTCACATTTGAATTTTGAATTCTCGAGCGCGCGCGTCTCTGCCCGTGTGTATCACTGTGTGTGCCTGTGTGTGTGTGTGCTCTACATTTTCTTTTATTTTCCTTTTTTTTATTATTATTATTATTATTCTGTGGTCTCTGTTGTTGACTGGTGCATTTATATATTCGGGATTCATTTTCAACCCAATTGAGTATGAATCCAAGCAAAATCCAAAGAGCAGAGCTCTATAAATTATAAAAATAGTATGCGAAATCCTAGAGGGCATAGATCGACGTCGACCCTGTCCCTAGGCCATGTCACTGCACTACAAATAGATTCCAAATAGAAAACAAAAAACAACAACAACAAAACAAAAACAAGAAAAACCAAACACAATTGACAAACAATCGAGAAGAAGATGAAACTGTGGAAATCAAAGAAGCCGATGGGTGGCTGTGTGCCCGGCAAGTCGAGTGCCTTGAAGCAGGAACAGGAGCTTGCAACCAAGCAGCAGCTGCAACAGGAGAGCAGCAATGGCATTGCGCTGGCGCCCATGCTATCTGGTGAGAGCTTATTCCAATTCCAACTCCAACTCCTACAACTTATTTCTAATCCCAAGACGTGACCTGTGAAGTTTCCAAATCAATCATTAAGTGCGTCCCCCTTTTTTTGGGGGGGCTGTGCGTAGCTTCTACATTTTGTATATTGAATTTTTGTATATTGTTTTTGTTTTTGTTTTTGGTTCGATTTCCCGTTGCTCAGGGTTATCGCATTTCCGCTCAAGGTGCGTCCCGCCGCCTTCGAATGGCCCTCAAGTGCCACAGAGTGTGTTCTACGAGTATGTTTCTAATAAGTTTCCACGTTTTTCCCCAAGCAGAACGCACTGCAAGCATTTCTCCTCATACAGATACATTTTGTATCTGTAAGATACATGTGCGCTGGTCGGTCGCAGTTGGTCGCTGCTGGTCGAGACTTGGCTGGCAACTTGACGACTTGGCCGACTCTTTCAGCTCTTTCAGCAACATGTTTGACATTTTCAATTAAAAATAATTGCTCGCATTTCGTTTTCATTTCAAAAGCTAAATTTTCACTGCAATTTGTCAATTTCGTGTACTGTGCATGCGTACTACTATCTGTCTGTGTGTGTGTGTGTGTTGATGTGCGACTGTGCGCGGGTATGGAATGGAAATGGAGACACAATGACCTGACCACTGATTCACTATTGAGTTGGCCTCTACACAAGATTTGCAGAGCAGCAGCTATCGGTATTGATAACAGTCGGAAAGAGGAAAACTTGTACTTACTTTCACATTTCCCATGTAATTGTGACGTTAAAAGTGTGACGAAATGTTGCTGTTAATGTTGCTGTTAATGAAACTGAAACCTAATACATCTTTTGTGTTAATATCAAAATGATTGCGCCTAGTTTTATACATAGATTGCTTCGAAGTTAAAGTAAATTATCTTTAAGGTGGAAAATTGAATGTATCTTCACATTTCACATGTTATTGTGACGTTAACAGTGTGACGAAATGTTGCTGTTATCTGTTAATGAAAGTGCATCTCAAACTAAATACATCTTTTATATCCATCTATGCTAATATCACAAACATTGTACAAAGTTTTATACATAGATTGCTAACAAGTAAAAGTAAACTATCCTCACAATGGAAAATCAAATGCATCTTTAAGAGTTTTCCTTAAAATACTGTTATAATTTCCATTAAACATTATAATTAATTAAGAGTCCTGATCAAAAGAAGAAAAATATAGCTGAATTTTCCTTGTCTATTTTGGGTCTGTGTGAAACCTTGGATACTGCTCACGACTTACGCAGCACATTTTATATGAGTCTAAAGAGCGGATTAAGCTGCAAGATAGTCTCACATTGCAGTGCGGCGTATTGCTGGGATTGATGGCAGTTACGTTGAGTTTGGGAAGAGTTATGGCACATAACGTTTAACCCGACTCAGCTTTAACTGAACTCGGTTTAATGAATGAATGAAAACGAGACGTTAAAGCGAGTTGAGTGAGGCGACGCTGCTGCTTCTGCTGCTGCGTTACAAAGATACTTGTAAATGTATCTGTATCTGCATCTGCACATTAACGCATTCAGCTGGTTGGAAGGTGCTGGGGTGGGTGCTGTGTGTGGTGTGGCGGGTGTTCGTTGTCGTGGGGCGCGTGTGTGTAAGCTTAAATTGCATTTGATGAATTTATGGCATGGCAAGCGTAATTAAGCATTTAATTAAATATTTGTGATGCGGCGCATTGTTGGCTTCAGCTAAAGATACACACACATACACAAGCAGCGGCCTCCATGCCATTTGCTTGCCTAATCTACTTGCGCGGAATGCCACAGATTGGCGATGAAGTTATGTAGATGCAGGAGCAGCCCATTAGATGCTAACAGCTCACAGTAGCTCTAATGAGTGGCTGAGACAAAGGCAAAGGCAAAGGCAAAGGCGAAGACATTGGCCCACCCATTGCTATAATAGATACTCGTTGATAGGCGGCAATAGATAAAGATACAAATTGTGCTGCAGATACAGATACACCCGCGCCAATTGTCACAACTACCAAACACACAACATAAACAGAGGCGGCCACTCATAAGTGGATGGATTGCCTCTTAGATGGATGGATGGATGGATGGATCGTTGGCCAGATGTCACTTGTTTACACATCGGCAACAACAATAAACACAACAACAACAACAACAACAACAACAACTGCCGCTCTAATGACTCCCTCAATGCTAGAGGGCTGTGTGTAAACAAGGCCTGAGAAAATCGAAAGGTGTGCAGTGTCAATGCACTGCAACCAAATGGCAGCAGATTGACAATCCGTATCTCTGCCCCATCCTATACCTATATACATATACCTATACCTATACCTATATATATATACTCACCCCTCATAATCCATACTCTATATTTTATGGCTTGTTGCTGGCGCACATTAAACACTCATCAAATCAAACATTTAGAAACATTTAGAGTTTCGAAATAGAATTTCGATCGACAACTCCAATAAAATCTATATTTTTATCAGTCAGAGAGCAGACATAAAAATTACCATAGCTATAGATGAAAATTATTGATGAAATGTTGAAATACGCTGAGATACCCCAATTTATTATCTGGCTAAACACAAAATTGTACTAGATTATAACTTAGAGAGGAATTTCTTAGTTTAAGTAGATTTTTAGAACAACAGCGACTTAACAGAAAGCATGTTAAATGACTCTGTAAATGTTAATCGACAGACTTTTTGCTTTCCATTGTTAATCAATTCCTGGAGATATTCCAACATATTTGATTGATAGAACAGATTTTCTTGGTTTAGGCAGAGTTCTTATGCTTCAGAGTTCAACATCCACTTAACAGAAGTATTTAACATGGCTTCTGTTAACTCTGTAAATGTTATTCTAAGTGTTTTATCTTTCTATATTTATTCCTGGAGGTATTCCTACATATAAGATTGATCCATTGAACAGAATATCTTAGTTCAAGCAGAGTTTTTATGCTTCAGAGATCAACATCGACTTAACAGAAGTATTTAACATGGCTTCTGTTAACTCTGTAAATGTTATTCTAACAACTTCCCATACTATTTCTATTCCTGGAGGTATTCATGCATATTTGATTGATCCATTTGATAAACTGACAAACTCGGAACGTGTCCATATAGAAATATTAATGTGCGTGAATTTATGGAATTTGTTGCTGATGACAAAATTAGATGCGATCGTCTTTTGCATGGGCGTGAATGGGCTTTAAGAAGTGCAGCTAGTTCGAGTTTATATATCTCGTAGTTTTTGTATCTGATTCTGTATAGTAGGCAGATGTGCTTAGTTTTTACGAGTTGCATTTGGAACATGATTGATTGGACATCGAAAACGAAATGTTGGTATAATAAAAACTCGAAATAGATTTGTATTCAGAGAAAGACGCAAGCCAAAGGCCGAAAAAAATCGTTTATACGCAGATGGATGATGTTCGCAATGCGTTTGGTTTTGCAGTCGAGCTAAAGCATAATTAATTTGGAAATTAGTTTAATGGCCAATAAATTGAATATACAAATTTTTAAAAGATTTCCAAAAGTTTTCCCAGCTCTAAAAAAACTATATATAAATATATAAGTACGAGTCGTACCCTGAATAGATTCCAGCGCGTTTCACGTCCATCAACAGGTCATTTAAATTGTTGGCGACACTTCATTGTTGATGGGTTTATTTCGTTCCTGGCATTGACTTGGGAGTACATACTATAGCTATAGCTACCAAATGGCTGACATGGGATGGAATGGATGTGGGGATTGGATTTGGTATTGCAATAAAAATCTTGCAAGCGTCGTTTGAGTTTCCCCCAGAGCAACGAGGGTTGCTCAGCCCAAGGGATTTTCATAATGCTCCGCATGTACTTTTCCAACTGCATTCAATGAACCTCCAGTGTGTAGGGGATAGACTTGGGGAACGGTTCGGTCTGGCACTGGGACTGGGACTGGGACAGACATGACGACGCGTCGCTGGCAAATGAATAAACATTAAAATTTGTTTTTCCTATCCGACAGAAGACATGTGAAAAATCGCTGAAATGCCACGATTTTAGACAATCGAACATTTTGTTATGTTGTGTGTATGTGTGTGTGTGTGTGTGAGTGCATGTGTGTTCAGTGTTTGTTTTTCGCCAAGTATAAACAAAGCGCGAGAGCTGCTGCCATAAGTGCGGTAAGAGCCACAGAAGTTGCCACAACAATTTGACGCAATTGAAACGAAATGAGCACAGGCCACCCGCAACCCGCTAGCCACAGCCCATGCCATAGAATTTTCATCAATCCCAGCAGTTGCAGCATTTGGTTTTGTTTATGGAATACACACGCACACACAGACACACACACACACAGATACACACACAGAGATTGCGTCTGCAATTCCGAGAGCGACTCTTTTGTTTTCGGCCGCATCAAATCCTTTCGGGTGTCGCGCTCATTAAGCTGCCACACCAAACGGAAGCAACAATCGGCGACAACTGCAACAACAGCAGCAACAACTGCAACACCAACACCAACAACAACAACAACATCAACAACAACGACTGCAACAGCAGCAACATCAGCTGAGACCAAAGACAGAGGCGCAAAAAGTGTGCAGCTGGGCAAAGGCAAATGACATTGACTGCCTGCTACAGTGGAACCAAATAGCTTTAAATTGGATTAAAATTTTATATAGAGATCGGAAAAATCTGTCTGAATATATGTCTATAGATATTTGGGTAAAGTTTCTTATTAGACTTTAATATATATAAAGTATTTAAAAGCAATTTTGATGAGACTGTTTCATATTCTTTTGCTTAAAATAAGTCAACGACATTTTCATAAGGAAATCTGAACCTTAAGCTGATCAGTATTATATATACCAAATATAGTATACTCTATTTGTATTATCCCTAAAATCGATGAAAGAATCTGGCAAACAAAGACCTAGAACTATATTCTATATAGCATATATATATATCCTGTTTCATTCTATCTACTTTTCCTTCTTATATGAGAAATGTTATTAACATCTGTCAGTTTACGTTCCTAACAGAGTCAAATGTTATGTTAACGTAGTTGGTACGCTATGTTAAATCATTAATAACATTTTGAGCTAGATATGCAATTGTTAGTAACATCAAAAGACTTGCCTTTGTTTCCTTTTGTTAGCTGTAGCTTTTTCTGCTGCAGTTGCTGCAGCTGTTTCCATAGTGTTGCAAGTTTACGATATTGCAACTGCAACTGCGAGTGCTGTGGCAATTGTTTACATTTGTGCGCGAAATCTTTGTCCGGGACGTCAGTCAACGTGTCGGTTATTTAGTATTTAGAATTGAAAATACATAAACATTATAAAAGGAAAGTCAGCGTTCAGAGCCCTCGCTGATTGCAGCTACTGCATACTCATTTATACATTTATCCAGGGCGCTGGAGACAGGCCCTTAAACCTATACAAAGGGATATCTACACACAAAAACACAAACACACACACACACACACATGCATACAGAGAATAAATGGAAATTACGTGCAACGATATGGATGCATCTTTTGGAGGCTGGCAGGGAAAACTGTCACAATTTCCACGTTTGCTAAAAATAGTAACAAAAACAAAGCAGCAACAAATACAAAGCCAAATTATCATCATCATCAAGTAGATCATCATCACCATACAGAAGGCATACGATTAATGTAATTTCTTGTTGTTGCTTTTCTTTTTGTTTTTCTTTTGCTTGCTGCAAGTTTCTTGTTGCCGTCGTCTACCGTTTTGGATTAATTTGTAGAGCTTGTCGCAGGCGTCGACTCCATCCAGAGTCCATCAGCCATCAGCCATCACCCGGCACCCATCTGTCCTCCACTGTTCTCCATAAGGCATTCCTACATACATTCACCATAATTATTGTCTCTGTATATGTATCTGTATCTGTATATGTATCTGTATCTGTATATGTATCTGTATCTGCTTCTGTGTATCTTCTATCTATTTGACATCCACAAGTACCATCCAGCTTCGTCGTCAGACTCGCAATTTTTGTCAACGCCATCTGCACGTGTTAATTGTGAATGCTGGGAATGTGCTCTGCGCTCTCTGAGATATTTGAGAGATATTCCTCTGAGGCAAAGGAAAAGCTGCTTAAATGATTAAAGATACAATATCTTAACTATTAATATAAAGGTCATCAGGTAATGTGATTAGGAGACAGTTTGGTTCAATTGATTGAGTTGAGCTTAAGGAAGTTTCTGCTTCTACTCTGAGGATTGTTCGAGTTCGATTCTCTTTCTCAATGTTTCCTTTCACAGTAAATAGTAAATCTAAATATATAGAATAAATATATATTTGTACTTTGTATCTTAACTTTGAAGCTGAGTTGCTTTCAACAATAGATATAAAAAGTAACAATTTGGTTTTATAACGATTTGCTTCGAGTATCTTTGAGGTAATAACTGATCCTGACTTATCATCTTAAGTGTTCTTCTATAGGCACATCATGCTATGCATTTTTATGTTTAACAAATAAAACTAATGACCGATCGATAAACTACATTTATATCATGTGGAGACCCCAGAACATTTACATATCTAACAAAGTTATCAGTGGACGAACGAAACGCCTTTAATTATGTCAAACGTGAAGTTGACATAAACATAGATATTTATATATAGATATATATATATATATATATATATATATAGTGGTATCTATTGAATGCAAATGGTAATTGCAGCTGACGTGGAGGCGGTGGTGGGGCAGCTTATCGGGTAACGAAAGTCAAGAAGTCGAGAGTCCCAAAAAATCCCGGTTCGGTACGTGCAACGGCTGTGCGGCCGGGGATTGGTTATGGGCTATTAACATTTCGGGGCATAAATCTGTGCCCCTTACGCTTTTAGTATATGGTAAAGTGAGTATGAGTTTGTTTGCCAACGATAAGCGAGAGAGAGGCAACTGCTGGGAAAGTGTCGCATGCACATGCACAACTCTAAGCCCATATGTGAGCATGTATATCCAAGGGAAACGAAGCGGGGAATTGGGTATCTTAGGGAAAATGGTCTCTTGTGCAAATGAAAATGTTGTGTGTTGCGTGTTTTATTTGCATTGCTCTTCATTAAGTGTATATGAGGGGACAGTCAACGCCAATGATCCGCCCCTGGCCCTTTGGCCCCATAGGGGTGGCCTCTGCCTCCTTGAAGCAGCCGAAGCAACTGAAGCCCTGGCGACAACAACTCCAATGGGCATAAATCAATTTTGATGCAACGTTTCTACGTTCCTTTTCAGTGCAAAATATCTCCAGCAAAAGGCGTCATAATGAGCAAATACAAGCATATGTGTATGCACAATACATACATTCGTATGCTTTCATACATATGTACATATTTAGGATGTACGACCCTCGGCTCGGTGGCATATGATATACTCAGCGAGCCATGAGGCATGACACTGTGTCTCCTGTCTCCAACCAATTCATAAATATTCTTAAAACAGGGCTGGCAGCTTTCAAAACTGAATTAAACAAGGAGCCACTCGACTGTTAATAAGACTGTTAATAACATAACTCTGTTAAACGTACATTTGTTTTAACATAAGATGAAGATTAAACTATTTTCAACGAAATGAGATGCAACTTACATCCAACTTTATAATCTATTCCTAACCTAACAATGTTACTAACATACACAACATAATTGAGAACTGTTAACAACAGATTTCTGTTAATTTGACATTTAATGTAACATAAGGAGGAAGTATACCATAAGGAACTGTTTCTCAGCGTGCAGCTTAGAACTAACTTCTTAACATAATAATGTTATTAACATAGACAACATAATTGAAAAATGTTAATAACATTCTGCAGCTTAAACATAACATTGCATGAACAATCTGAGTTCCAGTAAACAACCATTGAATGTGCCACTTAATAATGTTATTTATCGCTGAAGACGAACTATTTGCGTTTTATTGCTTACGGAACTAGTTCATTTAGCGGGTACTTAGTTCAGCTGCTGTTCAGCCCTGCTGGATCGGTTTTTTATGGCACTCATCAAATAAATGTCAACGTCTTGCTAAATACTTGAGGATCTCAATGCAGTAGCTGCAACTGCTGCATGCCTCCGGCTTGCAACACGCCCCTGCAAATGCGTTTTTTGCACGCAAGGGTCGCCCCTTGCCCCTTTGCCCCATTCCAGCAGTTCAGTTCAGTTGAGTTCTGTTCAGTTTAGTTCAGTTGAGCGGCTGTTGCACTTTGGCTGCATCCGCTGCCCTTGCAACTGTCCTGCCTCGCAAGGGGCAACGGGGCATGTGAGCAGCACTCTGCCCCCTTTTGTTGCGGCTTTATCAGATGTTGACATTTTTTGCGGAACCACACTTGAGTTCATTTGCAATAATTGGTTTTTCTTGTCGTCTCCGCCTGTTGCAGCCCTGCCCCTGCCCCTGCGAGCCTTCAACTGGTCCCTACATAGATTCTGTTGTGAAATTTTTGACATATTTTCACGCTGAACGCATAAACTCTGCCGCGCTCTAACTGTCGTCCATTATAAAGTGTGAGGTTAATGGACACATGGATATAAGATTAAGGTGGGGCCAACAATGGGCACATGAATGCCTTGTTCCAATTCTGCTAGTAACTCACTTTCAGTACTGGAGAACGGGTCGGGTCTCTCTCTCTCTCTCTCTGTCTTCTTAAGTAAAGTTGTTTATTGCGTCAGTGCTGGACTCAAAGGAATAGCAAGCAGTCGAGCTGTCAGTGTTATATGGTACACAATATGTCAATCAATCGCCATACATTAAGTGACCCACATTGAAATCAAGAGATCACCTGTCAAAGGGGGAAATCCACATCCACATCCACACAGAGCATATGTGAGTGAAGAAGTTTCGCAAAGCAAAGGGATTGCTGGAGGCGAGTTTCTCTAGTTAAAATCTACTTATTTCAGATCATTAACAGAAGAATGTATTCATCGGGGTGGAAGATAGCATCGGAGTCTGGTTAGGGGAATGAGCTTGAGATTTGAATGATGTCTATTTTCAAAGTAAATGTGGCAAAGCGCTCTGTGGCATGTCTTGCTGCAAATGTACCGCAAATGGTGGCCCACAATGAAAACAAAGACAACAACAATAACAGACCCCCAGCGATCTGTTCCGTCGAACTATATGTAGAGTTTACTGTCAGTCAGAAGATCTCGGTTCCTGGTTGGGTCTGGGCGGCCTTCAAGTGCTGCCATTCATGTTTGGCAGCCTGTCCAAAGGTCCAACTGTCCATCTATTTTAATCAGGCCGGGCAAGTGATCCGTGATCTGTTTAATTGCCAGGATTACCAACAGCCAGGAAGTGGCAATCTCCCCCCTCTCCCCTCTCCCTATTAACCGTATGCTATAGCCAATCCCCAACCATTGAAATGTTGCGGCTGAGCGCAATTTCCGCCATTTGGGCGCACAACGTGCAACTGTCGCCGATAAATTTAACAGCGTCTGCAGCGACAACGTGCAACAGCAACGGGCAACTGCAACGGGCAACTGCAACGTGCAACATGCAACGCCGAATGGCAAATACCGTTTGCACATTTGAGCAGCGAGTGGCCATAAAATGAGCGGACAGTAAAGCTAATGCAAAGCACCAAAATAGTTTTTCCATTTAATGGTTTTTCCCCGCTTTTCCAGACTTCTTCTTCTTTTAAACGGAACTGCAAATGGCTTCGTCAGTTTTTCTGCCAATTTGCGTTATTCCTAATGAAGTCACCAAGCACTTTGCCACCCAGCAGCAACTTGAACACCAACTAAACTATGAAATTTTCTCTAACTGGAACAAACAATTTGAAACTAGCTGAAATAGTGAATAGTATTGAATGTATTTAAAATGAAATCTGTTTGAGTCTTATTCGTTCTTCGGTTGGAAATTTTAATATAATTTTCTGTAAGTAATTTTAATATTCTTCTAGTATTTGAAATGTTGTAAAAGATCTAAAGAAAGATCTAAACGAAAATAGTTTTTGTATAAACTTTTTATTAAGATTCTCAACCATAAATTTATTTATTTTAAAGGAGGCTTAGTTTGTTTTGGATGTTCTGTTCCATTGGTCATATAAATATGTTGAAATTATGATTTCTACTTTGGACATAATCATATTTTCATATATTATCACTTAAGTTAAGTTACAGCCTCATTTTGTCAGCCTCTTTATAAGATCTCCTGCATTAAGAAGGGATTTATATAGAAAAAAACTTTCATCATTTGAGATCGTTTTTGATCCATTTTATATACCCAACTTTACAATAATATAGTTCATATTTTTTTATTTTTTTAGACGTCAATCGAATTTGAGGGATTTTTAATTTAAAATAAAGAATATTCGCGCTTTTATTGAAAAAAATAAAGTTAGATCTAAGAAAACTATTAAAAGAAAATAAATTTTATTTGCAAGTGTTGGAAACTAAATTCAAATCTAACCGCTTGAATGGCAAATGCTTAGTATAAACATATATTTGTAGTACAAAAAAAAAAAAGTATATACATATATTTTCGAAAACTAATCGCACACACGATTTCCGCTCGGCGTATCCAATGAATTATGTCAAAAAAAGAAAATTGTGAGAAATAAAAGAAATATCAAAATATATAAAAACTTGTAGCGCCGTTGAGCGGCGCCACTGTTGGAAATGAAAATCAAAATGAAAAGCCACATAAAAATAGCGAAAAAAAATGGTAGGAAAAAAGAGGAGAATACACGAAAATATATAAAAACAACTCGTTCCAAAAGTCAGCCGAGAATTGTAAATATAGAAATGTAAAATGACTTCAAAGCGAATGTGGCAAAGTGGCAAAAAGGAAGCCGCCAAATGTCAGAAACTGCAACATAATGTGCAGCCAAAAGAGGTACTAAAAAATTGGCAAACCCCTCTACCTAACCCCTACACTTCGCTAGAGTAAAAACCAAAAAGAAAACTCAATGAAAAACAAGTAAGAAAAGTCAAACTGAACTGCTGATTGACCACAATATACCCTATACTTAGCTCTGAGGGAGCGTTTACAGGATATTAGAACATCGGATTCATGCAGCCAATTTCCCTGGAAATAGTTGCTCCACTTAAGTTTTTAGTACTGAGAATTTGATGGGATTGATATTTCCAATATTAATATACTTATATATAACAATATATCATATAATATATACAATATATAAGATATAATAAAGATAACGTGAATATCAAAAGGAAGTGCAATACAATTAATGCCAAATTTTCATTAGAGAGTATTTCTATAGACTTAAATGATTGCTAGAGCACTCTAGAAGGATTCCATAAGTCTGAAATAAACTGGATTAGATTATGGTATTGAATATATATAAGAATCTAGGAGACAATACGGTCATACCCCTTAGCACTTTGGTACTAAGGTCTTGGTTTGCTTCAACTAGGATCAAGACTTGGATAAAGATTTATAGCTTAATTGATGGCTTACAGTTTAAAAATTACCTCCTTGATACAATCATATAGATTAAACCAACTTGTATATACCCTTTCTACCTATTTTGCTAATGGGTACAGGGTATAAAAATAAATTATCGTAGGTATATATAAAAAATCGAAGCGCGCCGCAAAATGTAGCGCAAATGTCCAAACCCCAAACGCAAACACCGAAAGTATCTAAATACATACAATGTGCACACATAGATACACACTTGTGTGTGTGTGTGTGTGTGCACGTGTGTGTGTAAATACGAATCTAGGCGAATGTATCTGCAAGATGCGTGCGTTGTTGTTGTTGTTGTGCCACGCAAATGAAGCGAAACGTAAAAGTTTCGACGTTACGTTTTTTAGCTTCTCCGCCCTTGTCTTTGGTTTTCCCCCTTCCCGCTTTGCACCTTCTTTTTTTCTGGTTTTTGTTTTTCGTTTTATTTGTTGTTATTGCTGTTCCTTTTGTTGTTTGCTTTTATTCTTTTTTCGTTTTTCTTTTTTGCCTAATTATTGTTTTTGTTTTTCATACTCGGGCAGGCATTAAGAAAAACTTTATGCGCCATTGAAGCGTTCAAAAATAAAAGTCGCGTCCGCAGCGACCGCCGTATACGTCAAAGTTGTGTATATGCCTATATATGTGTGTGTATGGTGTGTGCTTGTGTGTGTTTTTGAGGTGTGCGTCTGTTTTTCTCAGTTCTTTACGCACATGGAGGGCAATGGGCAACAGGCAACACGCAACAGGCAACAGGCTACAAGCAACGCCACAATTGTTGCAGATCGCGCATACGCCGCGTGGTCCCAAAGTGTTGCCACACCAATGAAAGTAACGAAAGTGCGTCTGAACAAAGGGTTGCCAGAGATAAAGCGAATAACAAATATACTTATTATAGTTAAGATTTAACTGGAGATCTGTCAAAGAAAGGAAATCCCGGAAGTTAAAGTTTATATTGTTTACATTGGAAACTGAAACAAAGTCGTAATTCGGTATGAGAACTGATCTCATTATGCCTCTTGTTTGTTTGGGTATTATTTCAAGAAATATGGTTTCCTCATTTCTTCTCCCATAACAAAGAATATACTCGTACATATACATAGAATGCCATCTGCAGTTGCTGGCGCAAAAACACATGAAAACATCATAAAGATTAATTGATTTATTAATCATTTCAGTTGAGTTTCTTTTTTTGGTTAATGTTATTTGTGATGGAATTTTAATTGAAACAGTGGCCACGTTGAAGGTCGCATATTGAAACAAAATTCATGTGACTCATCCGACCAGGTTCTCCACCCATCCAGGTGGGCGTGTCCAATGCGTTGGAAGCGTGTTCTGGTGCCGGAAAGGCGAATTTCCATGGTAGAAATTGTTGGGTTCTTTGATCTTTTGACGCTTTTTGGTGTTGATGAATAAATTAAGAATTGCACTGGGGGCCCCCAGTGAGGCTGCCGGCTCTGAGTACTCTGTACTCATCGTACGGTCTGTTGGTCTTCTTTCTTTCCTTTGACAGCCGTTGGCGAAATTCTGATGTTTCTTCATTTTCGGGTGGGTGTGTGTCTGTGTTTGTGTGTGTGTGTGTGTGTGTGTGTGTGTGTTGTTGGTCAATGACCGTCATTGGATGCAACACCTTTGATGTGGATTTCACGCCTTGATTTTTGTACTCACCAGTGATTACTTCTTACCAATTGCAGTTGACCGCGCCATGAGCCCCGCACAATCCGAGGACTCCGGCCTGGCACCGGAACGAGGCACAACCTATGCAACGATCACCCTGCCACGCAATGCTCTCCACTTGGCCATCAGTTTTGCAGGTAAGTCAACTACTGGTCATATATATATTTATAAGTGGGCTTAAGATATGGCAATTAAAAGAGTTTCAAGTGGCAGCCTAATGGCCCACAGAGGCCCACACATAATATTATTATGATGGCAGCCCGTTAGCAAAAGAATTTAAAAGATACAATGGATAATTGGTATTGGGATTGAGATTGGGATTCAGTTTGAGATTGGGATGGAAAACAGCAGCCCGCATATTTTGTATAATTTGTGATTTTTGACAGCTGTCAGTGGAAATTAACATTGATTGAGAGATTCTCAAATAAATACAATTATGCTATATCAATTTGTAGGCCAGCTAAGGGTTGGCCCTAAGCAGCTGTAATAACTGTACAGTACAGTGGGATGAAAGTGATTGAAGTTAGTTTGAAATTGAAAGTATTTCTTAAAGTGCATAAAACTCACTTTGAGCTGGATATATGGGATGTAATTCGAGGAGAGTTCTTTTCAATTATATTATAGTCCATAAAGCAGCAGCATCTCCTTCTAGTAAAGCTGGTCAAAGGTCATTCTATTTGGCCAGGAAGAGAATGGATCAATCCTTGGGAACAATCATACAAACTCTTTAGTGCAGAAAACTGACTTTAAGCTGGATATATGGGATGTAATTCGAGGAGAGTTCTTTTCAATTATATTATAGTCCATAAAGCAGCAGCATCTCTTTCTAGTAAAGCTGGTCAAAGGTCATTCTATTTGGCCAGGAAGAGATTGGATCAATCCTTGGGAACAATCATACAAACTCTTTAGTGCAGAAAACTCACTTTAAGCTGGATATATGGAATGTAATTCTAGGAGAGACGTTACAATAGTAGCTTCTATTTCTAGGAAGAGTCAAGCTAAACAGCAGAAAGGTTCAGTCTTTATACAAATTCCTTTGACTATTTATATAATAAATTCATATGAAAGGAATGTTAAGTTGACGCTGTTAAACTTGAAGATGTTTTACTGCCTGGAATTATGAAATGTTAGACACGTTGTTTGTGTCTGGTTGTAATCTTGTTTAAATCCCATTCGTATAAACCAGATACATGTACTCTTTCAAAATTATTGCTCTAGCTTTATCGATTGGAGTCTTAGGCAATTTATTTACTTGCTACAAGTGGGTTGGCCCTGCTTTAATTTGCGGTTCTTGTTTGGGTCTTTTTGGGGCTGGGGCTGTTTCATATTGCGGTCTGGTAGTCTGGTAGTCTGGCGGTCTGGCTGTCTTGGGGTCTTGATCTCCAGCCAAAGTGAGCCGATACGATTTGAATGCGGAACGCGTCCATGTCGATAACGACGGCAAATGTTGTTGTCGTCGTCGTCGTCGTCGTCGCCATCGCCACTGCCAAAATAAATCATCATTTGAATGTGCCACCCCCTCAGCAGCCCGCTGGCGGGTCGAGTCTGTCGACTGCCAGACATTATAATACATATTTTGTCTGCATCCGAATTTGTAGTTCGTCGACTACAATTTTTATTTCGTTTCCCTGACTAATCTCGACATATTGCGAGAACAAAAACGGGAGCGCATTGGCCACGGCTAGCCGAGAGCTGGCGGCATGCCACTGTCTCAGCCTCGCAGAGGAAGAGGAGGCGGACCAGGAGGGTGATAGGGAAGCGGAGGATTAACCCTAGCATATGGAACTGGACCAGAGCCGGACTAGACTAGTCCGGGGTTCCAGTCCCCATATGACGTAAGCATCAACAACGTCTGAGACAGTGACGTCTTGTTGTCGCCTTCGCCATTCTAATGCTCGACCAGGGAGGCAGAGGCAGAGGCAGCGACGGAGGCGGCGACAGAGGCGGAGGCGGAGGCCAAGTGTTTGGCTGGCAAGTCGCCAGCAGCGCATCCAATCCCAATGGCTGCCCTGTACACGAGTTGTTTGTCAAAGTAGCAACTCGGCCAGTCGCTTTTTAACCATACATTTATTTACGAGTAGTTTTGCTTTTTTTTTCTTCTTGTTTTCCTTTATTTTTATTTGGTGTTGACCAAAAGACGCGTCAGTGTCGCATGACGAGCCGCTGACAGATATCGAAATGGAGACCAAGGCAACAGCCAGTCTGGCCAGCTAAACTAATCAAAACTGTAAATGATCTGGAAAAATATCTATTAGTATATCAATTATTTGGAAATCGGATTTAGCGAGTTAAGTCCGACAAATATTTCGAGAGTTTCCAAACAAGTTTCTTTGATATGTTTTACTGCAGAAAAAACTGTAGAAAAACTTTGTAGAAAACTGATTTCAAAAAGTGTAGCAGAATATATATAAGAATCGTTAAGAACCCTTTAGACCCTTATATGGCCTGTAGAAAGATCTGAAACAGAGTTTAGTATACAGCCTCTTGGTAGATATTTGAAATAACCTGCTCATCAGAATATCTATCTGAAATCAAAAGAAAGACCTATGTACTGAACTATATGGAGAAAGATATACAGAAAAATCGACAGAAAGAGCTACAGAAGATCTATAGAATGATCGTAAAGTGAGATCTGTAGTAAGACCCACGAAAAGATCAGTATAAATATCTATACAAGATCTATCTACTGATTTATATACAAAAGAATGTACAGAAAGATCTGTAGAATTATCTGTAGCAAGATATTTACAGAGAGATCTGTAAAGATCAGTAAAAAGATCTACAGAAAAATCTATGTCAAGTTTTACAGAAAGATCACCAGAAATATGTACTGAAAGATCCACTGAATTATATACAGAGAGATCCTTGGAAATGCCAACTCAATGGCTGAAAGATGTACAGAATGATCTGTAGTGAGATCTGGAGAAAAATGCTAAGAGAAATCTGCAGAAAGATCTACAGAACGATCTGCAAAAAGATGTAAAGAAAGATCTATAGAATTATTGATAGAAAAATCTACTGAATGATCTGTAGTGAGATGCATATAAAGATCTGGAGAAAAATGTAAAGAGAGATCAACAGAAGAATTTGTTATATTAATTACTTATTAGTGCCTTAATTATATGGGAAGGATATCCTTTGGGTATGATATCTATGATAGGAAAACTCAGGTGAAACTGTGCAAATTAGTAAGAATCTTTTCAAAATAGAATATAGACAAAATCGATGTAAAGAAAACGTAAAGAAAACGAACTGCAGCTGTCAGAAGACTTGATTAATTTCGCTCGAGTACTAAGATTAATGGGAACTCTTTGATTAACACTTGGAAATTTGTTTATTTTAAGTTGTTGATGGGCAACGATTAATCTGACATTGAATTTTCACACATTAACAACAATCCACAGAGCGGAATGATCTGTCCTATCCACCTGTTATTGGGGCACTTAATCCAGTGGGTCATGCGGCCGATTTCTTGGCGCCAGGTGATCGTCTGCACCAGATCGATGGCATCTCGACAATTGGCCTGAGCAATCAGAAGATTATGAGCATGCTCTGTGCCAATGGAGCAGACACGGCTCCGGCCATTGTGGAAATCGAATACTCCTTGCCCGAATGCAGTAAGTGTGATATTATTCTAAGGGATTTCCATATAATTTCTCTCATTTGTTGTTGTTGTTGTTGTTGCAGCAGTTTCCCAAAATAGTCTCTATGTTACCTCGAAACTGGCACAGATCACCGTAGAGCGGGAGAGCGGTTGCCTGGGCTTAACGCTGCGGGGCGGCGCCGATTATCCACTGATCGTCACCCACGTGAGACTCCAAGGCCCCGTCTATAAGACGGGCCGCATCAAGCCCGGCGATCGTCTGCTGCGAGTCGATAACGTAAGTGTCTCTCTCTCACTCTCACTCTCACAATGATGGGAAACACCTGCTGTCTGCTGTCGACAGTCGCTTCCGTTGAACCATTTCCGAATCCGGATCATCCTCACTAAAATATTTCCATTCTCCTCTTTAGATCTCGCTCATTGGGAAGACGCTGGCCGAGGCGCAGCAGATCATTAAATGCGGTCACGTTTCCGGCTACACAAATCTAACCATTGAATATGATGTCTCTGTCGTCCAGAGCGTCGAGTTCTCAATGGGGCCGCTGCTTATTGAGATCGAACGACCCATGAACGACAAGTTGGGCCTGGTGCTCTGCAACTATACAAGCGCCTGCCCCAGCTCCTCGGGCACAGCTTCCAGTACCGACAAAATCGATGAGGTAACCCAGTCGGGTATATATATAGCTAGCATACTACCCGCCAGTATTGCCGATCGGTGAGTTCAAAAACCAGAGTCATGATTTTCATGGCATAAACGCTGTCAATTTGGAACTGATTCCATATTCAAATTGAACATCGCTTGTCGTTTCTAGCTGTGGCGCCTTATCAGTTGGCGATCAGGTGCTCTCCATCGATGACACAATGATCGAGCACACTGCCTACACTCCCGATGAGGTAATGACCATATTGGACACCAGCACAGGACGGGGCTACACACAAATGCAGATCATGCCGGCTCATGCGCTCGCGCGACGCGGTAAGTTCCACGATGCAGTTCCAGTTCACCAGTGTCTACTGATTCCACTGGAGCAGTGCTCAATCGGTTCTGTTTTTTTTTTTTGGCTATCTAAACAATCCGATCGCCAACTGCTTGTGAAATGCCAAAAGGCTTCCAAAGCGGACGACCAAAAATGGCACTTTGAAGGTCTCGCAGCGTGGGCGTCTGGCTAATGAACAGCCAATATCTAAAACAATACGCTTCATAGTCAAGAGGGCTGTTTGAGAGGATTGTGGAATAATATATATATATAATATAATATCTTTCAAGTCTTGTCAGAGGAAATCATTTTGTTAGCATAGAATAAACCATTGTTTATGCTTTTGCTCAGGATTTGTTCCCTTGGTTAGATTTACTTATTTATTTATTGTTTATATATATTTTTGTTTTATATTATTTATTTTTTCATACTAATATTGATGACTAAGTTTAGAAAACTTAATCTAACACAAGATTAAGTAGCACTGGCTGCAAAAGACCTTGGGCTATATTCAAGTATTTCAACTTAAATAGAAACTTTATTATTAATTTGTTTAATGATAATACTTGGAGTATATAGAAAAGATTTATTTATTTTATTTATTATTATTATTTATTTTTATTATTTAATTTAGAGTCTCCTACAAACAGTCAACTGAGAGAAACAAGTTTATTATAAATTTTTAAAAGTAAAATGGAAATTAAAGGGTAAAAAGTAAAAGGTCTGAGGGTATTATTAAATATGATAATAGAGGCTTCTTTTCGAAGTAGAAGTCCCAATCATACTACGAACTATGCTTAATTTAACTTCTAGCTTTACTCTAGAACACCTTCTTGATAGTTTTCCCTAGCTGCTTCAGTCATTGGTCAAAAGCTAAGGCCAAAAATTGTGTAATGATCTTTTTTAGTTGCCTTTTTTTCAAAATAGAAAAGAATTTCACATGAAATCTCTACATATAACTAATTATTTCAAGACTTAAAAGCTTTCCTTATCAAAAGTAATGAAAATTTTGAGTAATATAGTTATTCTGAATATAGATACTCTGAATAGTGTAGAATAGTTTCCGTTCATATTTGAGCATATTTCCATTTCTGGCATAGTTTATTTGTCTAGCCTTGACTGTTTATAGAGTATAAGTACAATATATATATATAGAACTGTTTGATCAACCCTCGCTGCAGACACATTAATGCCAATCAATTTGTGTTTGAGTGCCATGGAGAAGAGAGACGAATAATTCAGCTTGGTAGCGACAATGGACTACGACTAGTTGGGCCGTAAATTCTTAAGAAAGATCGACAGGAAAATAAACAGGCAGCGGCGCCCTGTCAGAGCAGACGCACACTCACTACTTCTTCTTCTTCTATACATATGTAACTATTTACCCAAGTGTGTGTGTGTGTGTGTGTGTGTGTGTTTGGCTAAGCTGTGGATTAACTGCAGTCAAAGTGGCCGAACTATTTCTCACACATGGCCATCAGATGGGAGAATCGACCCCGGGCGATGGTGTGTTAAAAGCTTTGGCCAAAATTGGGCAGGAAGGCGGCCTTTTAATAGTGGATAAGCGACAGCTGGGCGCAGAGGGGCGTCCAAAAATAGCTGGGCCCACAATTTAATGTTCATCTTCCCGATTTGGTCTATCCACAGGTCACACAGCGCTGGGCAGCCCCAAGTATAGCTTCAGCACCCTGGAGTCACGCAAGTCCACTGGCAGGCAGCGTCAGCGCTTCGTGCGCAAGAGCTCGTTGCCCCTGGAACAGAATGGAGGAGGCGGTGGTGGTGGTGTTGGCGGCGGCATCAACAACGGCGGCAGCTCTGCTGGCGTTGGCAACAATAATCCAGGCAATGGACACACGAGCAGTCTGGGTCTGTGCCGTGCAGAAAGCTTCCCGGTGCTCCTCGATTGCAGCCAGGGCGCTGGCATTGTGCTGGGCGCTGCCAGCAGCTGTGGACGCGCCGTCAGCATCGCACAGATTCTGCCGGATTCGGTGGCGGATCGCAGCGGCTGCATACAGCCGGGTGATCGCATTGTGGCCATCAATAAGATGTACAGCCTGGATGCGGTTGCCATGCGGCAGCTGCTGGAGGGTCGCACTAGCAATGCGGCGTTGTCCGCTGCGGCCAATTGGCTGGAGCTTGAGGTGGAGTTCGATATGCCAGACGCGGTGGTGCCCTCCAGTGGTGTCTTCAATGTGAAGCTGCTGCGTGCGAGTAAATCCGGCCTGGGCTTGAGCGTCAGCGGCTCCAGCCATGCGGGTCTGGTTATATCGGATGTAAAAATGGGCAGTCCAGCTCATCGCTGCGGCTCCTTGCGCCCAGGTGACATACTGCTGGCCGTCGATCAGCATCCCGTGCAGCACTTCAATGTGGATGCGCTGCTGAAGGAGCTGCCAACGCCCGCGACCAATGCGGACTTCACAACGCTCACCATCAAACGGGTGGTGCTGCCCGACTTTCTGCCCAGTCCCATCTACAGCAACTGCACCACTGCCATCGCCGGCGAGAACGACCTCTACAGCAGCGCCTATGTGGCATCCAAATATGCGGAGGTCAAGTACAACGATTGCATCTCCATGAAGTCAAGCACACCGCAGCCGGACTATTTCCGCGGACCCAGCATGGATGAGACGGGCAGCCTACAATCTGTCCAACTGCGGCATGTGGCTGGTGGTCCAAATGGTGTCTGGGCCAATGGCTGCTCCAATAGTCGCTCCTTTGCCGCCCCGCCGAACACACAAAGCCTGACCACCGAGCTGCCCGAGGAGGACGATGAGGTGGATGAGCGGGACCTCGAGCCACATCACTACGGCGGCTACGAGCTGAACCGATATGCCAGGTGAGTCTCCCTAAGATTAAGCGATGTTTCTCAGTCTAATCCTAATCCTTTCACAGTGTGGATTGCACCGCTCTGCCACCGCCAATGGAGAGCAAGGTCTATGGCTCGGCGGCCAGCTCCAGCAGCAAGAGCAGCGGCAGTAGCCTGCACCAGATCATCTTCACGGTGCGGCTGGAGCCCAAGGGCGGACTCCTGGGCATAACCCTGGCTGGCAGTGAGGAGATTACCAAGCCAATAACAATAAGCGGCGTCGTCGAGGGTTAGTCCTAAGCCAGAACTCTTGTTCATCCAACTGATTCGTCTCTTGTTTTACAGGCGGAATTGCGCATAAGAATGGTCAGATCCATGTGGGAGATCAGCTGCTGGCCATCGATGAGCACTCGGTGCAGGGCATGCCTCTGTCGCATGCAACCAGCCTGCTGCACAACCTCGGCGATCTGGTGGATCTGAAGATACTGCGCAGCCACGATATCAACAATAGTGCGGCGGGCAGCGGTGCGGGATTGCCCCAGGCACAGGCCATCTATGCCAAGGTGCAGCGTCGACCGCGGAGTCCTTCGGCCAACACGGAAGCGAGCAACAACAATGGCTCTGGAGGTGGCTCTGGCAAGGACAACCAACAGCAGCGCATATTTCATGTCACACTTTACAAGGATAAAGTCTATGATGACTATGGATTCTCCGTATCCGACGGATTATACGAGCGTGGCGTCTTCATCAATCGCATACGCAGCGGCGGCCCGGCGGACATGTGTGGCCTGCTCAAGCCCTTCGATCGCATCATGCAGGCAAGTACTGGGTATCCTTCATAGAATCAACCCATTCTAATCCTCCTCCCACAGGTTAACGAGATGAAGACGCAGGACTTCGATTGCTGCCTCACAGTACCGCTTATCGCTGCCGCCGGCGACAAGATCGAGATGATAATGCAGCGCACGGAATGAGAGGCGATCTGAGCCAAAAGAATTATTCTTTATATATGTTTTTTTTGTAATCTTTAACTAGTTGTATCTTAAGTCTTAGCGCTAAGTGCCAACTTGTATCTAACCAATGTCACATCGAGACGGTTAGCCACATCCGTAATCCGTAATGCGTAATCTTGAATCCAGCAATCCGTAGCTCTCCCCTTGAACTGCCCTGGATATGCCTTAACTAATTTTAACGACAATAAGTTTTATGCCGAGCTCTTCCTAAGTGCCTGCAATATATATATGCCATATATATAATATTATTTTTTTTTCAATATCATTGTCTATCCTAACCAAAAAAGTTTCATCTTTGCATAGATCCATATGAAAATAATTTAACGTTTTATTTTGTTTAGTTTTATAAATAAAAATAAAAAAAAAATTGATTAAAAAATAAACGAAATTCACAAAGGCAAAAGGGAAAATTTATATAGAAGAAGAAATATATATTTGCTGTGTATTGAAATATTTTGTTATTTAATATATATATATGCCATATCACATCGAGGGCTTGCTCCGATTTCATTAATTTTTTATTATATTGCACTTTGAGTCGATCAACAAATGTGCACAAATATTGTACGCAGAATTATTGTCGACGTCAACGCCCTTTTAGCCTCGATTGATCTGCTCAAATATATATATATATAAATATATATATAGCTGCTTCGGGGGAAAACAAATTTATATTTATAAACAATTTCTATAAACATTCATTTCAGATCTTACTTGTATATATGAAGCAGTTGTATACTCTACTTGGATGGAATGTATATGAAGTGTAGTCTAAAGTTAAAGATGCAAAAATTGAATATCTAATGTAGGGTTATAGATCAGATAATGCTCTATGATATATATATTCAATGTTATTATATTCATAAATATAAGTTCTTTCACATTTTAACATATTTCTTTTAAATCTTCTCTTTTCCTATAGCTTAGTAGAAACAATTAACCTGCCTTCTAGCTACATTACTTCAATTTATCTTACCTCCTTTTATAACCTTTTAATTCTTCATTATACTGTTACTTTTATATACTACTTCTACTACCACTTCTAATAGTATATTAATGAAGTAAAAGTATATAAGCCCTATTTATAAATTCTCTTATACATTATTACTTCAATATACTATGCTTCTATAGTTCTATTCTATTATATTATATTCCTCTATTGCTCCTAATAGTATATATACTAATAGTATATATATAGTATATATGTATGTAAGTCATAGTATTACGTCTATATTCCATACTAATACTTATTGATCTGATTAGGTTCTTCTGGGTTTTCCCCAATCCTTGCAACAAATGTTGGATCGATTTAAATTAAATCAATTTTTCTTATATTTTTATTCCCCAGATTTAAAATTAAATATAAAATTTTAATTTTTTTAAATTAATTTTTTTTATTTTATAAATTTTTCCTATATTTGCATTCCCCAGAATTAAATGTAAAATCAAATTTTATATTTTTAATTTTTTTTCCTATTTTAATTTTATAATTTAAATAATATTTTTGTTTTAAATTTAATTCGTAGGCAGCTGCTTTTAGTTGACTTTAATAAATAAATAAATAACTTTTATTATGCAATAACCCTGTAAACTCCTTTAAACCAATCTTGAATTTATTCCATCTTGAACTTCTTCCTTTATTCCAAATATGTGCTATAAAAATTGAAATAATTTTGAATCAATTTCAGAGATGGTGAAATATATACTATAGTCTGGGTAGACCACAGTAAGGGTACACTACGAGTGCGAGTATAACCCTAGGGCACCCTAGGGAATTTATTTCCAGAAATCAAAGATTGCAAAGGCGATGAAAATTCCGCAAAATTTCTAAAAATAGAACTGACAAAAACTTGGTGAAACTGTTAATAATATTATTTCCTAGTTTTGGGTCTCCAAGTCTATTGATTCGAGTTACCTCAAAATCCCCTTTTAGTAGACGCGTGCCGTGTGTGCGAGAGTGAGAGAGGTACAGAGAGAGAGAGAGAGAGTGGGAGCGATGGAAAACACAGACGGTGCTCGTAAACAAAAACAATAAATACTATAATACAGAATGATAAGAGACTGGAGCTGGTTTGTTCTAGACGATCTTGCAGCGGCACAAGCGGCGGCGCTGGAGCCAATTGACGTCAATCGCAAGATGAAATCCTGGTGGAAAAGTCAAGCAACCAACAAATCGGTAAACACCTTTGCCTATGGACTTTGGACGCGCTGCCACAGTCGCTGCCACAGCCTCTGCTTCTACCGCTGCCGCTGTCGATGTCGATGTCGATGGTGATACCGTTGCCGAATCCAAGCTTGAATCCGAAACCCGCAACGAAATCAGCGCAACGTGCCGGTTACTGATAAGAACTCCCCCCAGACATTGCCACCACCTGCACCACAATGCGCCCCGTTTGGGGTTGGGGGCGTGCCGAGCAGAGCTTGACACAGTTTCAGCGAGCGATTGGCAAGCGATAACGCCAAATAACTGTACAGCTTACAGTATACAGTCATCCCCTCTGCCACGACTGCGACGACTAGACTTCAATCTTCTTCTTATCTATGCAAATGGCTGTGGGTCAGCGCAGCCTCTGACTAGTTCTCCAGTTGTCCAATTTCTCTCTCTGGGCTTTCTTCCGATAAGCCAGAAGCTCTGGCAGCGGCCTCACGACTTTGATCTTCGACTACTGCGCCGCTGCTTATCATAAGAAAACTGCATCAAAAGTGAGCGGTCGACGCTGACGCTGACGCCGACGTTGACGTCGACGTCGACATCGATGCATTCGGTTGTACTTTGCATCTGAGCGCTGGCATACACTGCAAGAAATGTGCAGGCAGGCAAGGCTTATCTCAAGGCAGATGACCCCCGTCTGAGAGCAGCGGCGTCCGCCCATGCAGCCCCAGCCGAAGCTCAACCTGCGTCGTCGGCCAGCGCCCGATGGGCATAAAAATTGCGTGACTCGCAGCTGATCGGCTCAGTGCTGTAGCGGCCGTCAAATGTGATAGACGACTACGACGACGACGACGACGACGACGACAGGCGATAAGTGGGTAACGAGAAAGGAGTGCGGCAATAAAAAAGAGTGAACGAGAACGAGAACGCGAACTAAACCGCAAACGCAAACGCAAACGTGCACGATCGTGATTGATCCGGGAAGCGAAAGAATGAAAGAAACGTGCAAAAAGCTAATAGAATAAGCGACAATTGACAAATAGACGAAAAGTGGACGTCAAGTGGACAATTAGACAGATAGAGACACAAAAAAAGAGACAGGTGTGCGATAAGATTAATTTAATTAAAAACACACACAAAGCCATCGATAGAGCAGCAGAGGAAGTACTTTTTTTTTTCTTCTATAAATAATTATCTAAAACTCTGACGTGAAGTGGTCGTGAGCTGATCCAGCAGCGCTTAGCTCCTGGCTAAAATGTAGACAGTTGTGCTACAACGGTAATTACACTGCAACAACAACAAGAACAACCACAAGAAGGTGAATAGCAAGAAAACCCAGTTACTGCTGACAACCAAGACCAAGAATAGTTACCAACAAAATGTATGTGGCCAACACAACCGGCGGCCTCATGCTGCAGACAATGCTCTACTTGGCCAACCACACCAGCCGTGCAGCAGTCAACACTCTGATCGATCTGCCACCGGCCCCCAAAAGTGGTAAGTGTTCCAATATTTGGGCTCTACAGCAAATCCATTACAAATCTTGGCCAATACTTTATTAGCTGCTTGCCAGTTCATTGGGCTGCCCAATTGTGGTTGAAGCGGTTTCTAGAGAGTCTTGAGTACTACACGGCTTTAGACATAAAGCTGTGGTTACACATCTCAATGTAAATGTAGATATGTAGCTATACCACAATGGATCAGTTTACAGATCATTTTACAGATCATTTTATAGATCAGTTTATAGATCAGTTTAGAGATCGGTGTCAAGTTGTTAGTCATGAAACTTGAATATGTCGAAAAACTGATCTGTAACATATAAAATTTGCAGGTTTGACTTTATACTTTTTGTATAAATCGGAAGACCAGGGTACAGACTATAGTTGGTGCTATAAATATGTAAATAAATACAGATATAAACTCTATCCTATATTCCCAGAGTAGATTCAAGCTGTCAGTCATAAGAATTGAGTAAAACTATTCAAGAAAATCTACAGCTTGCAGATTTGGTTTTATATTTTTCGATTTGAAAGCTAAAACTATTGGAAGACTAAGGTACAGGGTTTAGCTGTGGTACTATATATAAAATGAATATATGAATATAAATATAGATATAGAAATATATACTATACTTCCAAATATTATATTACTCAGTTTATAGTTTAGACGCAAGATGTTAGTCATAGAAGTTGAAAACATCAGAAAACTATTCTCAAACGTTTAAAATTTGCAGATTTGGCATTACATTTTTCGATTTTAGAACTGAAAATATCGAATGACTGGGCGCTATAATATATAACTGGGACTATAAATATGAATTTAAATATAGATATATACTATACCGCCAATTTTATATTGAACAGTTTAGAGATCAATGTGGATATATTATAGACTCAAGATTAAAGTGCTGGTTATAGTTATATGTTCTGGTTATAGTTATGAAAGTACTTCTCAATTGATCAGTTCGTTATTGATCAGTCCTAATATTGCTTATCGTAACTATAATCCTTACCTTAACATATAAATATCACTGCTCAAACAAATAATGCTTTAAAGAAAAATTCGATCTGAAACTTCCTCAATTATCCGAAGTCTGTCGTTCTCTGGGAAGTAGCCAAGCAACCCGGTAGCAGCGATCGGTAAGACAGAAAGTTTTTCAGCTTTTCCATTGCCATTCATTAGCTAAACGAAAACAAGACTTTGGCCCAGTGCCAGAGACCCAGAGCCACATGCGCAGCTCCAAGTATTTTTGTTGTGCAAACAAATTCTGGTTTCAATGGTTCATTCAACCTAATGAGTCTGGCTCCCCGAGTGGTCACTACCCGGTCACTGGTCGGATCGTTTAAAGGGAAAGCGTACTCTTAAGATGCGCTGTCTTTAGGGCCAAATCATACGATTGCCCTCAAATGAAAAGCATAAGCGGGAAGGGGCCAAATGTGGGTAATTTGCAATTACGACAATCGTTCGATTACGAGTCCGGGACGGCAGGTCGAGCACACACACGCCAGTCTATGGTAATAGAAAGCTTCCGATATAAATATGCATATATATAAGTATATATATTAGACACAAGCAGACGATAAGCACATACACACAGAGATACACGATTCGATGACAATGACGACAGACATTTGGCCATTTGTCATTGATCAGCCGAGCGGAAGGCAGCAGCTGACTGACTGCCACGCAACGCTGCTCAGAAGCGAAGGCTACAACCCGCTGCCACATCTGGCCAGGAGTTCACTAAGAACTACCTCCGAGTTTCTATTAACTGTTATTGAACCCTGACATGCCCAATGACCATATAAAGGAACATAACTCAGAATTCATAACAGTCCATTAACATATAAAGATATTCAATTGAAAGTTGACCCAACAGGAGTTAAAGATTTAGGATTATCCAAGGGATAAACTGCGTCTGAAACATATCTTAAACTGGGCTACTTACAGCGCGTTAACACGCCATGCAAATGTAGTTAACAGCGCATGTGTATGTTAAGTTAACATATTTCCTCGACTAATCCAAATCTCTAACCATTCCAGATATAAACGAGGTTAAGTGCTTTGGCGTCTATGGCTGCTTTCCCATCAATGGACCCTGGAACACAGTTACACGAACGATCAACGTGCATCCACAGAAGCCGTCGGAGATTGAACCGCATTTTACGCTGCACATGAGAAGCGCCCTTGATCAACCGAAGTACATTGATCTCAATGATCCGGATAGTGTCCAGGGTCTGGGCATTAATGAGCGTGGCAAGATCTATCTGATAGTTCATGGTTATCTAGAGTCAGGGGAGATACCCTGGATGCTGGACATGGCCAAGGCGCTCTTGAACCACTGTTCCGAGAGCAAGTGTTCTGTGATCCTCATTGATTGGGGTGGCGGTGCGAGTCCTCCCTATGTGCAGGCCGTGGCCAATATACGTCTGGTGGGTGCAATCACGGCTCATGTGGTGCACATGCTCTACGAGGAGCTGCGTCTGCCCGACCTGGAAAATATTCACATCATTGGACATTCGTTGGGCGCCCATTTATCCGGTTATACGGGCACACATCTGCAGCGTGACTTTGGCTTGAAGCTGGGCCGCATCACGGGCTTGGATCCGGCGGCGCCTCTTTTCACGGACACCGATCCCATTGTGCGTCTGGATCGATCTGACGCTAACTTTGTGGACATTGTGCATACGGATGCGAATCCGCTGATGAAAGGCGGACTGGGCATTATTCAGCGTCTGGGCCATGTGGACTTTTTCCCCAACGGAGGCTTCGATAATCCCGGCTGCAACAAGAAGCTTCAGGATGTCATGAAGAGCCATCGCAAGGCAACGCTGTTTCTCACCATGCAGGAGTTCCTCGGCTGTAATCACATTCGCAGCGAGAACTACTTCACGGAGACCATCGAGAGCAAATGTCCCTTTATGGGCATTACCTGTGACTCCTTCGATGTAAGTTGCTTCAGCCACTTGGTCACTCAGCCAGTATCCTAATCCTATCTTTCTCTCCCACAGAGCTTCAAGGATGTTAAGTGCAGCAGCTGTGATGAGCCCGGACGTCTCTGCATGCGCATGGGCTTTCACAGTCATGAGGATTACAAGAAGCATCTGGCACGTGGGCTCATCAAACCAAAGGATCCTCCTCCAGTTTTCTATTTAATGACAGGCGACCATGCACCTTTCTGCCGGCTGCACTACAAGATCACAGTACGTGTCTCCAGCCACGATGAGAGCACACTGCATGGCGGCGAGGTCGGCACCCTCTCCATACGGCTGCATGACGCGCACAGCAAGAAGACCACCGAGCGGATGAAGTTCTCACAGAAGGCCATGTACTTTGAGCCGGGCTTTGAGTACACGGCATTGCTGCCTGGCAAGGATCTGCGGGATCCTGGGCATGCAACCGTCTTCTGGGAGTATCAGACGAACATACTCAATCCGCTCACCTGGCGCATACTCTCCTCCCCGCGCATCTATCTCGAGTATATACTTATCGAGTCCCTTGAGTCCAGTGAGACCTACCTAAAGCTTTGTCCGCTCCACGAGAGCGCCATCCTCTCCGGCACGGAAAATGTGCTGCACACACGCTACTGTAAGGATTAGCAAGGACTCCCAACCACAAAATAAACCGAAAGCTTTTCTGTGACATGCCCAAAAGACGGCAGCAGATACTTTTGCACTTAGAGTAGACCTCAACGACTCGTGCGGTAGGTGTCTCCGCTATCTGTGAGAACAGCAGGCGATATCTGTTCCCGCTTTTTTTCTCCCCCTATAGCGAAGGCAACAAAAAAAGCATTTTGTATTTTATTATAGTATTCGATTATAATATAAGATCTAAAATCTGTTATAAATATCTTTATAATGTAAATGTAGATTGTTATTTATAATTTTTTTTTTTTGTTTTTTTCCTTTACTTTTAATATAATTAGAGTAAATTTATTTATATAATTGTTTGAAAATAAAATATATAATGAGTGAACTATAAGCTGTGAGTGTAAACTATAGTTTTGTATATACTATAGTTAATGTTATAGACTAGCACATTAACTATAGTATATACAAAACTATAGTTTACACTGTCACAATGTCACACGGATAGAAATCTGTGATAGGTATACCTGAACTTTGGTTTTCTTCTTCGAAAAAAACCGATTCAGATAAAAAAAAATACTCAAACTACAGAGCTGTTATATTCTTAAGATTCAAGACCTTTTATTTAGATAGTATCCATATGATCTTTCAGTGGCTTTACTTCATCAGGATGGAAAGATTCTAACGGAAGCAGTTGCTCAATGGATGGTTTTCCCTCTAGGAATCAACGTATATATGTCAGATAGGTGAGTTTGTCATACTCCTTCGGGAATTTTCCATTACTTTTCCTCCGTACAGCTCTACGAAGGGGATCAAATCTCGAATACTTAATGAAAAAGCAGCGCTTTTCCTAAGACTAGGTATACATAATAGAGCTATATACATAATAGTAACAATACAAATAAGATTCTCCTTTGCACATTACAAACTTTCTAACGGAAGTAAAGTATACAGATATATTTATCTCTAGGAAAAAACATGTATTTGGCAGATAGTTGAGCTTTTTAACTTCGGGAGTTTTTCTTTCTTTCCCCTCTCTTCGAAGAGGATAAAATTTCGAATCCCTAAGATGATTATCCAAGAAGCTGCTACTCATTATTATTTAATTGGTTTGGAATCAATTTTTTCTCTTAAATATAATAAGAAATTTCCTTTACTTCCTTATGAAGTTGGAGAAGACGATTTATTTTCCTATTGTAGTAATAGGGAAGCTTTTTCTTAGAGTAAATACACAGTTCCTATGTTCAGCGCCTACTTATCAAAGGCAAAGTCATGTTAGTTTATAGGTTCTCCTTCTAACGGTAGACTTTACTCAATGGATACCTTTATCCCGAGGAAGAAACATATATTTATACAGATAGTTGAGCTTTTCACTCTTTTTACTCTTTCGGGAGTTTTCTTTTCCTTTCCCTCCGTACAGCTCTACGAATAGGATAAAATTTCGAATCCCTAAGATGATTATCCAAGAAGTTGCTAATCATTATTATTTAATTGGTTTCGAATCAATTTTTTCTCTTTAATATAATATGAAACTTCCTTTTCTTCCTTATGAAGTTGGAGAAGACGATTTATTTTTCTATTGTAGTAATAGGGATGCTTTTTCTAAGAGGAAATACACAGTTCCTATGTTCTGCGCCTACTTATCAAAGGCAAAGTCATGTTAGTTTATAGGTTCTCCTTCTAACGGAAGACTTTACTCAATGGATACCGAGGAAGGAATATATTTATACAGATAGTTGAGCTTTTCACTCTTTTTACTCTCTCGGGAGTTTTCTTTTCCTTTCCCCCCGTACAGTTCTACCTAGGGAGTCAAATTGCAAACATCTATGATTATCCAAGAAGTCGCCTACCATTTCTATTTCATTTGCAATTTATTTGTACTCTTAAATATAACTTGAAACATCCTTTGGTTTGTATTCAAGCAGGCACGAATAAAGTGCGAGTGTTTATTTTTTATGATTCAAATAATTGGAATTTTTTTGTGGGTTCGAAAATTTTTCCGGTTGGATTCGGAATGTTGTTGGTTGCATGGGAAGAGGCGAGAGTCGCAGTCTCAAACTTTGCGTTATGATTCCAATCAGCTGTTGTTTCTAATGAATTATACAGATACACCAGCAAACACACACCACACACACACACACACACACACACACCACACATAAGCGCATTAATTTCATGTCATGGATCCTTTTGCCGTGTGGTTGTTGCTGGCGTTGTTTGGGGCCGTTGTCAACTGTTGTCGCCGTTGTCGTCTTCGTGTTGTTGTTGTTAATAATTTAAATGCTTATCGCAGCGAATGTATCTATCGGATGCGTTCGTATCTTTTACATATAATTGATATTATCTGCATTTGATTTCAGTCGTCTTTTTTGTTAGTTTTGTTTTCTTCTCGGCTTTACCTCATCTCTGTTTTGGTTTTGTTTCTGTTTCAAACATTCCACAGGCTGCCACTCGCAGAGAGGTCTGCCAAGGTCTGTCGCTTCGAATCCCGAGCATGTGGCTAGTTGATGATCATGTTGACAATCTTTGGCTGCAGTTCGTTGATTTTATTTGGGAATTTCTTGGAATTCTCTCTCTGTTTGAATACCTTTTCGTGTTCAACGAGTCTTTCCCCCCACTCCCTGGCCCCTGCTCATAATATGCATTCATTAATAATGTTAATCGATATCGAATAGTTGCAATGTTGTGGTCCACACTGTCACTTGTTGCCACACATTGTCTCTGTCAGTTGGTGACTGGCATGCAAAGTGCCAAGCACATTACACACCCACACACAACAACACACCCATTCACTATGGCACGCCCATTTACCTAGTGCAATTAGCAATTCTGCGTCCCCCGATCCTTTCCTGGCCAGACCGAGTGCAACCCGTCCCTGTCGCCTGTCGTTTTAAATTGCCTGCAGCTGCGCAATGCAACGACCTCGCCCATTTCCATCTTAATTAGTTGTTCACCTTCCCCACCCGTGGGCTGCATCTGGACATAAATCAGCGTCGTCCCAATGCGGAGCGCCGGCTGAGCGACATCAAATGAAACTCAAATCAAAATGTCATAACTTCCACTAGACGACACAAGCGACAATACGTCAACATTTCCAGCATCTCTCACCCCTGACACCCCTTTCTCTTCCCCCCCACTCCGTTTTCCAGCCGTAACGTCTCACGGTAGCGCCTCCGTCCGTTTAATTAGTCCCCCGCGTCCGCGTCCGCATCCACTTCCACTTTCCACGTCGGCATCGCAAACAAATCACATAATTATGATTGAGCGCAGCCAACGCCAACTCCAACCCCAACCCCAATCCCAGTCCTAACCCCATCCTCCACTCCGCCTCCACATCCATCTTCAGCATCACCGCCAACTCTTTGGACTCCTTTACTCCTCCCTCTCTTGCCTCCCTGCAGCCACTCAGCGCTCATCTGCGGCGCATTTTGGGGCCTTCATTTATGGCGCGTGCATAAAAATAAATCTGTCCGGCTCACAGCTGCCGTAATTGAATGCAAATGCCCATCCAAAAATACGTAGCATCTATTGGAGTGCTCCCCACTCTCTCTTCTGCTCTCCTAAGCCCAAAGCAGGCGACAATCTGCTGTAAATTATCATGTGTAGGTGCCAGCGTATCCTACTCCCCAGTTCCAGTCCCATGCCCAAACTCAATCCCAATCTCAATCTTATACCCCCCACACCCATTGCAGAGAGATGCTCCATTGTGTTTGCTGACGATGCGTGGAAAACTAATTTTCCAATCCCAGCCCCATAGCTGTCAGTCGCCAGCCCCAACGGCCCAACGCCCCACCCCAATCCCCACCTCAACATTGCTTTTCCTGTGTCGTTTATCTTGGGCACATTTTGATATTCATAATTTGTGGCGTGTGCTCCGGAATACTCCTTGTGTCATGTTGTTAAATTGCACCACGTGTTTTAGATAATGACGACATAATTATGCCCCCTCTTCCACTTACAGTGTAGCTTGGAGCCAGGCTCCAGCTCTAGGAGTAGCTGCTGTGCTCAAAGGAAATCTCAATGACAGTTTATGAAATGAATTTCCGATTTATTTCAGATAGGATTGTGGAATATGAACATATATAACAGATCGAAGATATATATAGGTAATCTATGATCAAGCTTAGTTCTTAAGGGAAAGAAAGGGAGAGGATCTGCTTTAGATTATAGACATGGTCTACAGATTAGAAATAAACCAGCTTTGAGGTATCCAGAACTTTCCTTTATGCATAACAGTTCTGGCTTGCTTTTAGGTATTAACATTTGTCTGTTATTCAAGTGCTGTTAGTTGACATTAACAGTTTTTACTTAACATTCTCACTATAGAGCAGCTGTTAAGCAAAAACTTTCAGTTCGGCGACCCTTAACCCTTCCTCTTCCGCCGAATTCGATACGGCAGCAGTAGGAGCAGGAGAGTTGTGTCACGGACAGGGAACTGGGAACTGGGATTGGGAACAAATGAGATGACAAAATGTGAAGGACTCGTAAGTAAATAACACAAAGAAACCGCTGGCGGTCATGTAGAGCACTAATTTAAATATCATTAGTAAACAATTAAAACAAAAGGTAGAGAGAAACAAACCAACAACAAAAGGACCAAAGCGCAATGTTAACAATGCGGTATTATCGCAAGCCGCCTGTCAGCGCTCTGTGCCACGCCCACTGGTTAGATGGGGGGAGTGAGGGTGGCAAGGAAGGGGAAGGGGAACTGGAAGTGGAGGGGTTGAGGGCTTAAATGTCACATGACACAAAGCAGAGAGAAACAGCAAAGCAGACAGAAATCAAAGGGCGACAAGCGACAACATTTTGTGTGGCTTTAGGAAAAGTTGTGACAGGTCCAAAGGATTCAAAAGGAAGCAAAGGCAAAAGGATTTTTGTTCTTGTTTTGTTTTGGGTTCTACTTTATAATTCTTTTGCTGCTTTAATTGCATTCCAAATATAATTTATCAAAACAAGAACGTTTCTCCTGCCTCCCAAGCAGAAGGATTCTCTAGTTTTGGCGGCCTAGAAACAAACACAAGTAAACGTGCCTTATCAGCGTATGGGGGCGTGCAGCCTGCGGCCATTCACATGGTCCATATGGCCATCAGCCTGAGCTCTGCTCCTGGATGTGGACACGTGCCGCTGCCGCCGCTGCTGCTGCTGCTGGTAAAGTGCGCAACCAGCAGCCGCCGTCGGTTGGCATCGACCGCAGTCACCTGATGCTGTTTTTCCCATGGAAACAACTGGTGCTGCTTCTGGTGCTGGTGCTGCCACGCCTACCCCGACCACTGCTGAATGAGCTGGGCGTTGTATTGGGGGGCGGTTATAATGGAATAATGCTTAGGTATGAGTAGCTATATGTAATATGATCCTGCGTGCTTGAGCATAATTTGTTATTTTGCCTATCGCATTATGTTTCTGCTCCTGCTCCTGCTGCTTCTCCGGCTCCTTTGCTTACTACGCACTTCGTAAGTATATGTATATATCCTTTATATATATATGTATATGTGTTTGCATGAAAATGGATTTCTCTGAGAAACATTACAGCGCAACGGCACATCTTTTGTCAGCTTTTGAAAGTAAAAAGAGGAAAAACAAAAACAGCAACGAAAATATCGATTACATTCGCTGAAACTTTTGTCTGTCTTCCGACAACAACATCACAAATAAGAAGAAGCTGAACACGAAGAAGAAGATGGAGAATAAGAAGAAGAATGAGTAGAAGCTGAAGCATAAGAAGGGAGATACCATTGGAGCCCTCGACAACATAACCATAAATAAGGTTAATAAAAATGATGCTCAGTTGTCGCTGCAGCTGCTGTTGCACATATAAACCTACAACTGTTGCTGCTGTTCGTATTGCTGTTGCTGTTGCTAAAAGCAACAAATAAATTCTTTTTTGGCGATCCGGCAATGTTCAATACTCATAACATTAACTTACAGTCCATATCAAACTCGAACAGCTACCAACTCTTTAATGAGCCTGATCTTTGATCACGATCCCTGGCTGAAAATGTTCTTATTGCCATTTGGACACAATTCCTGCTGGAGTCACCCTAAAGCAATCCTTAGCTCCACCTTTGCTGCGGTCGCTTAATGTCCAATTCGAATTGTATATGGGAAATATGGTCACAACCCGCTGAAAGATGCAACTGCAGGCGCGGTTCAGCATCAGCTTTCAACCCGCAAACATCAAAGTGCGTTCTGCTCTGTGAAAAACCTAGGGAAGGATATGGAGGCATAACTCCATCATATATGGTATATATGATGTATGGTACATGTATATATGGTAGATTTATACATGTAGTTCCGAAGAGCATCTTTAAGTATATCAGAGCCAAAGAGCATCTTTGAGTAAAGCGTTTTTCCTGACAGCGTTCATAGAGAGATTATGTGTAAAGTGAGATTGTTCAGTCTTTAAACAGCTATAGTTATATATTTAGATTCTATATAATATCATCTATGATGATATATAAGTTCCGAGGAGCGTTTTTAAGTAAAGGGTTTTTCCTGAAAGAGTTCGTAGAGAGATTATGATAAAGGATGATTGTTCAGGCATAAGTCAGGATTAAGCTATAGCTATATACTAGTTCTGATTCTAAATATCATCTTCAATCCATAATACATATATATATGATGATATATTTATATGTAATGCCTTATTATGTACATCTAAAAGTTCCGCAGAGCATCCTTAAGTAAAGGGTTTTTCCTGAAGGAGTTCGTAGAGAGATTATACTAAGTGCGTAAAGTGCGATTGTTCAGGTATACATTAGCATTCAGCTATAGTCATATAGTAGTTACGATTCTATATAAAATCATCTTCAATCCATAATACATGATGGATATGGCGATGTTAAGCTGAAATTCCGCTGAGTCTTTAATGTTTTCTCTTTCTTTCTAGGAACTCCCTGAGGCATCGCTACACATTCCCTTGGTTATCCTTGTGCTGTGTACATGTGAAACCTTTATGTATGTATTGGTAAGTAGGTTTTACAATCCTGTCAAGTGCATAATAATAGTATACGATATAATTGCCTTGGGCTATTTTAGAATTTATTGAGTTCAACTGTTCTCTTAGGCAATGTAAATAGAATTTAAATACAACTTTTTTAAAAAAGGATATGAAAATAATCAAGGATTGTCTTAATTTATATATATAAAGAGAACTCAAAAGGGAAGAGTCAAAATGTTTAGAGGATATATTTAATAATTGTCTAGTTAAAAATTTCGTTAACATATGTACTTCCTTTTTTTTGTATTGTTCAATTCAGACTTGAAAGGACAAATGAATATTTTGATATATCTAAATCCATATTTGGATGGGTATATATGTACATACTGATGTATGTTATTAATTTAATCGTATACAGCTGCATATATGTAACGGTATTTATGAGAGAGTAAAGTACTCAATTTCTCTCTCTATCTCTCACAGTTGAGCAGAGATGCAAAGGAAGCCGCCAAATGCTCTTTTTGTTGTCCTTTCCTTTTGTTCCTTTCCTTTCTTTAGCTTTGTTTTATGCTGTTGCTGTTACTGCTGTTACTGCCATTGTTTGGCCATAAGGCACGGAGAGTTATTAAAAACAATATTCGCTGGATAAGCAACGAGGCATGCAACGGGGAATGGCAGCAACAAGAAGAAGCAGCAGCCACAACAGAAGGGAGAAAAAAAAGGAGTCGCAATGTGCGGCTTATCTCGAATCTTTGCATTAACACTTCGGGTTTCGCTGCTTGCTATTGTTGTAGTTGCTGTTGCTATGCACACACACAACACACACACACACACACACACACACACACACTAACACTCACTCACACACGCAGACAAATGGCACAAAATGGCAGCCACTGAGGGCAGTCGCTTATCAGATCATCGCAATCGACGCGTCGCGCTGTGACAATGAAAATTTAGCACCTTGGTACAAATAAACACACACACTTACACACTCACACACACACACAATCTCTCTCTCTCTCTCTGACACCCAGAATTTACAACTTTTCAAAGGCATTCGCATTGGTGAGCATCTCACGAGTCAAACGCCAGACTTGCTTTGCCGCCTGCTCGAGAGCACTGGGGGATTTGCCCTTGAACATGTCGAGACTGGGCAGGAAATAGTGGGGACAGCGGCGATACTGGAGGCAGGAGATTAGCTGCAGGAATATGCCATTCAGTCGATCCGCAATGCAGCTCTCGTCCCACTCAAAGTCACGCGGATGCTTCTCGCACTCGTAGAGCAGCAGATTCTTCAGATGATACGCGCTGATCGGATTGCCGGGCAGCTCCAGGTGACGGTCACGCAGCGTCTTCAGTATGCTCAGGCAGCGACGACGGCAGCCACCTTTGAAGATTCATCAGTTTTTCAATTGGAATAGATCTTTAGATCACCCTCCCAGCTCCTTCTCTTACCTTGCAGCAATCGATTCTCAGCTTCAAAGAAACTCAGCACCCAAGCATCGCCTTCCATGCTGGCCGCATTGTTGTTCTTGTTCTGCATGATGATGCTCTCCTTGGATAGCAGATCGAAGCCCTCGGTCTTGACCTCGGCCACGATATTTGGATGTGGCCACGGTATATGCGGTATGGGCCAATGGGCCGCTGAGCGTGGCCAGATGCCGGAACACTTGAATGCCGGCGTTATTTGCACCACAAAGCGCTCCCTGATCCGCAGCTTCACCTCTGTGGTATCTCCTATCATCTTCACCATATCCCGATAGATGCTCTTATCGCAAGCCTGCGCCACCAATGTCTGGAATCGTGCACGAATCTTTCGCGATGACAGATAACCCGACGCCGTAATGAACTCCACCCACAGGGACATGGAACGCTTGCGTCCATCGCTGAGCTTCAGCACAGCACAGCCGGGCAGGGTTCCATCGTCCACGAAGTTAAAGACACCCATTTGGTTCAGATAGAGCACAATCTCGAACTCATTCGGCGAGATCACCTCCACACCCTCGAACCTAGAACAAAAAACTGACATTAGAGATCCGCTTGAAGTAATCCATTGATATCCGACTCTGCCACCCATCGGATCTGCGTAACTCCGGCAGTTGACAGCTGTCAACGCAGCTCCGTGTGGCCCTCAAGCTGCTAACAGGCCAATAAAACGGCTTCACAGAGCCTCAATTGCATTCAACATGCAACGTCATTCTGCCAAGTCATGCTCTTGAGATCTGCCCAGATCGATGGTATCTTTGTGGCGATGACACTGACAGACGAGTAGCTCCTAACTTTTATCATACATCATAGCAATATACTAAAGACTGTCTTTAAGACTGTTTTGAAGCCTGCCTTTCGATTGCAGTTGAACTCTTCTGATTCCTTTAAAATGATCTGATTTCACTGAAAGATACTTAAATTCTTTTGACTCTTTTTGTTTGAGTATAAATCAGAATTGCTTTCGATTTGAATTTCAAACCTTGTCGTAATATCCAAAGGTCGGAATATTGTCTAAAAAACTCCAAAGTTCTTACTCAAAAGATATCAAAATCTTAAATCTTTATAATCTATTATATATTGAGTTTATTAAGTCTTCTGTCTACAACTTCTTTGAGTCACGATAACACTCATAATCTTCGATCCCAACAGCCTTTAAATGCTATTCTTAAATCCACAATTCTGTATTAACTACGAATATTTAGAATCCTGTAGCATAGATCCAATATCTATATATATTTATTTGTACGGCCAACACAAAGTCGCTTGTATCCTTTCGATCAGGTACATTCGATACTTGATAGTTACATAAAAAAGGCCAATAAAATGAAGTACGGGCAATATTATTATACATATATCTGTATTATATATATGTATATCTAAAAGCGATTAGTATTACAAGGGATTAAACTCTGATTGGGTGGATTTTGGGTAAAAATGATTAGCAATTTGCGAATTTTTGATCAGTTTCGCTGTTTCGATTTTCCTGTTTGAAACCAATCAAATCATAAATTGACTTCAATCTTAAAGGAAATACAATCTTCTCTTAAAGAAACTCTCATTAAATTGTAATAAAAAGTTAATTTCCCATCCATTTTCAAATTAATCTATTGATCGATTGATTTTAAGTAACTCCAAAGACCTTTTTTTACCATAGTTCCTGGATTTTGAAGCCGCTTCGGCTGATTCCGACTGGTTAAGGTATAGGGAACTTAGACTCTATCTATATTACATGTAAGATATATCTATGATCGTTGATGATAGATCGCCAATTGATCTCCGGTATCGTGATCAACTTACAGTCCTAGGAAAATTGAGCTAGAAAGCGAATCTTTTGACGAGAAAAACTGAAAGGAATGTATTCATATCTAGAACCTAAAAGAATATTCCAGATTTGACTGATCTTCCTTTCTCTTAAAACAAGACGGATCTTTTGTTTTAAAGAGGTTCTTGAGAAACTGTTTGGCTCACCTGCCATTGCACTCGACCAGGCTGGAGATGAAGCGCGGCTCCTGCAGCTCCACTTCCTTGAGTATGTCCTGGACTATTTTGCAGATCTCGCGAATGGCCGTCGCCGTCTTGAAGATGCGTGCCTGGACGCGTTCGGCACAGAAACGATTCAACTGGTAGATCATACGCGTCTGGGCGGCCATCATATCCGGCGGTACCAGCATAATGACGATATCGATGAGCACTTGAGTCCCAAATCAGGACGTCACCTGACGACGTCTACCGGTCTGCTCTGATCTGGCGGCTAACTACAAAACAAAAGGCAGCCGATGACCGTGACCTCAGGCGTATGCCAATTATATGAGTTTAAGGATGCTTTGCTGAAGGGCCGAAATCGGAAACGGAATCAGCATCTAGTATAGGACAAGGGTGAGGGCAATCCGAACACAACAAACACACAACACAACACACAACAAAGGAACAATTCAATTGTGAGTTACGTTGACAGCCCAAGTGGCAACAATGGGGCACAAGTGGAGCACAACAATATTTTTTTTATATACTTTTCTTTTTGTTCTTTGTTTTTTTTTTTGTTTTTGTGGATATGTGTTACTGGAATCGCGAAAGGTTTTGTATCTGTATCTGTATCTGTATCTGTATCTGCATCTGTAGCTGTAGTTGTAGCTGTATCTGCTGAGAAATCAGGCGGATTAGCCGCGCTATACGGATGCGTTTAACTACGTTATGCGTTATGCGATTTGAAGTCGTGTTGTCTTCTTGTCGTGCTCTCGAATGCCTGGCAACGATTCCAAAGCAGCCGATACCAAACGATTCATACGAAAAGATACGCAACGCAGTCGACGTCGTTGCCGTTGCCGTTGTCGTGTCGGTGCTGTCCGCTGTTGTCCGTTGTTTTCGTCGTCAGCGTTGTAAATCTCGCGGATATTTACAGCTTTGGCAGATAAAGCGCTCGGCCAAAACACACACAACACAACACACACACACACACACACAGCCTCGGGAAAAGTGCAGCTCGCTGTTGCTGGTTCTGTGTGTGCGTGAGTTGCCGCCATCTCACGAATTGACTGTGATTACACCCACAAATGCAAGCTGCACACACATGCTGCAGATACAGATGCAGATACAGATACACAGATACAGATGCACAGCTACAGCTACAGATGCTGTTGCAGATACAAATACAGATGCAACTGTCAACGTGTCACGTGACAGAGGCCGTGTCATTGTCGCTCGGTCTCGTGCCAAGCATTGCAAACCCCAAAAAAAAAGGAGAAGGAAATCAAAAGGCAAAAAAAAATCGATGAGGCAGTGTAGCTGTATTTGTATCTGTATCTGTGGGATACATATCTGCAGAGGCACACACGAAAGCAAAAAAAACCTCTCACTCTTTTGGAATAACTTCAAAATAAACAGCGGCGCTGACTAATCACACGCTGCTTGCAGCCATGTGAAAGTATCTTTTGGCTGTGCGCCCGCGTATCTGTGTATCTGTTGTATCTGCGGCTGCTTGTGTGCGTGCGTGTATCTATGTGAGCGCGCTGTGGCATTGGCTGGAACCGCAGACACAAGCTCCGCCCCAGAAACCAAGTGCTTGGCCACCGTCGGCTTGTCGCTCCGTCGGGCAGTCGCTGTCACGGTGCGGTGCGTTCTTTGATGTTTCTCTCTCTCTCTCTCTCTCGCTCGCACTGTGTAATCCAGCATACGGAAGAGAGTGTGCCTGTGTGTGTGTGTGTGTTTTATTTGTTAGTGTGTGTGTAAATTTAATTTGTTAAATACATTTTGTGCCAGACGCCGTCGTACACGAATTGTGTGCAATAATTTATCTGAAATGTGCACTCATTTAGCAACGAGCAACGAGCAACGAGCAACCCTCGTCCAAAGACAACAACAACAACAACTTTAACAACAACTGCGATATCTTTATATCTCACGGATACACGAACACACAAAAGTTTTACATTTCACAGATACTCGCAGCTACAGCTAAGATACAGATACATTCATAAATATGTCGCCAGGATTAATGTGCCAGTTGGCAATTTTTGACAGCGTTGTTCCAACCGAACCGAACCGAACTGAACCCTGTCCCCTCTTAACTACTCCCCTGCATAAGGTATATATGCATATATATGTACACTCTCTATATACTATATAGTATATAGTCGTATAGTTTAAAGAAATTACTTATGATTTTTACTGGGAACTGGCTTTGGCTTTGGCAGACTCTTTGCAGATTCTTTGAGATTCCTTGAGATTAAAGTCAAGTGTTTCGGAGCAGCTGACAAGCGAGATGATCAAAGCATTCGTCAAATTAGTTATGTTTCTTTCAATTAGATGAAAATCTTTGCAACTGCCACTAATTTAAATTGATGGAAACATAAAGACCGAACAAACAGCACATAAAACATGGAAAAAAACATGAAAAACTAAGAAAAAATAAAAATAATGATAATAAACACAATGTGTACAGTCTATTATAGGAAACAGCGACAATACTTAAAAGACTTTTATTTATTTATTTTATATTTCAACCCATTTGTATTTAAACTTAACCTGCGTGCATAAATAATGTCAACTTGACTTTTAATACATTTTTCTGGCCAGAAATGGAACTCAAATTAATATGAAACAAGATAGAAAAGCAATAGATTAATTTGCTTCTCTGAACCTATATTAAATTATTTTCCTGACAGCTAAATAATTAAGTTGCTTTCGAGCGTATCAAAAGTTGCCCAATTAGCCAGAGAGATATGTGTTGATATTATATGAAAGATGATATATATTTAAGAAGGATTCATCAGCTTTATATATAGGAATATAAAATGTATGAATGGAATTGAAAAAGATCTTTAAAAACTGTTCTCGATTCAAGTTGGATCTAATTTGGATTAGCTACACCTCAAAAGTTCTGTAAGATTTGCCATAATCCAAATAAGATTAAATTTCTAGAGATATATGATGATATTATATGAATGATGATATATATTTGAGAAGGATTCATCTGGTTTATATATAAGAATATAAACTGTGTGAATGGAATTCAAAAAGTTCTTTGGAAACTGTTCTCAATATTATCGAAAAGTTGGATCTAATTTGGATTATAAAAAGTTCTGTTAAATTTGTCATAATCCAAATTAGATCCAACTTCTAGAGATATATGATGATATTATATGAAAGATGATATATATTTAGAAAGAATTTACCGGATTTATATATAAATTCTTAACTGTGTGAATGGAATACAGAAAGTTCTTTAGAAACTGTTCTCAATAAGGTCGAGAAGTTGCATCTAATTTGGATTATAATAAGCCTAATAGAACTTTTATAACTAGACCACAAAAGTTCTTTTCGATTTGCCATAATCCAAATAAGATTAAACTTGTAGAGATATATGATGATATTATATGAAAGATGATATATATTTAGGAAGGATTCATCAGATTTAAATATAAGAATATAAACTGTGTGAATGGAATTCAAAAAGTTCTTCGGAAACTGTTCTCGATAGTATCGAAAAGTTGGATCTAATATGGATTATAAAAAGTTCTGTTAAATTTGTCATAATCCAAATTAGATCCAACTTCTAGAGATATAAGATTTTGTTATATAAAAGACGATATATATTCAGGAAGGATTTATCGGATTTATATATAAATTCTTAACTGTGTGAAGCGAATTCAAAAAGTTCTTTGGAAACTGTTCTCGGTAATATCGAAAAGTTGGATCTAATTTGGATTATGACAAATTTAACGGAACTTTTCATTTTCCAAATTAGATCCAACTTCTAGAGATATAAGACATTGTTATATGAAAGATGATATATATTTAGAAAGGATTTACCGGATTTATATATAAATTCTTAACTGTGTGAATGGAATACAGAAAGTTCTTCAGAAACTGTTTTCAATAAGGTCGAGAAGCTGCATCTAATTTGGATTATAATAAGCCTAATAGAACTTTTATAACTAGACCACAAAAGTTCTTTTCGATTTGCCATAATCCAAATAAGATTAAACTTGTAGAGATATATGATGATATTATATGAAAGATGATATATATTTAGGAAGGATTCATCAGATTTAAATATAAGAATATAAACTGTGTGAATGGAATTCAAAAAGTTCTTCGGAAACTGTTCTCGATAGTATCGAAAAGTTGGATCTAATATGGATTATAAAAAGTTCTGTTAAATTTGTCATAATCCAAATTAGATCCAACTTCTAGAGATATAAGATTTTGTTATATAAAAGACGATATATATTCAGGAAGGATTTATCGGATTTATATATAAATTCTTAACTGTGTGAAGCGAATTCAAAAAGTTCTTTGGAAAATGTTCTCGGTAATATCGAAAAGTTGGATCTAATTTGGATTATGACAAATTTAACGGAACTTTTCATAATCCAAATTAGATCCAACTTCTAGAGATATAAGACATTGTTATATGAAAGATGACATATATTTAGGAAGGATTTATCGGAATTATATATAAATTCTTAACTGTGTGAATGGAATACAGAAAGTTCTTTAGAAACTGTTTTCAATAAGGTCGAGAAGTTGCATCTAATTTGGATTATAATAAGCCTAATAGAACTTTTATAACTAGACCACAAAAGTTCTTTTCGATTTGCCATAATCCATATAAAGTTAAACTTCTTGACTTTTTCTTTTAATAAATTGATTAAAAGTAACTTTTTTCAGTTATGATTTTAGCTCAGGTTTTGAATTTTAATATATTTTATGAGCTTTTATACTGATTGCATCTAGGAAACGCTTCGCAGTGGAAGACTAAAAGTATATATATATCAATTATTAACCGAAATTTATAGCTATTACCTAGCTCATTATAATACTAATAATAATAATCATAATTTTAATCGAATAACTTAATAAACATTCCACATAGTTCGAATGCCATATATGTTTATATATATGCTTAATATTTATTGTTATGTTAAAATTAATGTGTTAACCTAGAGTATTTGTTATAATCCATAAACTACTATTTCTTTGAACAATTGTGAGAATTGTGGAACATAATTCTAAGGCAAGTGAGGAAGCATACTATCAAAGTTGTCAACGGAATATCAATGAACTCTCCCACTCTCCCGATCTGCTATTAGATATATGTTATGCAGTGATATACGAGTTTTGGGGTGTGGATCAGAGTGAAGGATCGGGGCCAGGTGGGTGCCAGTGAATGGCATTCGGTTGATTTTAGCGCGGGATTTCCACACTCAGATAGACAGAGATGGGGAGGGAGTGTGAGAGAGCGAGAGAGAGAGAGAGAGAAAAGAGATCAGGCGATAGGCGCATATCTGCATAAATTTGAAACAAAAGGCGACGGACGGACGGACTGAGAACAGGCACAAAAAGAGAGAGAACCAAATGTTAAAAAAGTGGAAACGAGTATGTACTATAAATTTGTAAGCGAGTGTGTATAAGTGTGTGTGTGTGTGTATGTTTTTCCCGTATTTATATATCTCTTAGATCTTGAAGAAATTTGAATATAATTTATGTGCAATCGTCGCGTTTTTCGGTTGGTTTATTTGCTTGCTCGCCCCTACCCTGCCCCTGTACCAGACCCAGCCCCTGTCTCAGACTCAGACTCAGTCCCAGTCGCAGTCACAGTCCCTGTCCGATCCCTGTACCGGATCGCTACCCAGTCGTAGCCCCGGTCCGGTTCAGTCCCAAATGAAGAACGATCCATCCATCTAAACGTTTGTCACTTGCTGCGTTGTCGCCGCAACGTTTGTCTTTTTGCTTTTTCCACCAGCTCTGCTCCTTCGTCTCTTTTGTCTTTGTTTGTTGTTGTTGTTTTTGTTTTTTTTTTTTAATATAAAAAGCGTCACCGACACCGTCGCCCGCTCTCTTGACCATTGACCATCAACGCAGTCGTTTATCTTGTAGATATATCAGTCCGTCCAGCTGAGATCCGCTGCTCAACTTTCAGCCCCAAGTTTCTATGGAAAAGAACAATAACACAATTTCACATGCAGCCCAGAAAAACAAGAAAGCATCTTAACGTATGTATATAGCAGACATATATATATTCCTCTACTCATCATGTCTAACTGTGAGTAACAACTATTTGCCATTTCTTATAAGCAGAATATACTCTAAAGGATTTTCAAGCTGAAAGATCAATTCATCCATTTAGTTTTGAGTGTTTATGATTCCCATTCATTCGCTATGCTTAGCAGCTGTTACATTAAGATTAACAGCAACTGTTAAATAGTTCATAAATGACTCATTGCAACATAAATTGGCTTAAATGCTTGCAACATTTAGAAGGCTGCAATTGACACCGAAAGTATCTTAAGGAACATCAGCTCAAAGATACTTTAGACCTTTTCACAGGGTATTTTGCAGCTCAGCTCATTCAACTTCCCTCTTTATAAACAAAGATTTATAATATAGTATTAATATATATAATTTTCATCAATCTTCTGATATGTGAACAAAAGTAATATTAATCTGTTATAGCCTTCTTTTATTAACAATTATTTATTATATTAGGCAGTCGCATGTAAATTAACAGCGCCACTTGCAACATTTATAGCTTTCTTATGCCACGGACCAGGTTGGCACATGTGATGAATTTATAAGGACTAGTCTCTAGCCCAATCTCAGCGCAAGTTAACTACCTTTCTCTCTCTCCCAGTCTCTGTTTTCTCTTTCCCTCTGTTAGTGGCCTGCGGCGAGTGCAAAAGCCGACGCTAAGCGGATTTGCATTTAAAGCCATTAAACCCGTTTCAGTGGCTGTTGCGTGTGGTAGTGCATCATGGCCAAAAGCAGCGTAGCCATGAATGCAATGGACATCCGTAAGCCTTGCGCTTTTTGCTTAAGTACAGGTGACATTTGACTACTTTATTGAATTATGACAGCGAACAAATCAGCGACACGAAGCCTCAACGACGTCCACATCCACATCCACGTCCAGATCCACATCCTCAATCGCTGAGTGGCCCCCAAAGCGGTCAATCAGTTTTTGTGGCCCGCACCTTGTCTGACCAAAGGCTCAACCTCAAACTCAAACTCAATCTGAGATTCATTCTCAGGCTCAGACCCAGAATCAGTCGGAGTCTTGGCTCATTACGCATGCGCAGCGTTGCGCCTGGGCCCAGAGCATGCGATGATCAACTGTAGCTTTGGGACTGCTTTGTGGAGGAACTCTGGACATTGCCTAGAGTAGCGTACATGTGTTTCGCGATCCTCTGCCTGGAATACTAATTACGATTCTACCCAACGAGTGCAGCGAATGAATGAGCCAAATGGCCATTCGATCCCTCCTCCCACTTGCGCCCTCCTAACTTACGATCTTGACGACAAGTGCACGCTAATCACGCAATGGTCGAGCCCAGGCCCAGGCCCGGGCCCGGACCCAAGCCTGTCATTTTGTTTAACGTTAATTTTAAATAATATCATAATTTATCGTTACAACTCTCTCTTTCTCTCTCACTCACTAGCTGTCTCTCTCTGCTGGTTAAGTAGCTATTCTCATTTCAGACACGTACTCGAAAATCGATCTCAATTTCGTAGTTCAGATATCACGCGCACACAGCTCGGAGATGCCGACCCTTTCCAGGCATGGGCACGCCACGTTCCACATAGTCTCCAGTCGCAGTCGCCGACGCAGTCGCAGTCCCAGTTCCAGTCCCTTACCCATGTCCATTCCCTCTCACAGCATATATATATATGGCCAATATATGGGCTGGCCAAGGCGGCGGCCCTTTTCAAGCTGCTATGATCACGTTGACATTTCGCTTGGCGATTGCTCGGGCGGGTGCGGGTGCTTCGTTCTGGAATAGGTACAGGGACAGGGACTGGGTCCCAGTACTGGGACAGAGACTAAGACTGGTGCGCTGTAGCTGTAGCTTTAGCTGGAGCTGGGGCTGTTGACATGTCGCTGGTTGTGATTGATTTAGGGCTCGTTGGCTGCTTTTTGTTTTCCGCTGAAGCGCAGCCGTTTGAACCCATTGTTTTTAACCAAAAATGGGCGTACGATTGTCAGGAAAAAGACGACAACAACAGTAACAACAACAACAGGAGCAGCAACAGCAACGACAACGTCAGCAACATGAGCCGGCATCGGATTGAGAACGGGTATTGCAATTGAGTTCGGGATTGAAGCTCGAATAGGGATTGGGCCCATATTAATTGATAACGTTGGATTAGTCCGATCAATTGTGATACCTAAAATCTTATTCTAAACACAAGAGGTTAGATATAAGAATCTGCTTATCTGATCAGCATATATATCAATCCTTTCTAGAAATCTTCCCTAAGCAACTTGGCTTGTTCTATAAGACTCGCCTCCGGCCCAGGCCAGAAGTAGGCGTTCAGTCTATGTTGCTTCTGATTGGAGAACCTGCTTCGATATCTTTATACTTATGAGATATAATGATCTGTTATTCTGGCAGTATATATACCAATCCTAACTATACCAATATGTATCAATCCTTACTCTTCCCTAAGTGTCTCGGCCTCTTTTATAAGACTCGCCTTAAGCTTTGGCAAAAAAGGAAACCTTTCACTTTGTGTTGTTTCTGATTGGAGAACTTGGTGCAGTATATAAGATTATATATAGAATATATCATTATACATATGAGATATAATGATTTGTTTATCTGGAAACATATATAACAATCCTTTCCAGTAGTCTTCCCTAAGCAACTTGGCTTGTTCTATAAGACTCGCCTCCGGCCCAGTCTATGTTGCTTCTGATTGGAGAGCCTGCTTCGATGTATAAGAATATATATATATATCTTTATACTTATGTTAACTATACCAATATATACCAATCCTTACTTTTCCCTAAGTGTCTTGGCCTCTTTTATAAGACTCGCCTCAAGCTTTGGCAAAAAAGGAAACCTTTCACTTTATGTTGGTTCTGATTGGAGAACTTGCTTCAGTATATAAGAATATATATAGAATATATCATTATACATATGAGATATGATGATTTGTTAATCTGGAAACATATATAACAATCCTTTCCAGAAATCTTCCCTAAGCAACTTGGCTTGTTCTAAGACTATTCTAAGACTCGCCTCAGGTCAAGTTAGAAGCAAGCGTTCACTTTTTGTGGTTTCTGATTGGAGAACTTGCTTCAGTATATAAGAATATATATGCTATATATAGTCTATATCTCTATTACAACGATTTTACATCCTTCTCATTATTATATATTCAACTTGTTGCAGTTAATCTTCAACATTCAACACATGCTGCAATCCTTCAAGCAAATCTTCGATCGTTTTATTCAAGCTGCTTGATAAATCCCTTTTCTTTTTGTTTTTGTTTTTACAGGGTATCCAGGGCACATTTGACCCTTTGAGCTCATTTTGATTAATGCAAAGCCGTTATTTAGCTGTAGCCCGATTATGGTTTAAAGCTTTTTGCTCTGATTTCTTGGTATCTATGGGTCATTTTGGGCTCTGCTCGTAATTACGCCTGCCATGTAAGAGATTTCAGTCCAACTTCAGCCGTGTGGCAACAGCAACTGCCACAGCTAAAGTAAGTGCAACACTGCTGTTGTGTGCTGTTGTGTGCTGTTGTGTGCAACCTGTGCCCCTCGCATGTTGTTGCCTCGCGGCGCTTGTGGCTGACCGTATTAAATTAATATTTGCTTTTTGTCAAAAGGCTATAATCAAGCACCCTGGCGATGACAGGCTAAGAGGCTCTAATTACAGCTTGTTACCCTGATGCAGCGGCCACACAGGTCGTGCCTCACTTGGCTCGCGTTTTCCGCGTTCCTCGTTCCGCGTTCCACGATCCGCGTCTCACGCAACCTTCGGATCCTCCAAACTGGCTGCGGGCTGCCGGGGCTCTGCCTCTGCCTCCGTTTCTGCCTCATTCCGTTTATGCTAAGTGGCAAGCGCCGACGCGACGCAATGCGGCGCGACGTCATGTCAGGCAGCAGCAGCTCATCTCTGGCGGATTTTAATGCAGCTCCCCGCCAGCCTCCTGGCCATAATCGTCGTCTGCCACTGCAGTTTGATTGAAGCCCGCAAATTAAAATGGTCGAATGGTCGGTCGGACGTTTGGGGTCCGAATGCAATTCTCACGATTTGGCAGACCTGCGTCATTTGTTCTTCATTTGTGTTCTCCAGAGGCTCATCATCAACTTGTAAGCTGTTCATTTGGGGCGTTGCAACACAAGCGGCTGCTCGTTGCAAGCACTGACTGTGAGGCTCTGAGTTGGCTTTGAGTTGCGAGTCCGGTTTGCTGATCAAATTAACCATTTAAATAAAACATTTGTTTTGATTTTCACTTAAAACACAAACCTAAGGGAAAGGATATCAAAGAGTTAGAGGGGCAATAAAGGATAACAGGCCAGGGGTAACTAAGCGGGGGGATGCGAAGATGGTGACGGTGACGCCGGTTGACAGCCGTGCACAATACTCGTTGTTGGTAGCTGTTTTAACTGAATTTCAGGCTCCATAATGATCTTGATGAGGGGGCACGAATTCAGAATTACTCGTACTTAAGGACTGTCCATTCTATTCCCAAGATCTGTCTTCTATATACACTTTATATACTTTTTTTTGATCAGAGAAAAGAAACAATAAAGTGTATAATATAATATGTATAGTTTATTACCAAATTGAGTGTTCACAACGCGATTATGAAATGTTCATAAAAATTTGCTTCTGGCCATTAAATGAATATAAATTGCATCGAATTCATTAAGACACGAACAAGAGCAAAAAACAAGAACAAAACTTGGCTAACAAATTGGCTTCAACTGACATCTGGTGTTGATGTTGATGCTTTTGGTCAGGCGACTGGGAACTGGGAACTGGGGAGTGGAGGGTACAGTGGGTACACCTCAACGGGTTGAGGTGAAATTATCATTTATTAATTGTTCCTTAATTTGTGTGGGAAGCAACACATTAATGCCATTTCCCGCATGTCTCCATCTCTTTCTGTCTCTGCCTCACTGTCTGTTTCAGTCTCAGAAATAGCCAAAAGCAAATACAAAGTAAGAAGCGGCAAACCAAAAAGTGAATATAAATAAATACACACAAGACAAAGAAGAAGAAGAAGAAGAAGCTGGGGCGACCGCAAACAACAACAAATAATAAATATTTTGGGCATATTAAAATGCAAATCGAATCCAATAAACAACAACTCATTAAAAGCGCAACTAACAGGCTGACGACCCGTTCCGAATCTCACTTCCAATCTTGTCGCCCGAGAGCAACCGTCCAAAGGCCTAATTGGATCTACATAAACAACGCCCACACGGTAGCTGGGCGTTATTTAAGGGAACTTTTAACTTAATCTCTAACTAATATCTAACTACGATATATTTCAATTGATTGAGAGTGAAAACTTTTACAAAGAGGGATCGATTCAGAAGATGTTTCCTATTCAAAGAAAGTGCTCGTTTATGTTATTAATTCTGTTAATGTTAATGTTATCGTCGCACTGTTATTGTCACAATAACTGATTTTCAGTAATCACACTTTTACATCGCTTTCCATTTAAGTTCTTTAGATCGGTTAGAAAATAATTCAAAAAGATTTTTAATTCACATGTGAAACTAGATTATGATGGAAGTTAACTTACAATTTCCTATGTAAAGTAGATTCAGTGCAAAATGTTATCAATTCTGTGTTATCGTTACAATAACAGAGGTTCTTATATCAACTTCGCACTCTGCTTAAGATCTTTAAGCTATTAGAAATTAATTCAAAGACACCTTTTAATCCACAGGTGAAACCGGATTTGGATAGAAGTAAATATATATATTCCTTTTTTAAAAAGACTCAATGGAAAATGTTATCATATCTGTTAGCGTCACACTGTTATCTACACAATAACATAGGTGTGACTACACTCAAGCGTCACACTCTAGATCTTGAATAATTCAAAGACTCCGTTTAACGCACAGGTTAAACTTGAGAACAGTAGAAGTTAGCTTACAATTTTCTATGCAATATAGAGTCAGTGGTAAATGTTATTAGTTCTGTTAACGACATACTTCTGTTGTCACATAACAGGGAGGTTCTTCATTAAAGATATTTAGGCAAAGAGAAATTGATTCAAAAACAGCTCTTACTCCTATGTTAGTACAATACAAGATAACTTACAATTTCATACGTAAAGTACAGTTAGTGGAGAAAGTAATTATTTCTGTTAAAGTCCCACTTTTATCGTCACAATAACAGAGGAGTTTTTAGTGATCCGTTTAAGGTCTTAAATCAACTAGCGAATTATTTAAAAACGCCTTTTGAGCCACAGGTTATACTTGAGAACGATAGAAGTAAAGTTACAAATTCTAATATAAAGCTCAGTCAATTGTAAATTTTATTAATTCTGTTAACGTCACACTGTTATCGTCACTATAGCATAATAAGGTGTCTAATGACCAGACTCGAACTTCGCGAAGATCTCAAACTTTTTGAAGATCTTGAAGCAATTAGAACCTCAGTCAGAAAGACTTCTTAGCCCACAGGAACAACTAACAATGATTACGAATAAAGTTAGCTTATGGTTTTTTATCTTCAATATAATTAACATTTCATTTCTATATGAAAAGAAGACGTGCTTTAGTTAGCAGATTGTGAACTTGATATGCCTGAAAAGTTGAGTTATTTCTGATATTTGCGCATTCATTTCAACAGTCAAAAGCCCATTGAAACGGCAGTTTTGGTGAAATTTCGAATAAATTCAATAACATAAGCAAGACGAGACCCGTAAGGGAATAAATCAAAGAAAAGAATGAAATAAATAAGAATATAAATATATTATATACAAGTATATAGGAGTATGTTCGAGCATTGTTAAAGAGTAGAGAAACAAGAGAAGAGACAATAAAATAACATTATAAAACATCGAAGTATAAACGAAATGTTAAATTATTTAATTTATGAATGGCATTAAATTTAATTTGACTGTTATGCCTGTTGCTTGAAATTGAAACTCACACGTGATCTAAATGGACAATTGGCTGACTATTTGAGCCTGGCCAGAAAGAGGGAGACACTTGGCTCAAAGTAGGCCGCCAACTCCGCGAACAGTTGAAGTTGGCAATCATTTTTGCGACAATTGATGTAAGGTTTATTGGGTTTGTTAGCTGTCTCTGAAATTTCCTTAATGTGTTATTAATATGCATAACGTGTCGACCACTGCCCGACTGTCAGTCCCTGACATATTCAATAGCTTTGCTGTCCATATAAAAAGCTGGCCACATCTCTGGCTATCGACCTGAAATGTGGATCGGCTGCCGAAATTGGCACACGATGCCGATAAACATCAAAGTGGCGTCAAGTAACCCACCCAAGGGGTAGCTGATTATTCAGATAATAAGATTGTATATAAGATAGTTAAGTATATGAATTAACAAAGCAAGGGAATTATATCTGCATATTTAACAATCTTAGATATGTATCTTTAGAACCTTTTTCATGGTGTTCTCAGAGAGACGAAAAACACAGTTTAAAAAAAGTTTCGCTGTTAGTTAGCATTATGTTAGGTTTGGCAACTGTTAACTAACATTTGTAGCTCATCAGCAAATGAAAACTCAATTGAAATTTGTTGAAAAAACTTAGGTTTTTATTGACTATAAAACCTTTTTTATGGTGTTCTCAGAGAGACGAAAAACACAGTTTAAAAAAAGTTTCGCTGTTAGTTAGCATTATGTTAGGTTTGGCAACTGTTAACTAACATTTGTAGCTCATCAGCAAATGAAAACTCAATTGAAATTTGTTGAAAAAACTTAAGTTTTTATTGACTAAACTCACAAGAAAAGCAAAACACAAATAAATAATTTAAACAAATAAAAAAGAATTGATCTTTAACTTAAGACTAAATACTTTAGCTAATTTTATTTGCCGCTTGGCAAAAATGTTTGCATTGATTTTATAAAAAAAAACTTTATAGTTTAATTTGTTAATATACGAGTATACTTTGATTTTTGTGCGTTTTAATATACCTTTCTCATATAAAGGCATTTATTTGATAGATCTATTTAGGTATTTGTATTTTGTATTTTGTATTTTGTAATTAAATATAGGAAACTCTTTAAGCGGCGTATACTTTTCGAAAGCACCTAGAAACTAAACTATATTCTAATGAAATATCAAATAGTATTTGGGTTAAAATTTCCGAATTACTTCTCTCTGAGCGTTACCCCCGTGCGCTAGCCCCTTTTTCATCTACCAATCTAGTTTTAGTCGCCACATTTTGCGGCTTTTGTTTTTAGCTCGTTTTTTTCCACTAAAAAACACACACAAAAAAATAACAAAATCATAAAAAAAAATGAATTAATTCTTTTGAAAAAATACCATGTCAATACTCAATGGGAGTAGCATGTGCACCCTACAACTCCTCCAGGCAGCGCACATTGGTCAGCATGATGCGGGTGAGGCGCCAGACCTGCTTGGCGGCATTCTCGAGGGCACCCGGGGACTTGCCCTTGAAGAGATCCATGTTGGGCAGGAAGTAGTGCGGACACCGGCGGCACTGCAGGCACGAGATCAGCTGTAGAAATATGCCATTGATGCGATCCGCGATGCAGTTCTCCTCCCACTCCATCTCTCGGGGATGCTTCTCGCATTCGTAGAGCAGCAACGTTTTCAGATGGTAAGATGTAACGGGATTTCCCGGTAGATCCAAGTGACGATCCCTTAAGGTTTTCAATATGCTCAAACAACGACGGCGACTGGCACCTGGAAAAGAATTATATAGAAACTTTATATAGATAGATCTTTCAGTGTGATTTGCCATTGAAATGTTGGACATTGATTAATTTGAATTATTGGTTTTTACCATTATATAGCAATACCCTATAACTCATTTTAATGGCACTCAAGTGTCCAAAGAGTTTGAAAAGTAGAAAAAAAAAACATTTATGAAATTTGATAAGTGAGACTTCTATAATTGTCCCACTGACTAATCGATTTCTAACAGGCATTCTATTTAATTTAGTGGTAATTGACAGTATTTATATCAAAAGGGCCACCCCCTTCAAATTCAAGGTGCCAACAATAAGAATAATAAAAAAACTGATTGGTAACTAGGCCTCGACTATATAGTATGTGTTCAACCATTTTGATTGATCAACCCACGCACAACGTCAACCAACACATAAATCATGGACATGGAGTGTCAGACGTGGTAATCTCGACCTGTTCCGATAATCAGACTGAAGCTACGTTGATAGCAATGGAACACATACTACTACACGAAGAACCTATATGTGTCTATTTAATAATCAAACTTTAATGACTTTGCATCTACTCGAGAGAATTTCCAGGAAAAGCACAAGATAGAAACCAGTAGACCTAGAAGATAGTTAAAGAGCTTGGCTTAACTAATTTATGCTGTTAAAAGATGATTCAACTAATTTCCAATTAGAATAGTAAAATTCTAGCTAAAAGTGGAAAGAGATTTAGCTGGAACTGAACATTTCAAGGAAGATTACTCAATTAGATGATACTCTCAGGTAAGTGAAAGAATTTGTTAAAACTTGCTAGAAACTCTAAGATAAACCCTCGCAGATCTATAGACCTTATGATACCCTACTTAATTATCATATATGCAATAAGATTTCTTCAGATAGTCAGAGAAAACTCTTAGATTGATCTTAAAATGCCTGTAGCTTAAGCGTGACGCGATACTGATCTCGATACCTTTACCGATAGCGATACCAATAACGATACTGATACTTATGCCGATAAAGATAACGATAACGACATTGTAATGGATACATTCAGCTCTACACGCTCTCCGCCTAAATTATTATGCGCCAGCGCATTAAATTAAATGTCAAGCCGATCGACTAAGATCGAAGAAGAGTTTTGGCCAGATTGCTGGAAAGACGGAGATGACAACAAGGTAGACAAACGCTGTGAGGGCTTCAGATTTGATTTCGATTTGGGTCTTCGTCTTGGTTTTTGATTTTGGTTTAATTTTCGTTGTCGTCTCTGGTGGTTTTTCTTATTTTCTGTTGTTGTTTTTGGTGGGGAGCTTCTTGCGGACTGCGCGCCGTTGTTTTATTTATTTGTTGACTTTATCTAATCGCCGAGATTTAAAATATTTATAAAATCGTTTAGAAATTTATTTATGGCTCAGTCATTGGCATTGTTGATATCTACGTAGCCACAGCTACAGCTACAGCTACAGCTCCAGCAACAGCAACTCGAAACCCGTTTCTTGACTAACCAACTGACTAACAGGCTACCTTATAGCTATGGCGGGGACTGCGACTGCGACTGCGACTCCGACTGCGACTGCGTTTATCTGCCTCAGATCAGCGGATTTGTTGCGCGTGGAGACATTTGGGTAAGGGCAAGGTATACAATCCAATAGTACAAGGAGTACGTACACGTAGTATACCCTTTCCAGCAATCGTCGCCTCGAACAGATTTATGATCGTTGCCAACCATACGGGGCCCTATCTCATTTCTTATCTCCCTCCCGATAAACGATGGATGCGTTTTTAGCCTGCAAACTTGTTCCAGTGCCTAAGCTAGTAAATCGATCGATAGGCTGCTTAAATGATTGTGTATCGATTTTGAAAGTGATCAAATAAGCTTTAAGTCTATGCAATCCTTTCAAATCTACTCAAGCATTAAGATCTTAAGAGTCAAATTGATAAAGTTTAAGTCTTAGTTGATAAACTCAATTGATTCTCAGGGGATCTACGATTCTAATCAGTTTTTGCAGAAATTTGAATCATGCGATTCAAATTGATTTAGTTCAAGTGTCAAACTGATTATCTCAGGAGTTTCCAACATTCCAATCAAATTATTATTATTCAAATATCAGCTGAACAGCTCAAGAGTTTAGATCATGCGATTCGAGTGCTGAGTGATCGACTGGTGCACACGTTATCAATGGATCTTACGCAGCTCACCCAGATCCACGTCGCCTGCCACACATACAACATATCATTGCCACCTGATCGCGCCTCGTATAACCTGACCAAATGCTTAATTTACAAGCAATTATATCAAACTACAGTCGCTGATTTGTTGAAAATAAATCAATTAAATTTAAGTGTGTCACTGATTGTAAGGCCGTTGACTATATACGTTGACATTCTTGCGGGAGGTGAGAGTAATTCCGATTACAACATTGATTTACAATCTATAATAACATTTATTTTTCATGTATCGACTAGAAAGGGACTTCGACTCTTACAATGAAACTAAAGATACATAGAGAGAGATATACAATATACTAGAAATTTCTTTCAGATCTTAGGAAAATCTATGAATCGACTTTCTTATATCAAATCCCATATCGAACACAGAGAGATTCTCTCAAATCTTGAAAATCTTTGGATCAACTTTTTATATATCAAATATCAAATTGTAACCGAGAATATATATGAAATTCTATATGGAATACAGAGAGTATAAAGAGTGTCTCTAAAGATTTCCATATATAGCATATATATACCATATATATATACCATATGTTACCCGTTATAAAAGATCTGGCACCGATTGTTTTGCCGTCGGGAATTGAAAACTTTTAAGAACCTAGTTAAAAAAGTTAAGAACTCACCTTGCAAGAGTCGATTTTCGGCGTCCGTAAAGCTTAGCACCCAGGCATCACCCTCCATGGCGGAGTTTTTGCCTTGGAGAGCGATGCACTCCTTGGAAAGCATATCGAAGCCCTCAGTCTTAACCTCTGCAACAATATTGGGATGTGGCCAGGGTATGCCCGGCAGTGGCCAATGCGAGGCTGAGCGTGGCCAGAGCCCGGCGCATTTGAAGGCAGGCGTTATTTGCACGATGATGCGCTCCCTGATGCGTAGCTTCACCTCGGTGGTATCGGCGATCATCTTGACGATGTCACGATAGGCGCATTTATCGCAGGCCTGTGCCACCAGCGTTTGGAATCTTGAGCGTATCTTGCGCGCTGACAGGTACCCGGAGGCGGTTATGAACTCCACCCAGAGGGACATGGAACGCTTGCGTCCATCGCTTAGTTTGAGCACCGCACAGCCGGGCAGTGTGCCATCGTCCACAAAGTTGAGCACGCCCATCTGATTGAGGTAGATGATAATTTCGAACTCTGTGGGTGAGATCACTTCGAGGCCCTCGAACCGTCCATTGTAGTCATTGAGGGAGGATATGAAGCGGGGCTCCTGCACCTCGACCTCCTTCAGCACGTCCTGAACGATGCGACAGACCTCCTGGATCTGCTTATGGATCTGCGCCTTGCGCACCTGCACACGATCCGCACAGTATTTGTTCATTTGATAGACCATCTTGGACTGTGCCGCGATCATGTCCGACGGCACCAGCATTATTGACCCGGGCGACGACGTGGTGATGATTTGATTGTTTTCTTTTGTGTTAGGAACTGTTTTCTTGTTTAGTTTAACTTTATTTACAACTGAACAATTCTTGCATGTTTTTCATTCACAACAATTTATATATGAATACTTCTTGTGCACACCGAAAAAAATATAACAAATTTCTATTGAAATTTATATTTGTTTTATTATATCAATTTTTTGATATTTTTCTCTTTTGCTTTCTCAACGAACAGCGAACGTCGACGGCGGCTTCTGCTGCTCTTTTCACGTACTCGTATCACACAAAGTCACAGTTCGAGTTGAGTTCACACTCGTCGGAGTCGCAGTCACAGTCGCAGTCGCAGTCACCTCGTGTCGCGTGTACTCGCGCCATCAACTCCAAGACATTGACTGATTTCGTATGGCGTGCACGCCGCAAGAAAAGTATCTTTGCCAGCCCAAAAACCGGCCACAGCCGGAGCCACAGCCGCAGTCGCAGCCGCAGCGCTGCCAGGTCTCCATCTCCCCACTGGTCTATGCAGCAGGTGCGAGCGGAACAGCACTAGGCACAATCGTACGCTGCCAGCGCCTTCCCTCTCTCTCGCTCTGTTACTTTTTGCGCGTCTCTCTCACCTGGCATACGCTGAGAGCGCGCGCAATGGCTGAGCGTAGGCTTTGTCTGTTTGCCTCTCTGTTTGTTTAATGCTCTTTTCATTGTTTGTTTGTTTAATAAAGCGCTATAATGGCGACCAGCTGCCAGAGCGCTGAGAGTCAGAGAGAGTATGAGAGAGCGCGCCTGGCTCTTGCGACATGAATGCACATGTACAAGTATTATCCATATTCGCCTACCCTCGAGTGCAACCCCAACAAGCCCACTTCAACTGCTCACTAGCTGCTCTTGCTCCGCCCCTTTTGTGGCTCACACTCACACACACACACACATATCACTCACATAGATAAGCACCAATACAAAGGCACGCACATTGCTCTCACCAATCTACACAGTTTTGTGTGTTTATTAGGGTTGTTGTGGGTACAAAATACTAGATGAAAGTAGATGCTGACTAATAAATAAGTACCGTAATGGGCAGCTTTACGTACAATATACGAGAATTAATGTTCTCTCCATTTCCGAGTTGACCGTATGCGTAGCACCCGTACGGAGTATATAAGCAACCCTTAACACTAGATGAAATAGACGCTGGATAAAAGTGAAAATAATGTAATTATAGGCAGGAAGTACATAAAAAAGAAAGAACAGCTTTAAGATTGTCGAATCTTTAAGAAGAAAGAAAATTTAGAGTATATATTTTATATGAACATGAATATTGGTAGAATCTAAGGTTCTATGTTTCTTTCTTATTTTGAAATTAAAGTGAATTACAAAGGTTCTGTTTCTATTTATAAGTTCTATTTCTATTCAAGGTGCCAAAAAGAGGTAAGCAACTGCTTTAAGTTAGTCGATTCTTTAAGAAAGAATAATATGCTGAATATAGGTAGAATTTGGGGTTCTATGTTCCTTTCCTATTTCGAAATTAAAGTTAATTATAGAAATTCTTATGCTAGTCAAAGTACCTTGAAAAGCTGAAGAACTGCTTTAAGAAACGAATTTAATCACATTTTAGGTGAATATTTAGAGTTCAGCCTGTTCAGTTGGACGATTCTATGTTCCTTTTCTATTTGAGGCATTACTGGAGCAGAGTCCTCAGGTTTTACGTTTTACGTTTTACGTACGGAATTAATGCATATCTAATGTGATTAATGGTCGTTTAACACGAGCTGCTAACTTGGCTGAATGGATCTGGCCTGTGGGTGGCGTCTTGGGGCCATAAACCAGCGCAAAGCATAAAAGAATGGGAAAACAGAAACACACAGCGCGCGAGAGAGAGGTAGAAAGAGAGAGAGAGAGAGAGAGAGAGAGAATGAATGAAGAGGCTTGGAGGACGGTGTCATATCTTGGTTTTTATGCCTAGGCTGGTAACATTAAGTTCCACTTTAGAGAGTGGCAAACAAATTATTATGTATAATTCAGTTTGAACTGTGTGCCGGAACCTGCATTAAGATAAAGCTAATTAACACCTCAGCCCTGGGTATGGCCAGGTATGGCTTTGGCACGGGAAAGGGCATGGTTGAGGGCACCCTAAAACGGGACGCCCATAAGTTTACGACTAAGAGATGTTTTTCCACATGCGTCTATCATTTTTCTCCGTCTGACTACATGCGATAAGAGCGAATGCGAATGGAGCTCAGTTAGGGTCTGACTCTGGGCACTGGTCACTAGGAATGAGACTCCAGACTGGACAGTGGATGTAGTCGTCGTTGCATGTCATCGACTATGGAAATGAGGAGCTGATAATGTGCGAGAGAAATGCACTGGGAATCACTTTAATGGCCGCGTAAATGTGGAAAATTATCAAAGGGACACGAACTTAATTGCCGCCATTATCGAGTTTTATAGCATATAAATTGGAAATGAATTATGCAAACGGTCAAGATCGTAACCAACGACTTCAACGAGAGATCTTCATTAGCGGCTCAAGGTCAGTTCTGTCGGCTTTACTACCAATATATATACACACATATATATTTATATATATATATATGGGTTAGCCTTAAGTATGTTGAATCCCTTTCCGCGCTTAGTTATCGATAAGATAAACCAATCGATCCGCCGAGATTTATGCGAGTCACGAAGTGCGATCGATCGAGTCTCGATCATCACTGAAAGCGACCGTTAAGCGGCTGCTGCACGGTAGTCGTCTCTTTAATTAAATTGTGTATGTTTTGTGTCCCGGTTAGCGACGACTTCATTCGCGGTGGTTAACCTTATCAGATGCACGAGATCTCCAATGATGAGCTCCTGCTCCTGCTCCTGGTGCTATTCCTTCTTATGGCATTGGGCTTTGCCAATGGCATTGGCACATACGCTTTATGGTTCGGCCTGACCAAATGAGCAAATGGCGGAAAATTAAGTTCGCTGTGGCAGCGACAACTGCACCAGAAGCAGCAGCAGCAGCAGTCAGACCCAAAGGAGATTGCAATCGCACATCCCTTGCTCCGGCCACATTGGTGATGGCGATGGCGATGCCGATGCCCTCCTCATTGCTGGACACCAGCAGCAGCTGCAGCAGCTGCTGCTTCTGCTTCCACTTCTGCCTCCTCGCCTGGACATGGACACGACACATTCCCCTCTTCCCCTCTGGCCTCTTGCCGTTTTTATGTGTCCCACTTTCCGATCCAACTACTACTTGGCTACCACATCGTGGTGACACTTGGACGTCGACATGTTCATTTGTGTTTTCGACTCTTCGAGCGCAGCAGACAAAGCTCGCACCAGCTGAAGCCTCTTCTTCGGACTCTTTTTTTAAGAGTTCTACGAACTACAATTACAAGTTTTTAGTCCTATATACATTATATCCACGATAATTGCAAGACTTCCAATGTTGAAGCTATATATTATATATACATATACATTCTCATTCTTCTCAAAATTCAGGGAGATCTTGAATTCTTCTTTGGATGAATTTTTGTTTTTGTGATCAGTTTTTTATTATTTAAAATCTGTTCCTATTATTTTGGGAGGGAATAGGCATTATACTTCTTTATGACTAGCTTTAGAGTCTAAGACTTCAAAGTATCTTTACTCCAGCTGGGAGTCGCACCCAGCACCCCTCGACAAGTAACTTCAATCAATTTGTTCCGCAACTCAATCGGCTTCAAGAATATAAACTATTCCCTACAAATCGAGAACATCATCTGATGTTCATCGACTTTCTGTATAAATATAATTGTATAATTCATGGGAAAGCCTCTTGATTTCTTACTTCATCTTCCTGTTTCCAGATAACTCCAAACTTAACTTAATCATTATATATTATATATTTATATATATCATCTCCCCAGGTTGGATGTGTCCCTGACTTTAGCTCGGATTCCCATTTCGATATTTGAATTACTTAAAATTATTTCAAACTCAAGTAACTTTGGCAAAAGACAATGAAAACTGTGCTGAAAAACTTACACAGCTTGCTGAAGCGCTCTCAACTAATCCATTAAATGATACTTCAGTTCTTAACCATTGTTCGATATAGATCTCATATCATTTACAATTCTCAACTGTCTGTCTAAGCCTTTAACTTCTGCTCCTCTGCGCTCGCTCCCTCCATAATCCGTAGAGGAAATGCAGCCCAGTTTCACTTGCAGTCTGTAGTCCTATCTTCAAGCAGGCACTCAACAGCTTTCAGTGCGTAGAGATTGAGGAGATACAAAGATTCAAATTCGTAGAATGAAAATGCATCTTCCAAGAGAATGTAGAAGCATACCTTAATTAGGGCACTGCCTGCAATGCCACCTTAGGACGACTTATTGACAATATCGATATGGCACGAAGAGTCTAGAAAATAGTAAAGAGACAGAGAATGTCAATCCTCTCATAGGTATAGTGAACCCATTTCAAATCCCTGCCCAGGCTACACACGATCATCGATCATTTTCCGATTGAGCTGGCCGAGCTCTGATAATCTCCAGAGCTGCCAGCACGCATTGCGTTTCGTTGTGCATTCGAGTTTGTCATTTGATATGATGGCAACGTTGACAGGGCTGAAGACGATGAAGACGACGGTTGGACGGATGAATGGTTGGAGAATTGGTTGGTTGGTTGCTTGGACACATGGACGGATGGCGCTGACGACATCTGACCTCCTACAATTCCATGTTGCGGCGTCTGTTGTTGTGGCATGTGCAAAGGTCAGCCGGTTGCAAGCTGCCAGATCCCAGTCAAGCAGTCAAACTCAGAGGGAAAGGGCATTGGCATTAGCATTTACCTGTGTGTATCTTCAGCATGTTGTGTGTGTACTTATGTGTGTATATGTGTGTGTGTGTGCCCAAGTGGCGCCTGCATCCCGTCGCGCGTTGTCTGCATATGCGGAATATGCGTGAGCGTTGCCCGTAGAAGGGGGCACGAGAGAGAAATGAAACAAGTCAGCGATCAAGCTTGGATCGTTGGACAGCGATTGCCATAGCCACAAGAGCCAATGCCAGTGTGTCCACTATCCAACAGTCCACGGTCCACTGTCCACTGTCCAGAGACAGCAGCCACAGCATAACATTCAAATCAGTACCAAGTTTCAGCTCAAAATTGCGATGGGAGCTGCAGTCTGAGCCAAAAGACAGCTACAGCGACAGCGACAGAGACAGAGACAGCGGCTGCGACTGCAACTGCGACTGAGATCCACCGCAGTTGCACCTCCGCAGCGGCGCCCCCCACCTGCGCCGCACACACATAAAATTCAGCGACATGCGGTTAAATATGCTTAAGTTTTCCCGCGGACAACTTGAAATTAAGTATATGCCACAGAGCACTGAGAACAGACACTCCAAATCGTTCCAACTGATGCCAGTTGCTGTTGCTGTAATGAGTCTCTGGCCGGGCACAGACTGCCATCCCATACCAGACTGTGTCCAGTCCCAGTTCCATTCCGGAGCCAGTCCCATGCAGTTACCTTAATTTATATATTGTTTGGTCTGTGGATATATCAACGCGTTTGTGTAAATGCAGCCCCTTATCCATTCATTATGACCATTAGGCTTTGTGCGCGGAGAGTACGAGATGCGAAAACCAGCTAACCAGCAATCCCGATTCCCCCGGTCCCCCCAAGGCCCCTTACCACCTGCCTTGCTCTTGGCCACTGCTTCTGTTCTGTTCGCCATCCTCTGCCCAAAATGATTGCAGTACACATTGCGCCATTTGATTAATTCCCATTCCTGACATGGAATTCCGCTTGTCATCGACCTGTAATCAGTGTACGGATTAGGACAGCTGTTCTGTCTTATACGCTTACAAGGATGAAGCGTTAGATCTGTTCAGATTGGAGTGGATAAACTCTGCAATCTTGCTAGGCCTCGACTAGTTGAGAGGTTCTGCCCATAATCTTATATAACATTTCTAGTTAAATGATAACAAATTGCAAGTGATACTATAAAATGATATGAAAGACCTCTATATATATATAGGTCGATAGATCATATACTCTTATGTATATTTTATATACTGTTAATGTATAGGATATATATCTAAATTCGATATTTTATAGTCTGAAGTTCTTGTTATTGGTGCTTTGTTTTTTTAAGAAGATAAGTTATATTCGTTGTATACTATATATATTCCTCAGATCCTATATTAGCTAAAGATTGCATTATAGATTGTATATTCAACTTCAAGCGACATCCTTTTTAATACTACTATCCTTATCCTTGGCAAAGGTGCTTTCTTTCACTTATGAAGAGTATTTGTCATAGTCATATGACAAAGCTCATGACAAAGTCCAAGACAGAATTCATAATAAACTTGTAACGAAACCTCTTTAATACACTTTCTTATATAATTTAGGTGCTTCTTCTGGATCATCCTTAAAGATCACCGATCATGTATCCTGTTTAAGGCAACCTAGGTATACTATATATGTGCTGCCATTTCTATGATATCTTTCTAGATAAGCTCAGCTTGAAACTTCTTTAATGCACTTACTCTCATCAATAAGGTTCCTCTCTAATATTATCCTTAAAGATTTTGTTTAATGAATCCTTGAGAATTGTATTTGTAATTATACCTAAGTTGGAAACCTTCTTAACAAATTTCTTCTCATTAGTTTGGGGATTCTCTTCTATTGTGCTTTGATTGATCATGTATCCCTTTTAATACATTTACTTGGTTGGAAAAGATGCTACTTCAATCCTAAACATGGATATCTATATCATATGGATGTCTCTATCTATACTTGAGCCTGATTAACTATTACTTAACTTACTTAAAGCAGCCTCATGAAACCTATGGATTCTATACCTAATCCAGTTTAAAAACTACTTAGCAAAGCACATGAAAAGTCTCTTGCCAAAGCAGATGACAAAGTCAGCAGACTGGGTGGAACAGAAAGTGCATTTTAAGGCAATTTTGTTGGGCCCTTATGGCAACTGGTTGACTGGTTCTCAGTCAGTTTTATCTGGTCTGCATTTAAATTATGGCAGAGGGTTCGACGACAGCCGCCACAAAAGCTGGAGGAGCTGCAGAAGCGTTCATTATTTTGTTGTTGTTGTTGTTTTTCTCCTGGGATTAATGCAATTCTGCATTTGGTCCCAATGGATTGTGTGATAATTTAGCTGCGTATTCAGATCGTGCAACATGGCATGGATGAGCCATTAGCCATTAGCCGCTTGTTAATGTATCGGCAACAAGTATACGAGGAGAGAAAGAGACATTGTCGTCGGGCGCCCAGATAAGCTCAAGAGTTGCCCATAAACATGAATTTGCTATTATTGCAGCCACAGGGAGGGGCATCAGGAGAGGAGAGGAGAGGAGAGGAGAGGAGAGGAGAGGAGGAGACAAAAGAGCACTTTGGGTGTTATCCGCGTTGATTAAAAGGCCAAACGAATTTGGGAATTCAATTAGAAGAGCGCCAAGGATGCATACCAAAAAAATATCCATCAACGTCAGCAACGGAATGCTAATCTTTAATCTGCTGCCTGATCTCAGAATTCCCACTATAAACTCTGTAAGTTTATGGCTATAAAAACATGTCACAATCTGCGCGGACCTCGCTCGTATTCTAAAAGTGTTTATTTTGATGGCCACAGCAGTCGGGCGCTAATTAGGTTGTGCTGCACTCCAACTCCAGCTCCAGCTCCAACTCGAACATCAACATCAACTTGCACAGACTCCACTCTAAGTCCATGTTCAAGTCCAAGCCCAAGTCCGAGTCTGAGCTGGCACTTCTCGTATCATTAAAATCAAAATCAAAATCATGCAAACGTTTAACAGCGATACAAAACTTGTCGCAACGATCTGCTTGGATCGACGATCAGCGAGGATCGAGGAACGGAGATCGGGGGCAGAGGTGCCATATCGGGGTATAGGAGATATTGGATCGTAAAAAGTCGCCGTTACAAGCAGTTGGCACTTGGCAGTTGGCAGTTGCCTCGTAAAGTTCACTAACTGATTGCCAAGATTTTCACTGGAAAGTTGCCGTTTGGTTCTGTCTGCTTACGTTTATATTTTCTCTATTTCTTTTTATATCTTTTTTCAAGAAATGGCTCACAATTTGTAATTGAATGCATGTAAATTGATTTCATCTGCCAACAGTCATAATATCAAACATTTTATGGCCCCAACTGAAGCTTTATAAGTTTAAAACAGTGCACAGATCCCTCAGTGCGAACCTTGAAGTCACGCAAGAGCTCAGCTCAGCTCAGTTCAGCTCAGAAGAAGCCAAAGCATGCCCAGTGTGATGTGCGTATGTGTTAAATATTATCAGCAAGTACACTTTAGGCCATTAGCAGGCCATTTAGGCGACTCTGCCGGACATTTGCGAGTCGTCGCAATGAGATAATTTTGTGAGAGCTCTTTGGCCACGATCCTATCTTGAATTATGTCAGTTTTGTAATTTTATGCGAATCTTGTTAATTGTGCATAAAGTCTCTCGACTGTCTCCAACCCAACACACACACACACAGACACACACAACACGCACGCAGCAGGCACGCAACGAAAGACTTAGGCAACGAACTCGCGTCCAGCGACAGAGACAGCTGCAACAAACGTGGCAAAATGACCATGAAATTGAGCTTAACAGCAACTAAAATGGATCAGGTGAGTTGTTATTAAATAACATGAGAATGTACGAAGCAAAACCCATCAAAATATTGACAAAGTTCATGAATTCACGCAAATCTTTCCATCTGAACCCAAAATACATATAAAATTCATGAACTCACACAAATCTTGTTGAAGTAAGCCCAAAATATATGCCTGATTTCAATCATTTCATAATGCTTAAAGATTCAATTATAATATCAATTTGATAACAAAACGAATTCAATTTACCAACACTGCATCTGTTTTTCTTTCAGCCTTTTTGTTTTCAGTCGTTTTTGGCGCCTCAGTCTTCAAAATCGCATAAATTGCGGTTATTAACGCGCGCTTAGGCCACAACTCATGTCAAAATGTATCAATGGGTTCCATATGGAGAATATTTATATTTCAGTGCAGCTTTCGACGCTCAGCGCCAGCAAAGAGCAAACAAAAACAAAAAGAAAAAACCAATAAAGGCTCTGCTGAATATCAGCTTCGGGCACCGATCACCACAGCGCTGGGGCTGCATGGGATAAATTATTTCGGGACAAGCAAAATATCACTTCGATTAATTCAAACAAAGGCCAAGCTGCACCGCTTGGACTCCGACTCCAGCTCAGACTCAGACTCTCTGGGTACTTGAATTTGGTATCGATGCCTGCCGCGCCCAATGCAAATAGAGTTGGCAGATCGACTAAAGGAGGGAATTGAAAATCGCACTGCGATTATTCCCAGCGGCCAGAAAAGGATACAAAACGCAGTCGTCCTCTTGTTTATTTGGAATTGAGCTTAATTTGGACATGATAAGTTGCTCGAGCGGCTTTACCCGCTGCAGTCGGCTGCCTTTCAAGTCTCTTTTGTAGTCGCTGCAATCGAATTGATGTTTTACTCCTAAGAAAACTTTGGATTATCCTAAGCTTAGTTAACGATCCATAAGATCTTTATTGAATTGCATATATTATCTGCTCATTACGTTTTTTAATTTCATATTTAACCATAGAGGTCTGCATCTATCATAAACGTTGTCAGATCACTTTGGCCACATGGAGAGTCGCTTCACAGCAAAAGTGTCTTAAATTGCATAACCGAAACACATGAAAAACAAGCAATTTAGAGCAATTTCGATTAAAATCAATATTTACAAGTCACGAGCGCCATGGATCGCCCGTCGCCTGGGTGGTTAGGACCCTAGGATGCAGCTGCTCGACAGCCCAAACGGGGTGGAAGGGGTTGAAGGGAGGTACAAGCCGGGCAACAGGCGGCCGCATTGCGCCAAAATTACGAATTTAAACATGAAATGTTATAAATAATGTGACGATGACAGAGACGGAGACAACACACACCCAAAACAAGTAACAAGCGACAACCCTGGAAGTATTCATACAGAAGATATCCTATAAATGGATGAGATATACATACAATATATAGGAGGTAAGTGATTCAGCTAATGATAAGTTCAGCTTCAATCAGCAGATAAAGTTTCTATGTTTCTTCGAAGTTTTTGACAATTTTAAACATGGATTTCTTATGGAAGTAGGGATAAAGTTGGCATAGGAAACCCAGGAAACCCCTATAGATATTTCCCTCTTCCGGTTCAACTTCTTTATAGCTTCAATCAGCAGATAAAGCTTCTTCTAAGTTTGCGATAATAATAATCATATTATCTTCTAGAAGAAGGGATCAAGTTGACATAGGAAACCCATGAGAGGAAAACCCCTATAGACATTTCCCTATTCTGCTCACTTTTAGCCTGCATACAGGGTATCATTCAGTCCGGTAGAAACTGATTACCAAAAAGAACAGTCTAAAAGTGAAACAGAGTCAGATACGCTGCCAAAACCAGACTCAGAGCTGGAGTCTTTCGTGCTGCGATCTGAAATAAACAAGGCGGTTGCCCCCAAGGCGCACGGGGTACGTCTTGGGGTCGGGGGCTCGGCCGGGGTCGGCGTCACTCGTTGGTTATCCTAAAGAGCTGTTGATGCGTCCAGGGCCTGCCTGTATATGTAGTTGTTGGCCAACTTGTTGGCTGTTTGGCTGCTTGGCTGGTTAGCTGGTTGGCTGTTGGTGTCTGGTGTTGTTGGTTTGCTTTGGTAATCACCTTTTGTTATAAACACTGTAATTAGGGCTTCATTAAAAGGGTGGTCTCCGCTTGTCTTCGCCTGGCATGCCAGGCGAACGTTGATTGAAAACGTCCCTTTCCGTCCGGCATATACTTGTATGACCCAAGCAGCTCTTACCGTCCGGCAGGTACACAAGGGGACGTTCATGTAGCGCCGATCAACAAGCCAGCCACGCCCACAGCGCACGCCTCATAAATAATAAGTGAAATGTGCGTGCGGGCTCACATGATATGAACCCGTATCAAGTCACAGTGGTTCCACAGCTTCAAGCGAGACTCTGCTACCGTTCACCATGTGTTGACCTCTGAAAAGGTCTCGTCTGCTGTGGATGATAGAAAAAATCTATAATTAATTTAATTATGGCGATCAGTTGGACTCTGATTTGATTGTTCTCAGTGTTTTCGGCCCACTGTGCGCTCTGAGCAAAACAAATAGCAAGATCAACATAATTATAGCATGCACAAAGTGTTTTTTAAGAAAGGGCGGACAGTTGCATCGCAGTTTATTCACCTGCCGTCCCACTCAGGTCCCAGACCCACCGCAACGTACAAATTTCACGCCTTGCAGCTATTTGCGAAAAAAAGAATGAGTTAAGGAAAGGAAAATACTCGTAAAGTAAAGAAAAATTGAAAAGCCCTCGAGAGCAGTTTGACTCTTGGTAAGACTTTTCGTATTTGTTTGCTCTGATAATCGCCGCGTGCTTTATCATTTCAGGTGCAATAATTAAAATGCCATCAACTTGGTATGTGACGTCACCCGAGGCACCTGAGTCACCTGTGGCAACTACCTGCACTTGAAATTGATCACTTGATCGAATCACTCGATAAGGTCACAAATGGAAAACTGTCACCGACTCAGTTCCTTTCAGGTATTCCTTCTTATTTTTCTTTTTCTTCAATGAGCATATGATTTATGTGCTCGGGCCAACTGCTGCTCTACGAGCTGCGTTTTTAGATAGAACTGATATCATAGTTGGAGGACAACCTGTGTCTCTAGCATCTGACATCTGGTATGAGCTATCTGGTGTCTGGTGTCTCTTATCTCTGCTGGTACTCAATGGAAACTGGCGGGTCCCTATAGGAGAATCCTCGCAGTGAGTAGGGTCTGTGCTCAGTGTAATTTCATGTTAACTTCGAAGCTTTCCTGCTGAACAAACTTATTTCAGGCTTAGAATAACATTACCGATTGGTACAAGAGATCTCTGTATATATTGGGGTTACTATGAGCTGTCATAGGGTAGAATACTTGTGGAGATCTTTCCCTAAATTATGTGTAACATCAATTGTGTTAAAGGGTTTGCTTCCTATAGAGCTGATATCTGATATCTGGAGTTATAAACAAATAAAAGTTGGGAACATGGCATAGCCGATTGCTAAAAGAGATCGATATATATATGGTGTGGTTCCTATAGCTTGTCGTAAGGTAGACTACTTGGGGAGATCTCTTCTTGGATTCTGTTTCTGACTTACATCAGTTGTCCTAAAGTGTGTTCTTCCTATAGAACTTATATCAAAGTATGAGGACAATCTGTGTCTCTGGACTTAAAAGTGGGATACATTTACATGAGCGATTGCTACAAGAGATCTGTATATAGATTGTAATTACTATGGCTTATCTTGGGAATCAATAATTGGGAAGATCTTTTCTTGTGTTCTGTGTTTCGTCAGTTGTCTTAGAGGCTTTGCTTCCTATGTCTCTGGACTTATAAACACATTAAGGTGGGAAAAATAATATTACCGATTGCTACAAGAGATCTATCTAAAGTTTCTTCGGGAGTTTGTTACTTGAAGTGTGATTCTGATTCGCATATATTTTCTTTGATGTTTTCCTCCTATAGAACTCTGGATGTATAGACAACTAAGAGCTAACATACCCAATTGCTACAAGCTATATATCTATATATTGTGAGATCTTGGGGAGATCTTGCCTTGAATCTTTCATCTGATTCTGATTCTGATTCACAGCAAATGTCTAAGAGTTTTTTCTGCCTAATACAACAGATCTTTGACTCTGAAGTTAAGGTTCTTCAATCCTGTATCTCTGTCTGCAGTAGCTGAAACCAGTTGAGAATTGACTGATTCTTCTCAAAGTATTCGATGTTCGATATCGAATAGAATATATAGTCCTATATACTCATGTGATGTAGCTTATCGATTGAGTTGGGCTTTTGTCAGCTAATTTGCTGTGGCCATTATGAATGTGCTTGTTGTTGGTATTCTTTGGCTTGTTGTTGCTTTCTTTGTTGGGCTTCAAAAGCAGCGGGTTGTCCAGCTGATGACCCGCCGTTGTCCATTGATAAGCGACTGGTGACTGGCGCCTGCGCAAAAGTTCCTGACCCAACGATGATGATGATGATGATGTTCTTTTCTTTTTTATGTATGGTATTATTGGAACTGGGAGACGAAGTTAAACAATGTGTCATTTTAATGTTGTTCGAAATGATTATTATTGTGATCATTGGGTTGTTCGTTACACTTGTGGTCACCCGTGGGCGTTACCTCAATTCTGCGGTTGTCTCTCTGTTTGCCTTCTACCCGCAGAGTCGTAAACATTTATTGGTTACGGCTCATTTGGAAGCACATAAACAATAAACAAATAAACAGAGGAATAGATGGGGAACCACCTGCCGCACGCCAGTGGATCGTGTGGATAGTCCGATCTTGCGATCGTCTGATCGTCTGATCGACAAATCGCCAGGCATCCTTTCACTTTTAATGAACTTAATGAACAGCCGCATAAATCATCGTTCCTAGAGTCACAAATGTCGAATGTTTGTCGCGCTCATTAATGATGGCCACTAGGGGAACCCGTCGACCCCCGGTGATCACAGCCCCTACCATTCCCATAACCATTACCCAGAGCAGTAGCTCAAGGTTCCAGTTAACGCTTCCTACAACAACGACATCGTTGTGAATTGTATGATATTAATCTATTCTTCTGATGCACCACAAAATGAACTTGCCACATCATTTCTTAGATGGCTTGTAACTATTTCTGTTTCTCTTTCTGTTGATTGGCCACTGGCTGCTCCCGTTGTGAGGTCCAGCTGCGCAGGTGCAACCAGCCAAAGAGCAACCTATTAGCCAGACTTACAGATAGGGACAACCAATTGCCATAGACAACTCCTGCGAATATCAAATAGATCGGGAGACTAGAACTTAGTCTAAGCCAGGGAGGAAAGACCTATTAAAACTGTTCCCAATTTGCATCCCGCTGAAACATGATGATGTCTTAAGGACTTTTGCGGCATTGTTGAGCTACTCTCAGACTCTGCATCATTTTGTTGATCTATTAGACCAGCTGTGGCAAATAATATTGAAAGGCAGCGCAGGGAGTGAAAGGAAGAAAGGAGAGTGAGAGGAAGACACAATGGACCATTGTGATGGGTTTGACTGGAGTGGCAACATTGCCAGCGGCCATCGCCATCAGCAGCGGCATCAAAAAGTGGCAAATGCGAGTGCTCAGTAATTGTTTGAGGCATGTTGCTTATCGGGCTTGTTAATCAGTTTAGATCGGGGCTCGCTGACTTTGCTCAATGGCTCAAGGTATCCGGGCTGCAACCCCACGAGGGGTGCGTACCGAATTTGAACTTTGGTTTCGGGTTACCATCAACATGATGGAAACAGATTTGACACGTGATTAGAAAAGATGAACTGGAAACTGCTGCCACGCCCAGTGGCGGTTCCCAGAGCTCTCATGGATGATCGCTTCCGTCTAGTCTGCAAATAAACTCAAAGTAAAACTCTCTTTAGTTACTAACTATGTAGCTTAGATATATCCAGATAGCTTTATCCATGGTTTCACCTGGTTAACCAGCACTTGTTGTCCTTGCCACAAGCTGGTCTGGCACTCGGCTTGAGCCCATATAAGGTACTCGCATATGTACATACAATGGGCCAAGTTGAGTTGTATCGGGGCGTAAAGCGACATGTTCTTGTTCCACTTAACGATACGGCTCGCATACCGCACACACAACACACACACACACACACACACACACACACACACACACTACTGATCCCTGATCCCTGCTCAGGCGCCTGTTACTTTTAACAGTGCATTCCAAGCACAACCCATTGCATTGTTATTGTTGTTATTATAGTTGTTAGTCGTTGTTGTTTATTTTTCTGCTATGTTGTGTGTTGTTTCGTGTCGTGTTTAGCTGCCGTAATGCCAGTGTGTGTGTGTGTGTGTGTGTGTGTGTGTTTTTGTGTGTGTTGTGAATGAATGTACGAGGCGAATTTGTTTGTTTTATGGCCGCATAAAATTTAATGCCGCATAAAGTTATCGCCTAACGAGCTCAATGAGCGCAACGACAACAGCCCCTGAGTCGCCCTGTTTCAGCATTTACAGTACACCCTGTGCTCACGCTCTGTCCCTGCCACAGAGCCCTCTTCCTCGCTGTCGGCCGTTTTGCAAGCAATTTTAATTTGCGATGCATTCTCCATTGCTTTGTGGCTATTTTCAGGCGCTGCTGCAGCAACTTTTTTCTTCTGTAATTTGAGCGTAATTCACGTAAACAGCGCATTCCACGGCGGAGAGGACAGAGGCGTCCCTACAGGGGGATCAGTTCATAACGTGGTGTAGAGTAGCAGCTGCAGCTCAGACTTCCTTTGTATGTAGTTTAGGCCCCCCCTTGTGGCTCCAGCGACGCCTCTGGGCAGTCTCTGTGCTGGGCAGTCAATTTTGTTGACACCTCACGTTCATCAATGAGCAACAGAAGTAGCCGCGTGCTTGTCACTTCTATCCTGCCCGGATCTCTCACTCATCCAACCAGTCAGTCACCCAGTCGACCAGTCGTATGATTCCTGCTCGTCCTTATAGACAACATATCAATCTGTAGCTGTCAATGTGTGCGTAATTATTCCAGCAATTTGTTGTCTGCGCCAATTGCAGCTGCATTCCACAGCAGCTCCAGCTCCAGCTTCAGCTCCAGCTCTTTCTCTGAAGACTCTCTTCCCTGCCGCCCAGTTCCAGCATTTCCGTTGACTTTTCTCCAGCTTCTGCGCTTTATATAATACTGAAAAATTTTGTAGTTTTTATCATCGCAACTTCCCCTTCTTTTGCTCTTCTCTGACAAAATGTGTTGTCAAGTTGCGATGTAATTGGCAATCCTCGAGCTGCTTTGAGCATCGGCTAAAAGTGTTTTCCCTGCTTCGTTTTGGTTTTTCTTTGTTTTTCCATTTCGCTTTGTGAAATGTGTGAAATTTATTGCCAGCAATTTGGTTGCATGTCATTCCAGGGCTCGAGACGTTGCGACGTTGCAATAATTAAAAGCGGAAATGCGTTGATAAATGCAGGCGGTGCGGCAACTTGCAACATGCAACATGAGGCATGTGTAAGGGGTTGTGGCATGCGAGTTATATCATTAGCGACTAATGCGTTAATCCATCAAGCGATCCGCCCGCTGATCTGCTCCCGATCTTCTCCAATAACAAATGAGACGCCATCAATTTTTGGCCACAGCGCGGAAATCAATTCGGAGTTGCAACTTCGACTTGCGACTTCTTGAGTGCTGCAGCGGCTAATTGATGATGCGTTGCTTCATATATCAAAATAGCACCTGGTCGATCAAAAACACAGGTAGCCAGCTAGCCATTGGGTCACTCTCTCAGGGCTCTCAGGGCACGCGCGAGACTCATTTATCATGCAACGACTCCAGCTCCAACTCTGAGTTCAATTCCAACTCGAAGTCCGACCCCGACTGAGCGTCCCTTTTGTTATGGTTATTATGGGGCGCCTCTTATATTGACATTTTGGCAACGCCCTCCACCTCATTAGAGTGCCCACAAACCGCCAAGAGGTCAGCGCTTAACCAGGCCAAATTAACCCAAAAGATTCATCCAATTTTATTTTATGATTTATGCAGATTTCTTTTATAGTCGCTTTTATATCTCTTTCTCTCTATGGTATTGATATACTCGTCTCACGGTGCTAAACGGCGACACGAACCATAAAGATTACAAGCATAAATACACACACACACACACACACACACACACACACACACACACGCACATAATACACACAGACAATGAGCGACTTTTGTTTTTAGGCAAATGCTGTGCGATTTGAATGTCTTTTTTTTATGACCCTGGCGCCTGGGAGGGGTTGGGGGATGGCGCATTAAGAGTGAAACAACAGCTCCACACACACACACACATATACACAGAAAACTAGTCATAAAGATTTAATTATGCCCCATAAAGATGCAGGACACATATTCGAGTCGTCCAACACCCAAGATGAAGCCATAAAACGATACAAAACAAAATTAAGTTGTTTGGATCCCATTGAAAGATCGTTAAGCTGGTCACCAGTTGGGGGCTTAGCCAGCGATCGAGCTACCAGCTAACTGATATATGTCAGTTAAATAAGAATCAAAGAACTTTCCGAGTTCTATTAGATCAGTGTTAAGAGTTTTCGCATCTATTGAATGAGTCTCCAAGGAAATTCAAGCGTGAAAACGAACTCGAAGGAGCTTGTCAGCAGCGACAGAAGCTAAAGTCCTTACCCGATTCCTCTGAACCCTTTCAGTCGAAACAAAAGCCAAAACCCAAGAACCCAAAAACTCAAAAAACCCCGAGGATACGTTCAAGTCTTGTTATCATTTTAATCCGCAGACACAACTCCGCGCTGCCAACATTCCTTTTCCCCTGAATGAAACTCAAAACCGAAATGCTGCAGCAGCCGTCAGCCACTTGCTGCGTACCCCAGACCCATTCCAAGCCAGATACCAGGTCCCAACTCCAAACCCAATCCCAGTGCTGAGCCTAACTTGGGTTTCTCTTCTGTTTTTGTTGTTGTGTTTGTTCCTCGGTTGCATCAAGCGTGAAAATACCGCGAAATTCTCTTTGTCTCCTCTGCTTTGTGTGGTTTCTGTCCCTCTCTTTCTACTGTACTACTCACACACACACATATATATATATAACGACTGCAGCCTTCATTATTATTATTATTATTATTTTTTGTGTATTCTTTCCCAAAAAAAATTATCAAAATGTAAACAAAAAAGAAGCGTTAACATGGCAACAATGACGTCCTGCTGCGACATTGAAATATTGTTATTATACTTTTTTACGACATTTTCTACAATTGCTTGTTGTTGTTATAGATAACTGTGTGTGTGTGTGTGTGTGTGTGTGTGTGTGTTGGCCTCTAAATCGATTGAGTCTGACACAAGAATCGCTAATTACAGTCAATCGATTCCATTCAATGAATCCGCCGATTGCCCATATCCACATCCACTTCCCATAATTTCATTTCAATCTACTTACAAAAAAGTCGCCACATTTTCTATTATTATTTTGACATCATCATTTATGATACCTGGAAACATTTTCAATTCATTTTATGTGCCTAAAGATCTGCATATGATTATCCACTTTAAATGAAAAATTTGTTATTTTGATTGGGGAACATCCAGAAAAACCCAATCAAATCGGAAAGTTTTAGTATGTTCATATTATAAATGTATTAATAATAAGGATAAAAAGATAGTGTAGCTAGAAAGGAAGTTAACTATTTCTACTAAGATATAGGCAAAGAAAAGCTTTAATGGAAGAAAAAGAAAAGTCTTTTGAGAAGACGCTGTACATATTGTTATAATTTAGACATAAAGCGTGGAAACAACTGTATAAAAGGAAGGAAGTGGAAAGGAAGGGAAAGTGGAATATAATTTCAAGTACAACGACGAGTAATAGTTATATTAAAACGACCTAAAAGGAAAGAAGAATCGATGTTATATAGAAAGGCAACACCAAGAATTCTTCTACGATTTATAAATGAAGGAAGACTTAGAAGAAGAAGTCTACTGGAATATGAGGGTAGCCGAAGATTGGGTTCCCCATCCCAATTTAGTCCACGTAAAGCGAACAGCACAAATTGCTTATGAACGCACTCAACTCGATTCCGGCGGAGAGCTACCTCTATGCACTGTGGGCACAAGCAGACTTCCAGGATCGGGAAGAATTGAAATATAGAGCATATTTGTGGAAAAATTATCATTGAATTTCTTAGACCAAAGCTTAGTAGAAGTACTCCCAAGTACCCCATTGACTTCATTTGTGATGGTGAAGACAATCAAGTCTCTTATCGTGGATATACGTTGCAATGGAATAATGTCAATCGTTTAGGAGCCGAGGTAGGTTCTAATGTGCTGAAAAAGTTTCCAATGGAGTCAAAAAATCATCTGCTAGACTCAAGCTTTATGTAGGGAAAGTTCCACTAGGCTTAAAAGTCTATCAAAAATAACTTTTTCTAGAATGCTTCAAACTGTCTTAAGCCACTTTCATCAGGTATTGAACAATTTTTGCAATAGCTGAGCATATGCATCACCTGATGAACTGCATCATCAATTATTTCATAAGATGTCTAACTAGATATAATTATCGCCTATAACTGTGTAATCAAAAGTGCTGAAACAGTTTCCAATGGAGTCAACAAATCATCTGTCGGGGTCGAGGGAAAGTTCTACTACACTTAAAAGTCTATCAAAAATAACTTTTCCTAGAATGCTTCAAACTGTCTTAAGCCACTTTCATCAGGTATTGAACAATTCTTGCAATACCTGAGCATATGCATCACCTAATGAACTGTTTCATCAATTATTTCATAAGAAGTCTAACTAGATCGCCTAGTTCTACTATGGTTAAAAGTCTATCAAAAATAACTTTTCCTAGAATTCTTCAAACTGTATTAAGCCACTTTCATCAGGTATTGAACAATTCTAGCAATAGCTGAGCATATGCATCACGTGATGAACTGTTTCATTATGTTTACATCAATTATTCCATAAGATATAATCCTTCAGCGCTAATTGGTTAGGTTTATCTGCGACGTCTCCGGTTTCGCCGGCTGAGAGTGTCAAAATGCGCAACCTCATCAACGTCAACGGTTGCAGGGATCTAATCAGAGATTAAAAAGCCGCCTGCCGCTGGGATAACGCCCACTGATTGTTTCCTTCCGTGTACTCTTAACGCTGTTTTCCGATTTCCGCTTGAACTACCCTTTCAGTCCTGCACTTGCGTAATGTTTGCGTTGTGTCAAAATGCAAAATTCAATTGTTTCCTCCTTTGTTGAACGCCACAGGAGATGAAGAGCTCAACAGAGCTCGCTAGGAGAGACAGGGAGAGAGAGGGAGAGAGAGAGAGAGTTGCGTAATTTAGGAAAAATTGACATAAAAATCCATTTGTCAGCCCCTTCAGATTAAAATCAAGGATTTAAAGTGTAATTTGATTCATGGGCTAGACAAGAGACAACAAAATTTTGGCTAAGGGGAAATGCGATCAAAAGAGCAAAGCGTGACCCCAGAAAAATCACACAGAGGCAGGAAAACCAGGCAGGAATACGGACGGAACCAGGCATGATTACAAGGACACAACACCAATAAATGACAACAAACAAACCCCCTGTTCCAGCCTGCCGTGGCATGAGATGAGATGAGTTGGTACAAGTCAGGGTTGGGTTGGAATGGGATAGCTCAACTGGTCTCTAGTCTCCGGTCTCTGGTTTATTCGCATGGAGCTGAGGGTAGAGTTTGGGGTTGCTCTGCTGCAACGGAAGAGTGATTTTAACGCGTCTCCTGGTGAACAGGAGCAGGATGCGAGGGTGCGCTACCCGGTGGCTCGATTCTCCTGAGTGCTATTTTATGCTGAAGTGTGCCAGAGACAGAGCCAGTACCCAATACCAGTTGCTATTGAGGAAGCGGCTGAGACGGCGCCTGCGAGTGCGACTGCTATGGGGAGTCGGGGGCGGAGCAGGAGGAGGTTGTGCAACCGGTTGAGTCCATTAATCATTTTCTAATTTGTGGAATGCAGAGTGTGGCAGAGCGGAATGCCACGAGCCCCGAAGGGTCGCTCCCCGGCATACACAGTGTCCCCATGGGCTCCGGGCTTACTTTTCTCGTTTCTCGCTTCTTGTTTCTCGTTTCTCGGCCGCTCTCTGACACTCAAAATGAAATTTTCACATCTGTAATTTGTTAAGTGCGTTTGTTATTTCATAGAATTATTTCACTTTTATGGGTTAAGTGCTTTTTGAATTATGTTACTTGGTACTTGGGTAGTCCAAATTGACATCCTTGGGGTTGTCCTCTATTAGGCAACAAGGCAACTCTGCCAGGAAGTACATATAGAGACAGTTTACATAAATTAGTTGTCTGGGAATTGGCTGTCCCTCAAAAGGAGCAAACGAACCTAAACGGGAATCTCATGAAACCAACTGTAGGGTGAATCTAACTTGGAGACTAAAAACACTCCTGGAGCTTCCTTTAGAACTGGGTTTAAAGTAAGAGTCACATAGCTAAATCAAGTGTAGAGTGGAATCTTCTCAGCTAGAAGTGAGGTTAGTTAACAAAATCCTTTCAGGTTTATCAACCCTATTGGCTAACAAGTGCCTGCCAAATGTTGCGTTGCTTGAAAGGACATCAAGCCGCGCACTTCCAGCCCATAAATTTCTCCCTCTGGTTGCGTATGGGAAATTTGAAGTTGATTTCACTTGATTACTTCATTTGCGACAGCAACAACTAATGGTAAAAATATTGCCATTGATTTTGCGACAAGTGCATATATTTTCGCATTTTGTCTAACCATAAAATGTCCTGCCGCTTTTGCACTCGCAAAAGAACACTTCCGATTGTGGATTGTCGATTGTCGAGGGTGTCATTTGGTAATTGTTACAAGCTGCCGCATATTTGGACAGCAAGCGACGCACTCAAAACAAACAAATGAGCCTGAGTCTGGCCCAGGATCAACCCCTGATGTTACAACAGGACACATCCTTAACATTTGTAAGCGGATACACATCAGAGACCACAAGACACACACGCACAGCAGGACCAGCAGCAGCAGCAGCCTGAAAGGATCATCACAAGCTGGGGGTAAGCACGGATGAGGTTGTAAATGGAAATGGGAATGGGAATGGGAATGAGGGAGAACAAATGTCATTAGTTTACAGTTGTCTGATTTCATTCCAATATTGTGATCGATGATGACATCGTCTCCTGCAGTCCCAGTCTCGCCCTAAAGCCAAGTCCTTACAGGGAAATCTATTGCAAATAGTAGTTCTACGGCTTACTTCGATATTATTTTTGTGTATTAATTAAACCAACACTGGTAGGAATATAATACTTTACCATAGACATATAGATATATATATATATATAACATATACTTGTATATATAAATAGAGAGAGAGAGAGAGAGAGAGAGGTTTATCGCATCAAAAACGGGAAAAGTTTTGATCACTCACAAATAACTCACAGACATGAAAAGTATTGAGAACCAAAGGACCTGCAAGCTTACATTTCTGCAATTGGTTTATCGTTTATCTTTATCGGAACATAATATATATAAATATATAAACATATATATCGTGTATTAAAGAGTCTAAATTTAGAATAGTTTAGAACAGATAGAAAAAAGGGAACGCATTTGAAATCTTATATAAAAAAGAAAATGGTTATTTTAATTTTTTTTATATTGTATATTAATTTTTTATTTAAGAATCGTAAATTTCAGCTAAATGTTATCTTAGCTTCTTCTTCCTGTTCTTCCAATCTTTATCTTTATCTGTGCTTAGATTTTTATCTCTTATTTTCTCCAGCCATAAAACTGTTCCTAGGCTTACAGTACAAGTATTTTATATTATATTATTTGTCTAATCAGATTATTTATTATCCATACTTTTTGATTTTCTATATCCTATTTCTCTCTCTCTCGTTTTGTACCTTGTTTCTTTCTGCTTTCCGCCTCCTTTGTCACTTTTTATCGACTCAACTTTTATCTAGAACTTTTTCCTTTAGCAGCTTCCTTTTGCAAATGTTTAGACATTCTTTATTTATCCTATATTAATTCCATCTCTCTCTCTTTTACCTACTCCTAACTACTGCTAGATTATATCCTAGCAAAGCTTGTGCTTCTCCATGGTCATTTTAGGCCTATATTTATACGCCCTAATTCTACACTAAACATTTCTCGCAGTACTCAAAGTTTTTATTCTTACCATGAAACAACTTTCCCAAGAATTAATTTAATTTCTATATATTTATATATAAATATTTGCTAGTTGGGCTTAATTATCCACATTCCGTTTTATAGTTGTTGCTGGAAACTAGAAGTTTATGATCTGATTCCCAAAATGGTTCTTAAATGAACCGCAACATGTTCCGCCCGCGTTTTTGGCTTTTAAATTATGAAAAACCGACGACATCTGCTGTTGATATTGCTGTTGATGTCGGCAACTGTTGCTGCTGTTGCCGTTGGGACAAGTGACGCCAGTCGATATGATTTGTGATTTACAACAGGTTTCAATTAACAAAAAGCCACTGCAAGGCCCTCCCCTCTCCCTCCTCCCACTCTACTCTCAGCCCCAATTCAAGATGCAAGACCCAAAGCTGAGGGAGTTTTCATACCCTGTAACTATACTGAAGAGGGTATATATAAGAGAGTAACTATAGAACAGACTTATATATCACATATATTTATATATTCTAGATCAGCTTGGATTATCGACGCGATCTTTTTTAGGTCTCAGCAATGAGTGGAAAGAAAGATTACTTGGCGGAGATCGATCTATCGTTCCCTTCATCTCTGGGAATGAACCTCTTTAAGTATCAAGATCTGTACATATATCTCTATATGTATTTCCATATATCTATCTGTATAGTACTCATCCCATACAAATACTGATTCTAAACTGAATAGTGTCCCAGTAGGTTTTCCGTTGGAGTCTTTGATTGGATTCGGTACTGGATTCTAAGTTTTTTAGAGGGTAACTTCCAGGGTATCTCCCTGTCTAGCACAAGTGATTGAAGCGCTGATGTCTCTTTTTTGTGAGTGTTTTTTGCATTTTGGGAATAAGTCAGCAGCTGAGAGGCGTTGACAGGCACATAAATAAATTTCGGCTAAGTATCAAGTAATGCTAGACGAATAGTTTCAGTTTGATAGTTTTCGTTTGGCGGGGGGTTTCCCTCTCTGTAAGCGGAGATGCCGCTGTGTCCCCGGGGGCAGTTGCAGTTGCCAGTTGCCAGTTGCCAGTTGTTAGTTGTTAGTCGGTTTGCTGGTTGCAGTTGCATTCGGCGAGCAACTAATTGAAGACAAGGCGGCAACGATGGCGGCATAAATTAGACAAGAAGCGAAACAACAGCAACATGAAGAGTGCCACTAAGTGGATAGGATGCACTTGGGGGAGGGGTTGCAGTTGAGATTGCTGGAGAGAGAGAGAGAGAGAGGGAGGGGAAATAGAGGGCCTGATGGATTGTTAAATGTTATGAAATTTAGCGGCGACATATTTCAATTAAAATGCACGACGACTCGTCGAGTCGGCGACTCGATCGATCGGAGCGTTCCTCATCCGAGTGTCTAATCTTTGGGCTCATTAAATTCCAAATGGAATTTAGTAAAGGAAAAGCTTAATCCGCTCATAAACATTTATTTGTAGCCCACCTTGGCGTTATTTACCCCTCCACTCAGACGCCAGCGCTCCCAGCTCCCAACACTCAGTTCCCCCGTTCGCCTCGTGGGCTGCATTATAAATCACATGCTATTTGAAGGATTTGCTAGCTCAGCCCGTACCGAACCCGAATCCGTACAGCCCCTCCCTCCACCCTTCTAGCGACGGCCACGTGGGCATATCGCACTTAAGCCTCAAAACGAATGGTCCAGTCGTACTACCAGTCCACCAACGAGTCAAAAATCTAATTTCAAGCACCAGAGCACTCGGTAAGCCTCATGAACTGAGGCTGGAACTAGAGTTGGAGTTGGAGTTGGAGCTGAGACTGATGCAGCAGCAGGTCCCAAGGCCGTGGTGAATTTGTGCCAGGCGTCTGTTCCACATCGCTTGCTTAACGATTTTAACTGCTGTCAGAGTTTTGCAGTGCTTTTGCCATTTCCCCAAAAAAGAAAACTCTGTTGTCAATTTGATGTCTTACTTAATGCCAACCGTGCGCCGTCACCCAAACCAAAACCCAAACCCAAACTCGCTGCCCGGAACCACCCTGCCAGAGTTGATGTCGCTGCATCATTCCATAAGTTTCAACATACAATTTTAATCAAATGGATTTGTTTCTATTTTCTATCTAATTCTCTCCCGTGCATCCCCCAAAAATAGACATCACACGAATAGACCATGAACTTACCCCTCCCCTTCTCCGCCGCCTTGAGAGTTTCCAGAGGGAAGCACAGGGCCAGACGATTTATGAGGTTTTTTAGCTGAGCTCTCTAAGTATTAACTGGCCTAGGGGCAACAATAATTCACGATTCCATAGTTCACAGATCATCGAATACTACCTGAAGATGGGCACATAACTTATAGCTATTATACTTCTCTCTCTCTCTCTCTCTCTATCACATTAAAGAAGCTTGAATGAAGATCTAACCGTTATTTTAATATAAAAATACTATTTGGGGTTTCATTTTCTAGACGATTTCTGCCCTTATTTAACACTTTTATACCTTTAGCTTAAAATTAAATCATTATATAAGATATTACAAGTATAACAGATTATGTTCAGGTTTAAGTCCTGGGTAATAACAATATACTGGGAACACAGGAAGCTTTAATATCCTAGTAGAAACACAAGCCAAGGCAAAAGCTGTAACTGTTACGCCCGTAAGTATGCAATGATATTTCCATTTTTTATTTACCTCAACCTTAGCCAATAATAGAACCATTAGACGGCAACATTCCTTAAATTAAAAACGTAGTGCTGCCATATCGTTACAATTTAACCTAAGCCAACAACAGAACCAGTTGTAAAAGTGACATGTAGACTGCTGACTAATCTTGAAAATTTATTCTAACCCAATAGCAGAACCACTTTGAGACATAAAGTACTAAAATGCTGTTACAGATCACCCTTAGCCATTAACAGAACCAGTTTTAAAATTAACGTACCCAGCGCCAATGCTAACAGTGCTGTAAAATAGCGATAATATCGCACAGCATTATTTGTCATTTATCGATAAGTTGGCCAGTTCAACATTGTTGCAGAGCGACAACAGTTTGTCTTTCACATGCAGCTATGTTAAGTTAACAGTCGGCAGTCGATTTACTGTATTCGTTTGCTGCGGTTGTGTGGCTCGGCATTTTTTTTACTAAATGTGTTCAATTTCTTGACGCGCTTGAAATTCGACTGTGGTTCGTTCAACTGACGGGAAGTTTATTTTAGTGTGTTTTACAAAATTTATTGTTTATGCATGCAATTGCTTGAAATGTTGGCAGCAATAACAATTATATGATAAACAAAAGCACGTAAATGGCATTGAATGGCGAAAAGGAGAAGAAAAGTGAAAAGTAAAGTATTTCTGCTACGCTTGAGAACCGAAACTAAACACAATACAAAACAATTGTGAGACGCAAACGCAAAGGCAAAGGCAAACGCAAGCGCAGGCAAAGACGAAGACGAAGACGAAGAAGCGAATAGCTGAAGAGAAGTAGAGAAAAGATCATGCGTGCTTGACGACCGACTGAATGCTAGCGACACATGAGCCAACCAGGGGAAGGGGAACTGACACTAGTGCCAAACAATGCAAGACAGACAACAAGACAACAACAGGAAAACTAGCAGCTAAAGCAAAAGTAACAACAACAACTACAAGAAGAAGCAGCAGAAGCAGAGTATTTGTATTTCTAACTAATTGACAACGAGCGGCTGCAAACGTGAGCACTGCACGAGAAAATAACAACAAAACGACGACAAATACAAGAAGAAGCCACACAAGAGAGCAAAAAGTAAAGAAGAAGGAAAAAAACTTAGAGACGCAACTAAAAAACGTTAAGCAATGGTATCCAAAGAATGCATGTACGTGCATGTGTATTAATAAGTGAAAAAGCTCAGCAAGCATTAACAGCAGGAAGAAGGAAACTCAACGAAAGTGAATACACATGTTTTAGTGTAAGACGCTCTTGAAAGCTTTATACGTGATCTAAAGCTTTGATCTAACGAAGCCTGCACGCTACCTGAGGGTCATAAACTCTCCCTTAAATACACACGCACACACACACACACAAACAGACACGCGAAATGAAGAGCTTTTGGGTACTGCCGCTGTTGCTGGTACTTCAGCTAACGAGCGTTATACATAGCCAGGTAGAGGAACCTCTGACAGACGCTGCTTCCACAGCAGCAACAACAAATCTAACAACGACAACAACAACAACAAATCTAACAACGGTAACTGCTGCGCCTGCTGCTACGGGACGACTGCCTCCACCTCGTGTGCTGCTGAATAAGTGTTGCCACAAAGGCGAATATCTAAATGCCACCACAAGAGCGTGCATTGCGGGCGCCTCGGAGATGTGGGTGCCGCTGGTGCTGATCAAGCATAACTTCTTTGAGCCCAGAGGCAGCAAGCCACGCTTCATTAAGTTTCTACCAAATGTGCGACCCATCTGCCAGGAGCAGCGTCAGCATTTGGAACTATTCAGCAGTCGCCAGGCGAACGTAGTGCTCCTCTTCAATGGCAGCATGTCTCTGCGAGAGCTTGACATACTCGTTCATCCAACCAACTATTGCGTGGATCAGGATGTCGCGCTGGTCTGCGTGGACAAGCCAACTTCTCCGCCGCCCGTGGACAATGACACTCAGCAGCCTAATCCGAGTTCCATGACAACGCCATTGCGCCTGCGCAAATGCTGTGGCAAGCGGGGCAGATACGATAGCAGCTCCAAAAGCTGCAGCCTGGTGGCAGCTGATGATTCGGATGGACAGCTGCAGCTGGGGCCACAGCTGCTCCCTGGTAACTATCAAACCAGCTACGGCCTGCCCGAGTGCATAGGTAACAACAGTGGCTATTCCATTGCCGGGGATTGGCATGAGGCAACACTGAATCGCACCACTGGTGCCCTGCGGATGGTCCATACAAATCTGAGTGCGCTGCAGTATTGCCTGGAGCATACGGAACGTGCTGGCGAGGTGAAGATCATTGCATGCACCTATCACTTTGGCCCGGACAATGGAGATGAGAATAGTCTACAGAAAGCTGTCCTCGAAACTGGAATTATCATATCGATTGTCTTCCTGGTGGCCACTTTGGTGGTCAGCTATATGCTGCCCGGAGTGCATCATGCTCTCCACTGGCGCTGCCAGATTTACTATGTCTTCTGTCTGCTGGTGGGAAAGATTCTGCTGGTCATTGAGCAGCTAAACTCGCATGTGGTACCCGGCACGATGAGCTGCCTCCTTTTGGCCATTGGCATGCAATTCTTCTTCCTCTCCGCCTTCTTTTGGCTCAATACGATGTGCGTCAACATCTGGTGGACATTCCGAGACTTTCGTCCCAGCTCGCTGGAGCGCAATCAGGAGACACTGCGTCTCCGGGTCTACTCCGCCTATGCTTGGGGCATTCCGCTACTCATTTGCGCCATAGCTGCCTGTGTGGATCATCTGCCGGAGACGGAAACGTTGCTCCTGCGCACGGGCTTTGGCCAGGAGTTCTGCTGGTTCGACAATCGTAGCCTGGCCATTTTCGCGTACTTCTTTGGACCCATCGGATTACTGCTGAGCGCCAACATTCTGCTCTTCATCTCGACCACGCATCAGCTGACTTGTGGACTCTGGAAGCGGGATGATGTCAAGTCGTCGACTGAGAAGTCAGCCCTGGGCAGAGTGTGCCTGAAGCTGGTCATTGTGATGGGCATCACTTGGATCTGGGACATCATCTCGTGGGTCGTCGGTGGACCACATGATGCCTGGCTGCTGACGGATCTGATCAATGCTCTGCAGGGTGTCTTCATATTCATTGTCGTCGGCTGTCAGCCCCAGGTGTGGACCGCCTGCAAGCGCATCTGCTGTCCACGAATGCGACACGACATCACCAATACCACAAACGGAGCACAGCACTCGAGCAGCTCCCAGGGAGTGGCCTCCAATGCCGGCTGTGGCACTGACTTCACCCAGAATACATCTTTAAACATCAGCCAGCCGCCATCCAGTCCCACTGCAGAGGATCCTAGTCTGACGCCAACACCAACGCCCGCCAATCCCAGCAACATTGTCACCTGTTCCACGCCGCCAACGCTCGTTGCAACAGCTCCAAAAATCCCAATGGAAACCATTTGTTAAGGTAAGTGTTAAATAAACTCATGTAGATGATAAGATAATGCGAAAGGTAAACAGACGCAGGTAGATCTTGTAATCGAGACGCACCCAAAATACAAAATAAATATGTATCCTACTCCGTACTTCACATCTCGGATTCCTGACATTCCTCTAAACAAGCGGAAAAACAAAAGATAATCCCAGATTTTCCTCACCTTTTTTTCCAAATTTAGTTTAGTTTAGATAAAAACAACCCGAAGTTTTCATACGTTCTAAAAATACGATAGTGATATATGAACGATATCTATCACTGCCGTCTGTCTGTCATTATCTGTACTGTACCCAGTGCTATGAGTAAACCCAGAGTACTATATAGTAACCCGATCTGTCCAAGATATAAGCTCGCTGACACATGCTGAGTCCCAGCACAAAACAGATCTCTAATAAAAACCCATTAAAATTTTTTGAAACGGGTTGTATGCAACTTGTGCAAAACAGCTGCGAGAAAGAGTGTATATATATATATATGTATGTATATTTATTCTATATATATTCTTGATCCGCATTGAAAGCTGAGCCGATTTAGCTCTGTATTTCCCGACTGTCTCCATCTGCAACTAGAGTTTAGGCTTGACTTCCTGTCTTTGTCTTCAATTAAAGCACTTTTCCGATCTACTCTCCTATAGATATAGCTATATATCTTTCATATATATCAATTTTAGTATTATGTGTACCCTTATCTATGGCTTAAGCATAGACAATACCAGTTTAGGGGTAGGCAGCAGCAACGCTCGTATTACCTTAAAGCGGATTATACTCTTATCATCTGTTTAGTCTGTGTGCTTATCACACATTAAGTACAGTTGTTATTTAACACCTGGATATCTGGATAGCTAAACATCTGCATATCTGGCTGAGTGGATACGGATACAGACTATCTGCCAGTTGAGCATGCCCCATTGCAGCTGAGCTAGAAACTTTGCATTGACTAATAAAATCACAAAACTATGAAGTAATTGCTGCATTCCTAAACGCCAGATAAAGCCTGATGGGAATTTACATATTGTTTATATATATTACACATATTTCTATCTATATACAAGTATATATATATATATATATACATATGTTATCTATATCAATGTCATTTCCATATATGGTATTTATATAAACGATTGGAATGCTTAGTAATTGCTATCGATCATTTGCTGGTCAACTCAAGACTTGATCTGTCTATAAGTATGTCCGATTTGTGTGAGGATTATGATCATCCCGCCTTCCTTTGGGCTTGACTGTGTCGCCATTTTGTTTAGCTGGGGTTTTTCCAACACTTTTGTGGCAAGGCGCCGCGGCGCCTGACGAATGTTTTTCGCATGTTGCCGCGATGTCCCGTTGCTCATTTTTCCAAATGGGAATTTTCAGAATGCCTACTGTGTGTGTGTGTGTGTGTGCGTGTGTGTTGCATTTTGTTTTATTGCTTTACAGCTATGCGCCAAGTTAACAATTACGTCTTCTTCTGCCTCAACGTCTTCCTCTTCTTCTTCTTGGTGTTGTTGTTGTTGTTTCTCTATTGCGTTGCAAACCACTTGAGAATGCCATAAAAATTGTGAAATGTGAAATGTTTTAACGTTGTTTTCCTGGAAAACGTCGTCTTTATAGTCGACCAGACGCCGGGTCGCTATTCGGACATTTCCTGTAGATTTCCACATGGCCATAAAATAATCAACACAACCCTTGACACACACACACACACACAAACACACGTACGTACAATGTGTGTTCGCAGCCTCTTGCAACGCTTCAAGCATTGAAAAACCATTAAAAATATTATAATTGATACAGAAATGGACAAATGGACACATGTATAGGGCAGCCACTGATAAGCAACACCACTCCACTCCCCCTTGATCCCAAAAGCCACCCACCTACTGCATCCAATGCATTCCAGCTGAGCTGACAGTTAATTTGAGGCTAACAAAAGCAACAAGAAAACAAAATGAAATTGAAATTGAAAACGAAATCGAAATGAAAATCATGCAAAGTTTTTATTATTATTTTTGTTTCTTTTTTTTCTCTTTTTTTGAATTCGACTGCGTCACACGCTGCAGAAACAGATGGCGGGTTGGAGATGTGCAGAGGGGTGTGTAAAGGGCGGGATGGGGAAGGGCAGGGGGAGGGGGAGAGTAGGGTCTGTTTACGTTGCCAATAAACATCGATGCCCGAAATGACTGTGCGTCTGTATGTGTGTGTGTGTGTGTGTGTGTGTTTTAACCAAGATATTCGGACTACCGAAAACCTCTCGAACGACTCACACCACTCGCACCACTCACTGCCCCATGGGCCATTATCATGTGGTGTTAAATGTTACGCAAGCGATTTTTGGGCAATGCCAAAGACGACGTCGACGCCTTCAAAAACAAAAAACTGAAAAAAACAAACCGACAATAACAAAACTGAAAAACTGAATAAACCTGGCTCAAAACTGTGCCGGGTCAAGATGTGTTAACGTTATACATTTCACAAGTGAAATACACACACACACACACAGAGATACATGCAATCATTCAAGACACACACGCACACACAGGCCCTCAGAGTGCGTTACATACAGTGGCATAGAGTCTGTGGAATTTTTTAATTAACATGTCGCACAGTGGGCACTCCCAATAGATTCTAGAAACTTCTTCAAAAATATAAGACATAAACCCAGATTGATTATATTCTTATCAGATTTTGTTAACTCATCTTCATATTTAAAACATATAAATTGAAATCTTTAGAAATCTTATATACAGTAGTCATTCGACTTAATGCACTGATCAATTGTTATTTCCAGTATTCAATTTGAGGCACAAATTTAAGCGAAGCAAATTTCCTTTCAATTTACTTTCTCACTTTCAATTTGTAGTTATACTTTTCGGTTTTTCTTGTTTTTCTGATTTTTTAAAGTTTTATTTTCTCACAAATTTATTATATGTTCGTTATATCAAATGTAAGCTTGACATGACGTCATTGGTAGTCGCTTTTTGGGATACTCAATCAAAAGTAGGCTGTGCCTTAAATCATAGACTCATTGTATCAAAAGTTCGTTGAGCCGGATTTCTACTGTATTCCTCAATGAAGAATACTTTTTAAGTTGACTTATAAAATAATTCAAGAAATTTATTGAAATTTTCTTCTCTTTTTGAATTGTTTCTCTTATCAGAATGTTTACGATAAAAGATTGAAATAGAATTTATAAGAATTATACTCAAACTTAAGCTGGCTAAAAAGGTTTAAAAACATTGAAATTGTTTTCAGTGTACTCCAAGATATTCCTAATAGTCTTTGAACTCAAGTATGCCTTACCTTCAGTTGGTATTATCTTTCGTCAAGCCAAGCTATTGTTATTTCCTGTGTCGAAACATTGAGTTCAATTGTTTATTGTTGATCCTTGAGATCTTCAGAACTTGAGTGGTTACTCATTGTTTATATGTAGTCTGGATGTTTATAAAGATTTCCTTGTTTCAAATGTGTGAAATATTTGTGTTTCAAATTTGTTTAGATTGAATTTTGAGCTTAGTTTTTGTTAGGTTCGGCCCACTGTGCATCCGCAAACGCGTGCACTTTTTATCCTCATGCAGCTGTCCACTTTGCCTGGTTCTCGCTACAGCTGCTGCATGCTGCATGCGGCTGTGGATGTGGATGCGACTCCGGCTGCTGCAATTTCTTTACTTTTGCATAATCCCAGGGCAACGTGTCACCGTCACGCTCAGCATCCGTGCAACTTGCAGCTTGCAGCTTGCATTTTGCAGTCTGCCGCCGATGCGCAGATGATGTCGATCCAATGGAGTTCGCCTCTATAGGGAGACACGGTACAACGTACCGGTGAATGAGGCACAGACTCACGAGATGCGGGGTGCGGGGTGCAACATGAAATGGGGAACGGCATCTTTTGTCAACCGGTACGCGCATACATACATACATCGTAGAGTATCTTTTTTTGTTGTCTCTCGTTTCGTTTTGTTTCATTTTTTTTTTTAGATACAAATTTGTGTGTATCTCATAAATACGAATACGAGTTCGAGTTTGAGTTTGAGTTCGAGTACCCGGCGCACGAGTGTGTGTAGATCTTTCAGTACTTTTTGTCAAATTAGCAAAACAGCAGAAATGCGAAACGTCCGTCATTCACACGCACACATGCACACGCACACACACACGCACACAGACGCAAAGTTCATTAATTAAGTTTAGCGGCAATTTTTAATTTTAATGTTCTGCAGTTCTTCAACTCATAATTGCAGCATGCCCCATTTCCACTATACGCAAAGAGTTTTTATAGCCTTTTATAGTAGAAATTATAATCTTAACAGGAATTTCGTATCGACCCCATAAAGTAAGTATATATACATATATATAGAAACGTGTGTGTATATATACAAACTCTTAATCAAAATGCTGCAAAATCTATTAGAAACTATTTGTATATAATATGTGGAGATACATTTAACTTTTTAGATCCTTAACCTATCTGAAATTGGGTAAACGTGGGGCTATTAAAGATTTGTGTAAGTATGTAACAGGCAGCAGGAAGCATAGTGTATATATTATATACATATATATATACTTCTGATCAGCATTATCTATTAGAAACTATTTGTATATGATATGTACAGATACATTTTGCTTTTTAGATCCTTAACCTATCTTAAATGGGGTCCAAGTAGGGTTATTAAAGTTGTGCGTAAATATTTAACAGGCAGCAGGAATTATAATGTATATATATACTCCTGATCAGCATCAATATCAGGTCCGTCTGGCTGTCTATCCGCCCGGAGAGCAACCAAAGTGTGTGTATATATTTGAGTATATGTGTAAATATGGGTTAAGGGCTTCTCTTAGTCGGGCACACTCGGCTACAGCATTCCTACTTATTTAGATATGTATGAAAAGCATCTGGTAAATAGAATATATATTTGCCTACCCACTCACAGCTCGATCTAGATTAAGATCAAGCTCCAGTTACTTCTACGTACAGTGAAAGCTCCATTGATAGACAGTCACTCGCTCAAGAGCAGTTATTTTGCTTGTTATTGTAGAGCGAAGTCCGCCCCCTTGAAGTATCCGCTATGGGCGTTTCCCCGTATACGAACATAAATATATACATAGAGCATTTAAAGTTCGTTTAACTATGGGAAATTGTTCTTTCCGCTTTTAATTTGCGGTTCAACCATGTCGAATGCCATCAGAGTTCTTCTCTGGGCCTTGTGCGAGGGCGGGAGAAACAAATATCATAAAGTAAATGTTAATTAAATATTTTCACATGTGTATAATAAATACAATTTGTTGAAAATATTCAAATAAAATACACAAATTCATAAGAAATTCACATTAATTAACACTTCTTTTACTTTGCGGCTTCTATGTATGTATACAAAATCAGTTCTATATACAAATAAACTCATATATATACATATGCTATGTATTTCTTATGTATATGTGTGTTAATCTTATTCAATTGAAATCAATTCTCTGGAATTTCTAATGGATTATGTAATTTTCCCAACTTTTCTTAATTTGTCAATGTCCATTTTTAGGTACTTTTCGAGCTACCCTCGCACGTTACGAAGATTTGTAATCATTTGTTGCCCTTTTATTTCTTCATAATTTGCAGAAAACTGAGACGAGCGACATTGCGAATGTTAACAACTACAACAACAACAACAGAAACTTTAACGGCAGCAAAATACCACAACAACAACAGGAAGAAGCAGCAGCTACACTTGCGCAACAGCAACAACAACAACAACAACAACAACAAAACGGAAAACGTTCAAGCACGCGCATTGACCAACAACCACAACAACAACAACAACAATTACCCAGCACAGGTAGCCAAGTTTATGTCTCAATGTAAAGCGGCCCATACACTATCGAACATTTTAGCCAGCGTGGCTCGTTTCGACGTAAATATCACGTTAGTGGTAGAAGCGGTTGCGAGTGAGTTTTCTTTATTCTTTAACAGCTTATATGTACTGCCAAATAACTGCCACCAGAATCGAAGTAACCTATATTGACTTAGAAATATATCCAATCCAGTCCGTCCTCTCAGTGTTCCCAGTATTCCGGCTTTATTCCTGCCCATTGCTGATGTGGCACTCTTCGATTGGCCCTTTGTTTATGCCGGCCACTTGAAGGGGGGTCCCTTAACACTTAAGCCGGCGTGATATATTTGTTTGTGTAGTTTTAAGTTATATGTCACACGCCGTTCATTTTCCCTCTTTAAACTGTCTGTCAAAATCTTGGGCATCTGTTGCAGCCCAGTTTCCCCTTCTCAGGCCTTTTGTAAGACCTTTCTTTTGGCTACGCTTGGGGGATAAGGTATGGATTCTGTTCGTCAGCTGATGAAGCTTGGTGATCAAAAGAAAGTCTTTGCAAGGGCCCCACTTATGCTATGATATGGCATAACTGTTTATAAACTGAAATGACTCGGCATTTGCTCAGTTCAACTTTTACTAGGGTCAGTTTTGGGTCGGGCTGAAGCTTTGTACATCAAGGATTTCTCTTAGTTTTCTTTTTGTTATGTAAACTCTAAGTATGCTTCTGAAGATCCAGATGCCCGGGCAGTAGTATCCTGGTATGGTTATCCTCTTATTATGTTCGGAAAGATTTATCTTTCTTTAGACACTGGCCTTGGGCCTCAGTAGTAAAAGTTATTGGAGTAACGGCCAAGTGCCGAAGTTTATTGGATTGAAGCTTCTGCTTCTATTGAAAGTCAATACAAAACTGAACTATTGAAATGACATAAAATCACCCCAGACTCAGCATTCCATATAGCGGAGCGCAGCACTTCGAATGGGAAGTATCTGCTTACCACAGCTGGCCGTGTTTGATGATGTTACTCAGTTGCTAGCTTGTATGATATGACTTAGTTGTTAACTTGCATTCACAAATGCCTACCTATTGTTTCGTATAGCTTTACGGGATATACTTCTAATCGTTATTGTTTTAAAGTTGTATATTGTCTGAGTTATCTCGTGATTCAGTAGGTAGTAGGGATCATTAGCGCTGAGTTCGTCCGGATGTCTTCCTGTTTGACTCTACTGAGGATCCTGCGACTCACACTGTGTAGAGGGTGTCCTGCGGGCTTGCCTTACAAGACGTGTAGTCCACCGATGAGTTGCCCAGTGGTTCTTTGTGGGTATTCTTATGTCCCAGCAAAGAGAGTCTCACCAAAGGTCGACCTTGTCTTTGATTTTCGGGGATCAATGTCCAAAAGTTGCGTGATCGGTTTGACCTGAATATGCATTTTTCGTGGGAGCAGAATCTGTGTGATTTGCTTGCACTTAATGCTTATGAGCCACTTGAAAGGGTCCCTTTGTAGGCTGTAGTGTGAATATTTTTTGTATTGGAGAGTTTTAATAAATACACACGTGTTGTTCTGAGTGTGAAAACTGTCTGATCTGTATTTATTTCTGGAGCTTGCCGGCTGGCCAGCTCTAGGCTGTGGGTACATATATGTATTCCGTCTTTTATTTTTATTATTTGATATTATTATGTTATTCTTGTCTTCTATTGTTATAAGTAATGTTATCAATTGTTTCATATATTAAATGCACGTCTTGTTGTATGATTGGTTTTGAAGAGACTGATCGTTCTCCTTTATTCAAATATGTTCAGAGGCTTATTACATAGAATATTATAAGATAGCTCTGCCGCTAAGAACGTCGGCAGAGAGAGAGTTGCAGTATGTATGTATGTATGTGGCTATGTATAGACATGTATATATGTACAGACGGCACATACTTGAAAAGTGTTTACGTTAGCGATCCCACGCTGCGGCCAGTCCGCATAAGTGACGGATCCTATTACTGCACTTATAAACATAGCAACAAAGTGTCGTTATGTTATGAGTTATTACTCTTACTTTTAAGTTGGGCATATGACCACTTGTTATACTGTATACTCTACAATACTGTGGGCATATGCTCGTTTGGCATACAACATACTACACCTCCCTTTTTAAAGAAATAACGTAATATATGTAGTTATTTAATATAAAAATTATGTATAGGTATTATTTTTATTTTTATATCTTTATATAATATGTTGTAAAAAAAAATTTTTTATTATTTGCTGGTGGGGCGCCGGTGCTGGTCTTCTTGAAGCAGGTGTATCTGCAGTGCTGGGACTTAAATGGTCCAGGGCAGTCCGCAGGGCATTTCTTCTCTGGTTTGGTGTTGAGGTCTTTCTTTTCTGGCACTGGTTGAAGTATTTTAGATTTTATTATTGGTATATTTTTTAAATTGATTTCATTCGTAGAGGTTGAGCTTTTGTATCTTTGCTGAATCGACTCGATATTGTCGATTTCAGCCTGTATTTCATTGCCTGTTTCCCAACTAATTGTTGTGTTGGGGGCAAATAGCAGTTTTAAGAGTGTGGCTTTTCTTTCTTTAAGCCGTTTTTGCACTCCACTGCGCCTATTTTTAGGCATTGCTCTTCACCTCTACTTACTCAGTATTTCCAGTCATTTTTTTTTTAGATGATGTTCTTAATCCGTGGTAGTGTTTTTTATTATTTTTTTTTTTTAGTATATGTTTGTTGTTGCCGCTGCTGCTGTTGCTGCTGTTGCTGATGCTGTTGCTTTTTCTGTTGTTGATTAATTTTTTTTTTTTTTTTGAAGCATTTATTTATTTGTTTTCTTTTTCACATGTTATTTAACTTTTTTTTTCACATGTTATTTAACATGTTCGTGACACTTGTCACGGTCGCCATGTTATAAGTAATGTTATCAATTGTTTCATATATTAAATGCACGTCTTGTTGTATGATTGGTTTTGAAGAGACTGATCGTTCTCCTTTATTCAAATATGTTCAGAGGCTTATTACATAGAATATTATAAGATAGCTCTGCCGCTAAGAACGTCGGCAGAGAGAGAGTTGCAGTATGTATGTATGTATGTGGCTATGTATAGACATGTATATATGTACAGACGGCACATACTTGAAAAGTGTTTACGTTAGCGATCCCACGCTGCGGCCAGTCCGCATAAGTGACGGATCCTATTACTGCACTTATAAACATAGCAACAAAGTGTCGTTATGTTATGAGTTATTACTCTTACTTTTAAGTTGGGCATATGACCACTTGTTATACTGTATACTCTACAATACTGTGGGCATATGCTCGTTTGGCATACAACATACTACACTATACTTACTACTTTATAGGGCCCTGTATATTTGAAATTCATATCTCCTATTGATAAAACGAAAGTTCCCATTTCTTGTTCAATGTCGTTTAACTTTTTGTCGAATTCTATCATTGTTTGTTGCTTTTCTAATTCTTTTAAAATCTCCGCTCGCTTATAATCTACCATAAAGAAGTTCTGTAAATCCAGAAGTATCTTCAGCGTTTATTGATAAGTAATTTTAAAAACGTCTTTCTTCAGCGTGTATCTATAAACATCGTGACAAAGTGCCACAATGTGTTCGAATTCATCTTTGGCTAACTGGATCATTCCCTTCACCAGTCGCCGTTGCTGCAAGAGTTTCACTCTCCGTCCACTCCTTTTGTGCTTTGGTATCGCTTTTTTTCCTGTCGAGCCCGGTACTCAGCTATTGTGAGTGGGCGTGGTCCATCGGCTGGATTTGCCTGCAAGGCCTCTTGCAACGTCGGCAAATCCCTTTGTTCAATAGGAACAGCTGTGTCGAACTTGGGCTCCTCCGCCATCAATTATTTGCAGCTTTTGTTGATGTTTTTGTATTATTTTTTTTTGCTGTTGTTTCTTTTCTTTTCCTGAATGAACTTTTGTACTTATTTTTGTGTTATTATGCCATTATACACTTCGAACTTAGCCTGTGACTTTGGTCACGGTCGCCATGTAATATTTAGAAATTGTAACATTTGCGCTGGAGCGTCTGCTCCGTAGTCTTACTTTATTTGGAATGAATCAACCCTGATTCTTGTATCTCTCTTAATACATTTATATGTTTTTTCAAACTTATCTTTGAATGCATTTATATTATTTGCGAATGCTCTCCGTTATATTTTGCTCCTTTTTTGTTGCTGTTAGCAACATGGTGAAGCTCTGCGTGGAGCTTCAGCGATGTGTTCCAACTTAATGGATCGTTGCTGCTTAGAAGCTTTACCAACTCTGCCTTTCGGGTTTTGAGGCGTTGTACTATGCCGCCTCTCTACTCACTGCGTTAATTTTTTTTGGTAATTCGTTATCATTTAATCGTTGCAGGACTTCGTGCCCTGTCACGATCGTCTTATAATGAAAAGAACCGTTCGTTCGGTTTAGTGTTCTTTTATTGAATCCTTTTTTGGTTTTAACAACTCTGCCTTTCGGGTCTTGAGGCGTTGTACTATGCCGCCTCTCTACTCACTGCGTTAATTTTTTTTGGTAATTCGTTGTCATTTAATCGTTGCAGGACTTCGTGTCCTGTCACGGTCGCCTTATAATGAAAATAACCGTTCGTTCGGTTTAGTGTTCATTTATTGAATCCTTTTTTGGTTTTAACAACTCTGCCTTTCGGGTCTTGAGGCGTTGTACTATGCCGCCTCTCTACTCACTTCGTTTATTTTTTTTGGTAATTCGTTGTCATTTACTCGTTGCAGGACTTCGTGTCCTGTCCCGGTCGCCTTATAATGAAAAGAACCGTTCGTTCGGTTTAGTGTTCTTTTATTGAATCCTTTTTTGGTTTTAACAACTCTGCCTTTCGGGTCTTGAGGCGTTGTACTATGCCGCCTCTCTACTCACTTCGTTTATTTTTTTTGGTAATTCGTTGTCATTTACTCGTTGCAGGACTTCGTGTCCTGTCCCGGTCGCCTTATAATGAAAAGAACCGTTCGTTCGGTTTAGTGTTCTTTTATTGAATCCTTTTTTGGTTTTAACAACTCTGCCTTTCGGGTCTTGAGGCGTTGTACTATGCCGCCTCTCTACTCACTGCGTTTATTTTTTTTGGTAATTCGCTATCATTTAATCGTTGCAGGACTTTGTTGCTTTTCATGAGCTTGTGTTGAATTTACTAAAAATCCTGGAAAATCCTGGTAAAGTGTTATCCTTTTTTTTAACTTTTATAAATGTTTTACTCAGAGGTTTTTTAAATAAAAGACAACCGTTTGATTTCAAGTCTAGATTCAATCTGATCTTTATTTCTCTAGAGGTCCCCACCTGGACAGCTCTAGGTTGTGGATTCTAGCAGTAACTAGCGCCCATAGCATGTGTGGTCAAATTACCAACACTGGAAATATGCTTGGGTCTTTGTTTACGTAAGCATCGTGACAAAGTATCACAATGTATCTAGAATATTATTTATGCATAACACTGAGTACAGTGTGCATTCGATAAGTGAACATACTACATGATACTCGACTATAAAGTCATATTCTTCTAATTCTGTTTCTGCTGACGCTATGCCTTGATGTCGCAGACCTGTTAAAGTACAATGTACTTAATAGGAAAATATAATCAATAACAAGGTAATAAAGTGATTCTTTTACGGTCACCAAGTCAATTCGGTTTCGAACGAAGACTGCCTGTCTTTGTTAATAATTCTTTTCTTTCGCTAATCACTAAGGATATTGTTGCTTTATTTTGTCCTTTTCTTGTGATTTAATCACGGGCAACACGTTTGGCGCCAATTAATCCATTTACCTTCAGGTAAATTAATCTTCTCAGTTGGTTTGTGCTCAGTTAGTCTGTTCTCAGTTGGTTTGTGCTCAGCTAGTCTGTTCTCAGTTGGTTTGTGCTCAGTTAGTACCTTTTTTAGACAATTTGTTTATTTCTCATTAAAATTCTTATTTCTATTCTCTCAAATATATAATATTTTGTGTATTCTATGACACTTTGCTTTTTGTTACAAAAGGTCTAAAGGGCGTTTAAGACTAAAGGGACAACATGATATAGTTTACATGCTTTATGTTCGAAAATGGGAGCTTTAATCTAGAATATTGTATCTGTATAGGAGTCTATACAAGTGTTTTTGTGGCCCAATGTATTCGAGTGCTGAAGAAATCTAATTGGAATTGGAGGGTTAGAATGTGGGGGAGGGGATGAGGGGTCTTTGCTGAATAGTTCTGAAGTTCTGTTTAAAAATGTACTAAGGGTTTGATAATTTGCATGTGAATGTTCAAAATCAGTTTTTGGCTGCCGTCGCAGAAAGTTGAACAAAATATATTTACATGGAAACATTCACAATTTCATACATACATAAATACATTCACAATTTCATACATACACACATACGTGTACATGTGTGGTGTTTAACTTGCGCAGCACAAAAGAAATGCTTTTATTTATAAAACTAACGGTGAATAATGAACATATGCAGACAACGAGATAGAAAGGGAAAGAGATAGTAATAGGCCATAGCGAAAGGGGAAAAATAAAGTCAGAGCGAGGAGAGAGAGAGAGCCAAGGCGGACTTAAACAATTAACATTCTAATTGGAAAAGTCAACAACAGTGTTGCAAAACGCTTAAGACGCAATGCAGTCTGCGTAGGCGGCAAGGAATTTACAACAAAACAAAACAAAGCAAAGCAAAAAGAAGAAAATAAAAAAACGAAATGACAAAGCGTTTCCATTGTTCCAAAGAAAATTCAAATGGCAATGTGTACATACAAACAAATGTATGCATATATCTATCTATATACATACATACATACATACACTGACATGTGCTTTATATGCTTTCATGTTATTTTGTTAATATACCTATGTATGTATGTACATAACATGTATGCATGGATGTATGTATGTATGCTGCTGCTGTTTTTATTTTTGTTTTTGTTTTTGTTTTTGTTTATGCAAACGCAGCCGCAGCAGTCGCAAGGAATTTATTGTTGGGGCATTTTTCTCAGTTAGGTTTTTATTATTGTTCTTTCCCCCCTTCTCTTTATTTTGTATTTTGTTCTTAAGTGCCCCTCGCACTGACACCGCCGCTGCCTCTGCCTCTGCCGCTGCCTCTGCCTCTGCCGCTGCCTCTGCGGCTACTGTCAGCCACAAAACGGTCGAGTGTGAGAAAATGGCTACATTTAAATTAGCTGATTCTGATTTGGATTTGGATTGCGGTTGCTTTGCTTGCATTTTATGGCATCGCACGAACACACACAAACATACATATAAAAATGTGTGTATGTGTGCGTGTCGCTGGTTTCTGTCATTTCGATTGCTCAATAATTTTGGTATTTCTTCCTCCAACATTTTTATGATCTTCTAAGTGGGTTTCTTTGCTCGAATAAAAATGAAATTAAATTTATATTGGGATAATATTTTTAATTTCCTATTAGCATTTCTCTTATTGGATTATTTCGATAAGCAACTTTGCTGTCCATTCATTCGAATGATGACGCTAATCTCAGCAATTCTACTTGCGATAGAGCCATATTTTTGTCAGTAATGTCTGATTCTTCCAATGTTTCAATATTACAGTTATATTCTGTGTTAATTATTGGCTTTGACTCATCCAATTCTTCAAGTTGACTTTCATTAAATCTATCTCGATGTTTCGTCTGATGCCAATGTTTTTTACTCTAGTTCTTAAAGATTTTAAAACATGTTGACACTTTTTGTTGTCAGTCTTTTACTATACTTATTATTATTATATGTTATTAGGGTATAGACATGGTATATTTATGTATCAACCCTGATTCTTGTATCTCTCTTAATACATTTATATGTTTTTTCAAACTTATCTTTGAATGCATTTATATTATTTGCGAATGCTCTCCGTTATATTTTGCTCCTTTTTTGTTGCTGTTAGCAACATGATAAAGCTCTGCGTGGAGCTTCAGCGATGTGTTCCAACTTAATGGATCGTTGCTGCTTAGAAGCTTTACCAACTCTGCCTTTCGGGTTTTGAGGCGTTGTACTATGCCGCCTCTCTACTCACTGCGTTAATTTTTTTTGGTAATTCGATGTCATTTAATCGTTGCAGGACTTCGTGTCCTGTCACGGTCGCCTTGTAATGAAAAGAACCGTTCGTTCGGTTTAGTGTTCATTTATTGAATCCTTTGTTGGTCCTAGCAACCCTGCCTTTCGGGTCTTGAGGCGTTGTACTATGCCGCCTCTCTACTCACTGCGTTAATTTTTTTTGGTAATTCGATGTCATTTAATCGTTGCAGGACTTCGTGTCCTGTCACGGTCGCCTTGTAATGAAAAGAACCGTTCGTTCGGTTTAGTGTTCATTTATTGAATCCTTTGTTGGTCCTAGCAACCCTGCCTTTCGGGTCTTGAGGCGTTGTACTATGCCGCCTCTCTACTCACTGCGTTAATTTTTTTTGGTAATTCGATGTCATTTAATCGTTGCAGGACTTCGTGTCCTGTCACGGTCGCCTTGTAATGAAAAGAACCGTTCGTTCGGTTTAGTGTTCATTTATTGAATCCTTTGTTGGTCCTAGCAACCCTGCCTTTCGGGTCTTGAGGCGTTGTACTATGCCGCCTCTCTACTCACTGCGTTAATTTTTTTTGGTAATTCGATGTCATTTAATCGTTGCAGGACTTCGTGTCCTGTCACGGTCGCCTTATAATGAAAAGAACCGTTCGTTCGGTTTAGTGTTCATTTATTGAATCCTTTTTTGGTTTTAGCAACCCTGCCTTTCGGGTCTTGAGGCGTTGTACTATGCCGCCTCTCTACTCACTGCGTTAATTTTTTTTGGTAATTCGATGTCATTTAATCGTTGCAGGACTTCGTGTCCTGTCACGGTCGCCTTGTAATGAAAAGAACCGTTCGTTCGGTTTAGTGTTCATTTATTGAATCCTTTGTTGGTCCTAGCAACCCTGCCTTTCGGGTCTTGAGGCGTTGTACTATGCCGCCTCTCTACTCACTGCGTTAATTTTTTTTGGTAATTCGATGTCATTTAATCGTTGCAGGACTTCGTGTCCTGTCACGGTCGCCTTATAATGAAAAGAACCGTTCGTTCGGTTTAGTGTTCATTTATTGAATCCTTTTTTGGTTTTAGCAACTCTGCCTTTCGGGTTTTGAGGCGTTGTACTATGCCGCCTCTCTACTCACTGCGTTTAATTTTTTTGGTAATTCGATGTCATTTAATCGTTGCAGGACTTCGTGTCCTGTCACGGTCGCCTTACAATGAAAAGAACCGTTCGTTCGGCTTGGTGTTCATTTATTGAACCGGACGATGTCCGGCTGGAACGACATTGTGTCAACCAGACATTGTCCTTGGGGGGCGTTGAGACGACGGTGGTAACTCGCGTTCTGTCTGCTTTGCGCAGATTAACTCTGAGCTTATGAGTAATTCATTAGCCAGTTGCCTCTTCTTGTGTCCTTCACAGTTTATTGAAGTTCGATCCGCTTGCTGAAGCCTTAAATTAGTGAAGTATACAAACGGACGGAAAGACAGACAGGCAGACAGACAGATAGACAGACAAATACGTGTGAAAAGATTCAACTGTTAACTTAAATTTTGTTACAGAAAATAACAGACAAAACACAACAGACCCAACTTAACAGATCCAATATAAAAGGCCCAAATTAACGGAGTTTTCAAGGTATGCCAGATAAGCGCAACAGCTTTGAGTATCGAAAGGATACAAAGCTCTTTAATTTGACTATATTTTAGTATTAAACTCCGATCTTTACCAATGTCAGTTTATTGCGTTAATCAGTTGAACTTTCTGTAAGATCGTTTATCTTTTGATCAAGAGTCGTTTTTATTCAGGTTAATTTGTTTTAGAGAACTGGTTTTGATTGTCTGTAAAATTTCTGTAGTGTGAGAACAGTTTTATCTGCGGTCTGTCTGAAGTTTTAAACAAGTATCTTGAGTATTTCTAAAAGTTTCAGAGTGAAATATGCAACGCACAGTTATACTTACTATAGCGAAAGTACCATAATAACTCTTAGTGTTAACTCATCGTCTTGCGATCCAAAGAAAAACTTCGTTATTGATTGTGGAGTTGACACTCGCATTTGGGTTGTAAGTTTATCTAGGAGCCTGGCCTGATGAAACAAGAAACTGTCGCATTTTGCTTATGTGGACGAGAATACTTCACTCTGTGTATACAAATTAGAAAATTGCCTCATCGAGTTGATAAAAAAGAACTTTATTGATTTTTCTGGGTACAAATTTCAACAAAAACTATGCTTTAGGTTTACAACTGCTTAAATACCGTCTTAATGCAACTGCCTCTTCCCAACGTCGATGGTCAAGTTGCTGCCTTCCGGTGTTCTATTACCAGTGTGCTCCCGCGGTGGCCTGAGATCGCTGTCCCAGCATATTGGCCGAAATTGCATGCACTAGGGCCGTGATCGTCTGTCTATGTGCATTTGTTAACTTACATATAAATTAACTTTTTAGAAGTTTAAATTCAAAGATGTTCTTTATTTCGCGTTCATCTTAAGACTAATTTTACAATTCGTTCTTATTCTTAACGACGCTGGCGTTGGTCGATTATGCTTAGTTAACAAATTATTTGTTTATGTTATTGAACTCTTTTGCGTTGGTGGTCGATTATGTTGAGTTGACAAATTTATGTGTTTGTGTTATTGAACCTTATGTCAATAGTGTGGTCTGAAGCAACACAGTCGTGTGGCGGATGTTTTTCTGTTTATCACAGCAACTTAGTTGTTAGCCGTTACAACAATTGCTGCGAAGATAAACAATAATGTTGCAGTGGTTAACTTATACATTGGCCTTTGAGGATTAGTGCGGAATGTTTAATTTTCTGATTCAAACACAAGTGTAAAGCTGAGGGAAGATCTGTTGGCTCTTTCATGCCAAGAAGACGGGATAGATCTCCGCGAAGTCTGCGTACAATCTATCGCATCTAGGGCTTTGTCCCTTTACAATTTGGTCAAGAGTAATTCTGATTCTCCTCCTAACTCCATGCAACCGATTTTGTTTAGTCTTAAGGACAAGTGCTGATGAACAACTTGAGGGAATTCTTCTACGGACTGGTTAGTATTCTGAAATAATGTTGTCATTTGTTATTCGAGGTTTGATATATACAGAAATATTTTGCTGTACGTTTAGTGTGTTCATAAGTTTTTAGTACTCTGTCCAGCCCTTTCTTCCATGAACTAAATTTGGCTGGGTTGCCGGAACAATCTCTTCAACTTTTCACTATGTCTGGCACATTGAATAAATCCCCGAGGATGTTTTGTGATTTATAAAACAAATTTGCACACATAACAACAATAATGACAATTAGTAATATATTTGTTAGCTCTAAATCTATTGCTGTTGCTTCTACTTTATTTATAACGTTAGCAGTGGAATCCACTGACTTAACGTCTACTAAACCCATTTTGGGTATTTTTAGTTTGTAATATTTATAGTTTTCCTCAACTAAATCTTCTGAAGATTTACTAATAGAGTTATATTTCATATATTCAAACAATATTCCTACCTATCGTTTCGCATAGCTTTACGGGCTATACTTTCTAATTGGGCAGAGAGGGTTCTGCGCAATTTTACAATAGTTGTTTAAATATATTATAATGTTTAAAATAAAATTTGAATTTTAAATTTAAAATAATGTTTCTGCTGCTGCTGCTATGGACCCATTCCGCGTCAACTGGACGTCACCGGCATGGTACGTTGACGCTCCCTCGTATGCGTAAGTGGCGGTGGTGCCCCTCACGCTTGTTGTTTCTTCTGTGTCTTCAAGTCTTCATAATCTTTTATGTATTCTGCTTTTGTTGTTCATCTGTTTGGGCCGCAGGCAACATGCAAGTGGATTTGCAATGTGCACTCTCCAATGGTCCAGGGCAATCTCTAGGGCAGGCGTCTTTTCTCTTCGGCAATGGCTTGGGGATGTTTGGATTTATATTATTATTTGCTTTAATTGTTTTAATAGCTGAGTGAGCTTTAGTGATAGGGTTCTTAAAGGTCAAGAGACTTGATTTTAAATAGTCAAGCTCTAACTGCAACTTTTGTGCAGTTGACCATGCGGGAGGCGGCGTTTTTGTAAATAATAGCCACTTTATGTGCGCTATTCTCTTATTTACTTTTGTTTTTCCACCTCCGCGCTTGCCCATATCACATTAAACTCTACTCACTCAGACTATTTCCGTTTGTAATCCGTATCCTCTGATTGTAGTATTGTAGTGCCATATATTGATGTATTGCCGATTGTAGCTCCGCCTTTGATCACTTTGTTACATTGATCGTTTGTTTTCTATGCCAATGTTCCATTGTTTTAGTTATATGTAGATCCGGACCATGTCACGGTCGCCATGTATTAATCCAAAATATAATTTATTGATTGCTTCTTGTCAAATAATAACACTTGGAGTTTTGGTGCTCAATATGTCTTGAATTATTATGTATTATATATATATATGCGCATGCTACACAGCCCTTTCTTCCATGAACTAAATTTGGCTGGGTTGCCGGAACAATCTCTTCAACTTTTCACTATGTCTGGCACATTGAATAAATCCACGAGATTGTTTTGATACACTGGCAGAATTCCTTGTGGTTCTACATCAGAAATTAGGAATTAGCTCTGTGCTGCTAATATCGCCAGAGCAACAGTTGCTAAATCTTCATTTTGAGCCATGTTTCTGTTAGTTTGATACAATTCTTGTCTCTGTAAATGTCTGTTTTGTCTGTAAGGGGATACGGTTGCTATTATCTTGTTCTTGACGCTGTTCTTCTAGATTCACAAGTCTTGGTACAATTAAATTATGTTGGTTGGCCATTCAGTTTGTTAAACAGTTAGCAGGATTGATAAAGTAATCAAAGTAATTCAAATGGGTAAAAGTAAATTTGGTTGGTGGCTGGTTTTACCCGTCTATCAGGATTCGCAGGATTGGGCATAATCATACTGACACCAGTTTTGTCTTTTCAGTTGGTTTATCCTCAGATCCCAATATTGTGCTCCCCTCTTTGTAAAAAGTAAGAGAAGTATATTTAACAAACTTAATTTCCATGTTGCAGTTGGGTCCGTGTACAATCTCATCTATGGTACGCTGGAACAGCACGATGGCAGAATAGATTTGGCAACTCGAAGATGCTTGATGCAGTAACAAAGGCCAGTCCTAAGGGTCTGGGTAGCAGTTCTTTCCCTTGAATTGACCCGGAGTTACCCCTCATCTTTTATGGGATCCTGATTCGAAAGCGTTTATGGAGTATACATTAAACCCGAAAAATGCTGATGATGCTGTTGCTCATGCGGCTGTAAACACTAAAGAGTTTATTTACTTCTTGTTTGTTTGTGTGTGTTCTTGTATATGTATGTGTTAATATATGTATGTGTGTGTGTGTGTGTGTGTCTGGTCTTTTTGGGGCACACAAAAAGCGCGCTTTTAATTAAACAAACAATGAAGCGGTTAATAGTTTACTTTGATATATATATAGACACACACACACACTCACACACACTTGAAGATATTTATCTTGAAAAGTTCAACGCAACGAAACTGATCAAGGTTAAATGGCCCCAAAAAAAACAAAAAAAAAACAACAAAAAATAAAAATAGAAAAGAGACGCGAAACACAAACAGAAGAAGCTAAGGAAGATGCGCATAAGAAAGCGCTTTGAATTAACTGATCACACACACCACATACACATACACACACACACACCCTGACACACAAAGTACCGTTAGTTCGCAGACCCAGCTTACAATTTGCTCCCATTGTCTATGTTTTTGTTGTTGTTCTTTTTGTTGTTGTTGTTGTTGCCAATTCTCCACTTACAAAATGTATTTTTATTTTACCCGAAAAACGCAGAAACTAAACACAGTACAATTATTATTCTTTTTTTTTGTTGTATTATTACTTTTAATTTTAATTATAATTTATTTGCCTATTATTATTTATGAAAAACAAATTGTGCGTTTAACGTATGTCAAAAAAAAAAGTGTTTTGAAAACCACAAAAAAAAGCTAACAAGAAATTACCTTTAGTTAAACCAGAATTAAATGTTTAAGAACATTGTATTATGTTAGTTTTTATAACTAACTACCATACTAATATATAAACATATATACATATAATTGTATATATACATATGTACTTCCAAAGTGGTCAGGCCAAATGTAAGTTTTCCAACCCCCTCGCCCCATATTTGTTATGTAACACGTTTTGCATGTCTAATTGTGATTGTATATATAACATATTGAAACGAAAAACAAACAAATTGTAATTTATTATAAGTAAATATGTATGTTTGATGTACACACATACATACATACGCACATATATAGATAGACATGTAATTTTGTTTTCATCCTTTTTAAGAAATCACACAACGAATATGAAATTTCAATTGACTGAGGCAAAGGCAACGAATACTTCTTATATATAGATTATATATACATATATATTTTATAACAGCCACTTTATGTATATAACTATATTTGATACTATACCATATACCATATACCATTTACTATATATATAAATATTGTAATATTTTAATTGTGAACAACTGAAATTGATATATGAAATTTCACTCGAATACTTCCATCTTTCATCTTATATTATTGTATCATACATATATTTAACCGATCAACGAATATTGCCTAAGTTTACATTTACTTTTATACCTATTATTTTTATATATATGCTAAGTCTGTAGTTGATAAGTATATAACAATAATTTTTGATATTGAAAAAGAGGTTTTCTCAATTGTTTTTTTATTCTGTATAAAGAGAACTTCTTAAGTATTTCATAAATAAGCTCGAACAATTGAAAATGAAAAGTCTGCAGTCCTACGGAAAATTGTTTTAGTCATTCGCTTTCCCAGCCAATGTTATTATGGGAAGTAAAGCGAAATATATAAATACTAGTACGTATGTATTTTTCGAATATCTTTAACGATTATTTATGAACCGCTTGTTTATAAGGCCTATCCAATCTTTTCCGAGACGTGTGCGTTCTTTTTTTTCTCTTTCTTTTTGTTATTTCTTTTAAATTAATTTATTGCGCACACAATTTTATAGATAAACATGCGGAAAAATTGTCTGAAAAGCGGCAATTAAACGAAACCGAAACTGAAAACTCAGCAAACAATTTGTGCAGCTACTTTTACATATAGTCTATAGGTATATATGTGTATATATCATGTGTTTACTAATTGTAGATATATGCATAGATATATATTTGTATTATCTATTGTTGCAGTGTGCATAATATTGATGACTAACTGGCACTTGCAACTAAATATACTTTTTTTTGTATCTTATTTATAATATATATGAATATATTTATATTTATCATTAAAAAACAACCCACAATAATAATAATTTCTCTTCTTTATTGACTCGAAAACTGATTCTCATTGAATTTCCCAAGACTCTTAGCCTAATTTCGGATTGAGCATTTGTCATCTCTCAATTTGCTTTTGTATGCAAATTTTCTGCAGGTGTGGCAACTCTGTGACGTAATTAACCTTTAAGCCATTGCGATCAGTGCAAAAACCGGTTAAATATCACCTCAAATGCCGCAATCACGTACATCATATATATAAATAAAAATTGTAATGCAAATCATTGTGAAATATACTCATTTCTCTTCTAGAAGCTATGGCATGGTATCTCGATCTTGATCAAGGTAAGCATGGGGCATAAAAACGGTAAGTTTGCATATTTCTGAGTTGGTTTTCTTTATTATTCATAAAACGGTGCTACACGAAGCAACTTTGGAATGTTCAACGTAGGCTTTAACTTTGATCCGATCAAAGTTATGTCCAAAGCTTTAAATGGGTGCAAACTTCTTTTTTTTGCTAGTATTATATTCAAAGAGCTCTTATAGAAGTTAAACAAGATTGCTTACAACTATAAAGATATAGATATATAAATATGAATAATAGCTTCTTAGTGGAATATATAATTATAATAGACGTTTAACACTTTTAGCGACTACAGTCGGAAAGTTCAACCTAAGGTTGTTTTTCTTACAGAAGCAGGAAAGAATCCTAAGGGATCTATCAAAAGGCACGCTATATGTGGTGTACTAAAAGGATAAAGCCAAAAGGATTGGGATTTTCTAAAGGATATAGCAAAAAGCACGCTATATGCGGCTGAGCTATATGAAAGTTCGGAAAACTAAGCGCACTCCGTGACCTTTGAAGCGATTTAAGCATTAGTTAAGTTTTGGAGCCAGAAAGATTATATGGTTAATTGTATAAACTTGTTTTTAGAAATGGGTAAAATTGATATTCTAGATGATATCTAAGGTTTTCTGGGATATATTGGCATAAAATTGTAGGTTTTGATTATGAACATCGGCGAAAGAGCCGGACTCAATTTCAGTTGGCACTCTACGATTATTATGAGAAAATAAAAGTATCTCTAAAAAGGAAAATTGATCCAGTAAAGGCTGTGTATAACGTGGGGAACAGTCTTTGATGTGGTCTGTGTATATGTTGTGTATTTGGGGATATATAATATATGTATATGGGTAAATATCTATAAAAATTGTCATATGTGTATTGCACATTGAATGTGATGGAAAAAAAAAACATAGAATATATATAAATATATATCAAAATCAACAAAAGTTACAAATTGATAACAAGAAATGCATCTACTATACATACAGATATTATAAAAGACGTATAAAGGATATAACAATTAAGGCAAATGAACAGGAATCGTGGTCCCAATTGACATTGGACATATGCTTCCTAGATGACTAAAGTATATAAATGTCGAGTGCCTCCGCTAGCTAGTCGACATGGTACTCGGTGCGGTGCGGGGAGCCTTGTCGCTTCTCAGCTACGAATGGACTGGAGATGCCGGAGACACTGGTGACGCCTCGCAGTCCCGTGCTCCGGAAATATATGAGCAAATACTGTTCACCATGACGTAGTTCAACGTCGTCGGCAAAATCAAGACGCACCAGCTCCTGGTTGGCCTCCTGATGTCGACGCAGCCGCTGATGGTTGCGATGATGGTGGCGGCCACGACGATGTGGGGCTGGTGCTGGCGTGTCAAAAAACTCCCGTTCATGATTGGAGTCGGATGAATGGGGTGATTCGGCCTGGTTAACATACTCATAGGCCACATAGTTACCCAGACTGGAATAGTCAAGGGTATATATGGCGATCCAATCGTTGGGCCCCTCTTCAAACTCCGGTTGTTTTCTATACTCCACGGTGTTCTCATCGCCAATATGCCAAACGGCCAGCGGTGAGAACTGGATGCCTGGTTCACGGCAATTGGGATAGAGCTTAATCGTAAAATCACTGGTCACCGGCTTGTGGTCGCTTATGTTGTACGCTGGGTGCGATTTGTATGAGCATTGTTGAATGGACAGCTGCATGCCCGGTTGTCGGTTCAGCGGCTGCACTGCATACATGATGCGGTCTGTCCATGCCGGACGACGCTTCATATCGTACTCTGAGGTGCCTTCTTTGAACTTAAACGTGGGCGGAAAAGCGGGCAGTCGCTCGTGCAGCACCTGAAAAGCCTCCTGGGTCTTCTCACGGACATGGTACAGCTGGTCGCGTTGCATGAGCTCGTCGTGCTTTTTATCATCCTTCACCGCGTCGCGTACCTCCGTAGCAGAGTCGTTGCCATCCAGCCTAAAGTTGAGATCACCAAACCAAAAGACATAGTCATGATCATAGATCTCACGATACCGTTTCACATGATAATGATGGTGCTCCAGTATCTGCTTGTAGTCCTCAATCCGCTCGTCCAACTGATGATCGTGGGCAGCTAAGTGAGCAACAACAAAGGACAGGCCACATCCGTAGAGCGTAAAGCGTATGCTCACCGCCCCCTTGTTGCCCCAAATGCCACCAAATCCGGTGCGCGTGAATTCCGCCTCCATATCGTTCAGATGCTCGACATGCGGACGCCGTACAAATATGGTGAGCAGCAGCCCTTGCATTTGCTCCGTCTTAACGGCCACATAGTCGTAGCCGCGCAGCATATGCTTGGCCTTGTGGGTCCATGGGTCCTCCTTGAACAGGCCCATCACTTGCTGCTGTGGCTGTGCATTCACCTCCTGCAGGCCAATTGCATAAATGTCCGGCAGCTCAGTGGCCGCATCGCCGCAGCTCTCATCAGGCAGGCCCAGCAGCTGACGCAGCGAGATGTTGTCCGGGAAGCGACTGCCTACGTTCCAGGTGACCACATAGACGCGATACGTTTCCAGCTGTTGGCGCGCATTCGACTCAGCTATGGGCGCGGCAGTTGCTGATGCCTCTGTGTTGCTCATGCTATTACCACGCACACACACATACACATAGATAAACGTAGAAACAAAACACACACACAAGCAAAAACAAATCCAATTAACATTTGATCCAAACACTTTAAACCATATTGTTACTCACTTGAACAAGTTCTTCTTCTTGTTGTTGTTGCAGTTGTTTTACAGTTAACAATCTGATAGCGTAATCAGCTATTGTTCGTTTTGCTTTATGGCTGCAATTGTTGCTCACTTCGTGTTGCTTTCTCGGATTTGTTATGAAGTAATCCACGGTTCACGCTTGGCGCATAGTTAATAAAGCAGAGGCAACACCAGGGGCCAGTATTTGAAAAGCAGGGCCAATTAAGTCATAAACAGCTGTTGTTGTTCCACAACAGAGCTATCGATAATAATCATCGTGCCTATCGATATGCGCAGTGTGCGCGGTTCTGCGTTGTGCAACACTGTCGTGAGTTTTGAGTTTGTTTTTGTTTTTGTGACACATTTTTTTGTTTTATTGATGCACAATTGATAAGAGTTTTTAAATTACACACACACAACTATACGGGCACACACACTTATGTATGTATGTATGTGTATAGCCTCTTTACACACTCGAATTAATTGTTCAATGCAATGAAAAGCCAATTGCGCGTATCTTCTACTGAACACACACTGGCCATAGTCGGCGTCTCGGCCACGGCATAAAAGGGCGAGCAGAAGCTGAACTAATTTTGTTTTTAGTTTTTTTTTTGTACTATATTCACACTTTGACGTTGTTGGCAACCGTTGCTCTGGTACATTTTTCGTTGTTGTCTCAGCTGCTGCTATTGTTGTTGTTGTTGTTGTTGGTGCTGTGACTGTTTGTCGTGTTATGTAAAATTGATGAAGAGCCGAGCCAAAGGTGCGCGAAGCGTCCCTAAAACTTGAACAGTTATTACCAAAGAGCTCAGTCGTCGACAGTTTACATATCGCGCTTAGCAAGTCACGCGAAAATTTGCCGCTAAAAAGCAACAACACCAGCAACAGCAACAGCAGCCGCCGCTAACAGCAGCAACAACAGCACAGGCCAGCCCCTAAGAAGCTGTAGGTTTCTGTGCAACTGTGTGCGTGTGTGTGTTGCAGTTAAATAAGAATCTGTATTAACTGTTTATTTCTTTCTGCAGCTGAGATATGGCAGCGCCACAGGCAGCCAGACCAGCAGCGGCGGCAGCAGCAGCCGTAGCCGCAGCTGCCATAACCACATCCAGTGTGCCCAGCAGCGATGCCAGTGCCAACGCAGCAGCAACAACAGCAACTGCTGCAGCGTCAGCAGCCACCAGCAACACCACCAGCAGCAGCCCCGGGTCCAGTGGACGCCATCAGCTGCGACCCGTTAAATATGATTACGCGGACTCATTTGCATGCACCTACGTCGTATCAGTTGTTGCCGCTTCCATAGCCGAGCTGGCCACATATCCCCTGGATCTCACCAAGACCCGACTGCAAATCCAAGGCGAGGCAGCCAATGTTGCCACTTCCAAGGCGAATGTGAGTGATCTATACATAATTTTTTTTGGTATGCGTTTACCCGTTTCTTGTTGTGCTGATCTCATGCATGTTCGCTTTGTTCTTCTAATTGCTAAAACCCTTGTAGAACCTATGGTAACCCTGCTGAACCCATTGTACATAATCTAACAATATCTCTGTGAATCGATTTAATACGTTTATGTAGTTCGCTTTATTTTGAACCGATTTAACTATAATTTTTATTATTATCTTTCCCATTTTGAGTTCGAACCTGCAAGGGTTTTGGGTTGCTCGAAGTTAGCTTCAGCTTTTGACAATTTGATTTCTGCATTTTATAGCAACAACTAACAACGCTTTATTATATTTTGGTCTGAAATGTCCATTATCAGCGAGCTGATAAGACCTTGAGTTTGTACAGCTTTTGATTTTGGGTATTTTGGGGTGTGTCAATCTACCCAATGGATAGATCATGCTATATACATGTACATATTATAGAGATGTAGATCAGGTGACTTTGTTTCATATTGAATAAGTGAACGCCAATCTCCCTATCATCCTATCAACCTATGTCAATACCATGCATCCTAGATCCTACTCTCCGGCTCCCATTATATCACCTGTCTCTCTCTTTTTATGTCTCTCTCTTTTTGTCTTTCTGTGCGTGTTTTAATGTGAAACTTGTTACCATGCTCTATAGTATATGTTCTGCTATGAACTACAAATTATGTAACTACCAACCCCCCATTACCAGATGCAATATCGCGGCATGGTCGCCACCGCCTTTGGCATTGTACGCGAGGAGGGCGCCCTCAAATTGTGGCAGGGCGTGACACCGGCGCTCTACAGACACGTCGTCTATAGGTGGGCAAAATCAACATCCTAAAATAAGTACAGTGCATACCGTTTATATGTATGTCCTATCAGTAGCATCCTTGAGTAGCAATACTGGACTGCGACTGCCACTGAGGCGACTTTAGGTTAATTGCCAGGCGGCCAACTAATCTCGTCTCCTCCTCGACAGCGGTGTACGCATCTGTAGCTATGACCTAATGCGTAAGAAGCTCAGCAATAATGGCACCGAGGCTTTGCCAGTTTGGAAGTCAGCGCTGTGCGGTGTGACTGCTGGTGCCGTGGCTCAATGGTTAGCCTCACCCGCCGATCTGGTTAAAGTCCAAATACAAATGGAGGGACGCCGGCGTCTGATGGGCGAGCCGCCACGTGTGCATGGAGCGACCCATGCCTTCCACCAGATTGTAAATCGTGGTGGCGTCAAAGGCCTCTGGAAGGGCAGCATGCCCAACGTGCAGCGTGCTGCTCTGGTCAATCTGGGCGATCTTACCACATATGACACCATCAAACATCTCATCATGCATCGCCTAGAAATGCCTGACTGCCATACGGTCCATGTACTTGCTTCCATCTGCGCTGGCTTCGTGGCAGCCATCATGGGCACACCGGCGGATGTCGTTAAGACGCGTATCATGAATCAGCCCACCGATGAGCTGGGCCGGTAAGTACACCACAAGATACCAATATATGCTAGTCCTAATCCATTCTTATTCCCTTGCAGTGGTCTACTGTATCGCGGCTCCGTCGATTGCCTACGCCAGACTGTGGGTAAAGAGGGCTTTGTGGCCCTCTACAAAGGCTTCCTGCCCTGCTGGATACGCATGGCACCGTGGTCCCTCACCTTCTGGCTATCTTTTGAACAAATACGCAAAATGATTGGCGCTTCCAGTTACTAATTCGTTTAGCAGTTAAGTCATCCCAATCCGGGTCCTAGTAGGTCGAAAGTAATCAAAAAAACCAATTTAAATCAAAATTTTGAATAGGAAAAGTATGTTTATTGCTTTTATCTATAAAACTGAACAAATACCGAAGACTGTTTCCCTCTTAGTGCACAAACCTTGTCCTAAACTAACAAGTGCTTTTCACCTTTATGTTGCTTAGATGATGTTAATGATTATGATTTCTCTTCTGTTGGTATATATGTTACTTAAATCCGTAAAATTTGTATATGAGGAACCTTTTGATTTGCTCTTTGATTTCCTATTATGTTTTTGTATTATTTATTTCTTAAATTTCCACGCTGATTGCGTCCATTTACACGTCCAATCAAAAACGTTCGAAAAACTAGGTAAATTTCAAAGTTTGTTGGAATAGGAAAAAATATTGGGATAGAGGCATACGAGTAATTTGATAAGATGGAATTTTCCAATTTAATCGATTAACTTAGTAAATTTAGAATTAATTGCTTTAAGATATAACCTATCTTATCTATTTTAGCTTCCACATAGAAAGTTTTACACCAGTATTAGAGATTTCAATCAATCGCTGTAGAACCAATAGCGATTGGCTTTCATTTTGGGTACATCAGCAATATATAGAAGTAGTGTCTTGGTTGGTTAGCATATATCCATTCCATCCATATCGAAACTATCGCTGCTCTATCTGGAAGCTTTCTCGAAACCCATTTGCTTTTCAGAACGAACTCGAAAGAAAGTTTCTATATAAATAAGAAAATCCCGTTAGTCTAACTGCATTATACATAACTTCGTTATGCAATGATCAAATATTCATTTTGAATAGTTATTCACATCTATTCATTATTCAAATATGTAGAGGTCAAATTTACTATATGTTAAATCGATTCCCTATTCGATTCCAACTAACTAAACAAGATCAGCTGCTTGGACGTGGATGTGGACGCAGCTGTGGTAGATACGCCAATCTGGCTCGTTCCGTTAAGCGATAACAGACGATCGTTAGTCGAACCTGATCGATATTTGATCTTCAGTATCGATGTTTTTAGTGCAAGCAAAGTATCGAATTTTGAATAGATTTGAAATTGAACGTATGTTAATGCTTTTATCGATTTCAAGGATTCGTCTCGAATTCTCCGAAGATTTTGAACTTGATAGAAGTACTTATCCGATTTAGTGCCTTTTGATCTTGTAGATTTGTTATCGACAAGCTTAAACAAACCAATGGATGGGTGTACAGACGGACAGATACGATAAGACCAATTAACATTAAGAACTTGATAGGCTCATAGATTTGGCAACGACTCTTTTTTCTTACATTTTCGAACATTATTTATACTTTTTAAATATTTTCATACCGAGACCCATCAACAATTGGTATATGGGGAATACTTAAAGCTGTGCAATAATAGGTTATAGAAAGTAAGAATCATCCCCAGTCTATAAAATGTACACAATAGATTCTTGATTCTTGTACCTAAATTCTATTTCATAAACTTTTATAATGATAAGTTTGAGATCAATGATAATTCCCCGAACTTTGTTCACTCAAATCCAATGGAAAAGCAAATAGTATATAAGAAATGTGTTGCAAATATGTTGAATGTGGCAAGTACTGAGTACGTAATGAAAAATTTGTTATGCTGCAAGAACCGAGGTGTAAAACTATTCGAGTATGTCTAAGAATGGAGACTCTACTGTATATCCAGATCAATATCTGGTGTAAAGTTGATCTGTTGATATATCCTTCCTTAAGTCCAGAACAGATAAAGCTTATATAGAAATTTACCCACAGTTTATATATCATGAGAATCAAAGATTTAACACATAAGTTATTCAAGAAACTAACTTATATTGTATGACACAGGGATCACAGCAACCTATTTAGTGTGTAAATGTGTGTTAAATTGTCGTAAGTTAAGTCCAAAATATTTTACGCTTTAGTTGTTTGTGTCTCCTAATCGGGAAGACTCGACTAAAGCGTTTTAGCCCATAAGTGGGCTAGATCGAGATACTCTGAATCCAGGCTTAAGAACCTTTACTTTAAAATCGAATCAATCCTCAAGAATCGATCCATATACTGTTATTTCCTCCCGATCTTTGTTTCTTGAATAACTGTCGTCTTAATAATCTGAACCCTTTGAATACTTACTGAAAATTTAAGACAGATATAATGTTTATATTTGAAGAACTGTTGGTACATTTAAGATTTAAGATCTCCGATTTGAGTAGAAATTTATCTCGATTAAATCGGCAAAGTAATCCTTTGACTAGTTATACCGTCCGTAACACTCGTTCTGCGGCTCTTCCATTCAAATGTTTCACAGTTTTCCTATTTTCCTCATTAAGATCCCTATTAAGATCATTTGCTTTATATATATCCGCATTCGTTTCTCATTCTTACTTGTTTCCTAATTTCTTTTCTTTGGTTTTCAATTAACGCTTTATATAAATATCGACACTTGCACTTATCATAATAATCGACGAAGGCGATATTCATATATCAATTATCGTCATCAAAAGAATAAATATCTATATGTCGTCCTTTAATATTAATGGATAATACGAAATTTTTTAGAAGCCTTTTTAGGTAAAACCAAACTTTAAGCAATAACAACATATTCTTTAGACATATTTATTGATAGAGCAAATGTAGCTCGCTTATAGGAAACATATAAAAATATAATACTTATATATATATATAGTGTTCGACTTTGTTTATTATTATATATTATAATTATTTAATGACTAGAAAAGCTCCTTTCCTGTAATTAACGAGCTCTGCCTGGAAGGAAGTCCAATTTAAGCTATTTTTCAAAATTTTACGCTTATCAAAACTTTCTCCAGGTACTTACTCAACATGTTGATCAGTGGGTTAACCAGATTGGGAGTGAAGCTCTTGTTCTCGGTCTTATATTCGAGCTGGAATTACCACTCGAGTTCATTCTTCGTATCTATAAAGCCTCAGCCTTTGGATCCCTAGAAAGTTGGGCCAAACTTGGATATACAATCATCGAATTCAAGTCATCTAGTGTATTATTAACATTAAAACGTGACACATACCTTTAGCAAGGACCATTAAAACATAGACAGGATTTCCACCCAGTTAGACCCAAACGGATAAGGACTTTTATAAATGTTTTGTCAAAGAGACTGGAGTTTTTTTTTCCGGGTCGATCCCTCAGATAGATTAATCTACAGGTATGTATAGAATATTTACACCCAATTAGCAGTAGCTATAACTTTTTCAAGGATTTATAATACTTAACTTTATTGTATTGATACAAACAAATAATTAAAAAATTAAGAAGACCTTTTTGAGACATGTCCATAATATTTTTGCTCAGTAACAATTCACGTATTCCATAGGAACTATCTAGTATATATAGTCCAATATAGTTGTAAGATTAAAATATAGTAAACTTGATCTGTGTTCGATATGCAGGAATCATAATACTGAACTTAGTGTGTCAGTTCTTAAGGTTGTGAGATCAAGTCGGTTATTGATACTGATTAGGAATAAATATACTTATTGGGGTAAGAAATGATTTCACTTGCTTTTAAATTACATCTGAGTGACTTTTATATGTCATTTCAAACATTTTTAGTGAGCTTAGGGAGTCAATAAATAAAAATAAATCTAAATCGCAATCTCAGCAATTGAAAATGTCAGATTTTAGTTAATTTTTGATCAATCAATAAAGGTAGAAAATATTTATATTTGCGAAAAAGTAATAGCTAAACTATGACTCTTATTCTTTTTGATTAAAAAACAAATAATCAATCTCGGAATTACTTGAAAATTCGTGTATTTAATACATTGTTTAGTATTTCCCCTACACGAATATATACAATATATCTAAGAAAAGCCGAGAAAAAGCATAACATTCCCTTAATTTGTTACCCTTTCACAAAGATCGTTTAATACCTTAATATCGGTGATATACATATATTCCCAATTTTAATTTTGTTAAGGTTTTCTACTTCTAAAAAAAGCGTTCATAAAGTATTCAAACATCCAAAAGTAAAATTGACGACGTTTTAAATATTTCGTATGAGATTGGTTTCTTATTTCTTATTTAATGTCAGCTGTATATTAATTATTTTAACTAAAATGACAATAATCCTATAGTTAAGTAACATTTATTTATATTAGAAATCGTTTTGGGTTAGTTAATTATATATGTTTAAATTTATTATTATACTAACTTCAATTTATTCTTTTCTGTAGCTTTTTCCATCACAAAAATGAAATCTGTATCTATATCTATCTATATCTATATCTATATCTATATCTATATCTATATCTATATCTATATCTATATCTATATCTATATCTATATCTATATCTATATCTATATCTATATCTATATCTATATCTATATCTATATCTATATCTATATCTATATCTATATCTATATCTATATCTATATCTATATCTATATCTATATCTATATCTATATCTATATCTATATCTATATCTATATCTATATCTATATCTATATCTATATCTATATCTATATCTATATCTATATCTATATCTATATCTATATCTATATCTATATCTATATCTATATCTATATCTATATCTATATCTATATCTATATCTATATCTATATCTATATCTATATCTATATCTATATCTATATCTATATCTATATCTATATCTATATCTATATCTATATCTATATCTATATCTATATCTATATATCTATATCTATATACCTGCAATTGAAAGCATGAAATTTGTTCACCTTTTCGAGACGCAATAATAGCTTCAGTCTTCTGAGTATGGACTTTGGTTACTTTTAAGTGTTAACTTAAGTTCGGTGTTTTATCTGGGGCGTAGGGCATAGTTCTTGTTATTAAGTGGCGGATTCTTATCACTCCAGTTTGGCGACAAAGTAGCCAATCCTGCGGTCTCCACTTTTTGTGCCGCTGCCACCCGAAAATCAACAACGCAAATTGCATGCAAATGCAGAGAGAACTGTCCCTGCCCCCACCTCCCCCTCCCAGTCCAGGGAAAATACGCCCCGTTTTTAAGCAGACCGCAGCAGCTGCAGTGAAAAAAGCCGCTGCCCACATATCATTATGTAAGCGCTGCGAAAAAGGATTTGCGATATCAACTGAAAAGTGTTTAGCCCCACGACGTCGCGACCGGGAAACGGCAACTGAAACTGAGCAGCAAAAAAAACGGAACAAAAAAAAATTATACCAAAAAAAAAAGCCAAACTGTCGCGCGTAAATCTCAGCAAGGACCACTCCCCCTACCCCTACCCGTACCCCTACCCCACCCCCAAAAAGTGGACTCTGACCAGAGCTCATTATGCACATTTGTTGTCGGGCTACGCCCATTTTTTCGCATTTCTTTTTCGTCCATTTGTAGCTAATAATTTTAATGTTATTCAAAATTATGTTGCAAAAAAAATATACACACATATGCGAGTGTGTGTGTGTGTGTAGGAAAAGATGCTGAGCGACCATGTGAAAGCATTTTTTGGGGCGTCTCGCACACACACACACACACACGAGCTTATAAATTGCATTTGTATCTAAAAGGACATTAATTCTGTGTGTGCCCGTAAGTGTGGTTCAGAGCGCCATCTATGCCCAAACCCGTAAAGCAGTGCCGGACAGCCAAGTAACGCACCACTCCCCAGACCCAAATGCACTGCTTGAATGTGATTGTGTGTGTGTGTGTGTGTGTGTCCTTTGCGCATTTCTTACTCGCCTCAATATTTTATAATTTCATTTTTTTGTATCCTTTTTTTTGTTATTTTTTACATATGTATATGAAAAAAATGCGAACGCACATGATGTCCCGTTGCTGTTTATCCCTTGGCCAGGAGCTGCAGCCGGACTAACACACACACACACACTCACAGATGTACAGTCACATATTGCTACATCTTTCATTATGTAAATGCACGCTTTACACATTTTTTTTAAGTTTTGCCTTTGGTGTCCACTCACGACTTTTTCTCCATTCCACTTCGTCTTTGGCTCTTCCTCTCATCACAGGCTTGGGATTTGCGCGTTTTATACATACATATATAACAAAAAAAAAAAACATAGAACCGCTTCATATATAAATATACTAGCATATATTATGTGTATGTGTATGTGTGTGTGTGTGTGTGTGTGCTAGATTTTTTTCGTCTTTTGCAACTATTTGCAGTTTCAACGTGTTTTATCACGTTTTAAAAGCAGTTTTTAAAAATTAAAAGCACGTCCTAAGTCCACATTTGGTAGCCACAGCTGCTGCTGCCCGAAGAACTATCTAGAGTGCTCCTCTCCCAGACCCCAGACTCCAGACCCTCCCAACCCACTGCTCCCATACCAGCTCATCGCGCACTCAACTGTCCACTTGACACACAACCAACTGCTGACCACAAAACGCGACGCCATCTTGACAAGACATTAAGGTGGCTTCAATCTGGGATATGCTGCTGATTTTCCCATTGAAGGATTAATCTAGTCCATAAGAACTTTACGTGAACAGAAGAGGTCAGAGGTCAGGTGCAGAGTGGGGACAGCATATGGTATAGAGGTGAGAGTTTTCATGTTGAAGCAGAAGGAGAGAGTCTGAAATTGAAATATTATATTGAAGGTTGTTCTTTTATAGTATATATCTTCTCTTATATATCTTATATATCATTATCTGTTGAGATCTGGCAGCTGGACTCTATATAAAAACTAGGGAGACCTCTCTATGTTCTCTTAGCAGTTCAAAGGTTAAGCTTACTTTTCAGACAAATCAATCAGATTATCACTCAAAATTATATATATAGATTTATATATTATACTTTTATCATAAAATTGTATCTCTTTTTTCGATATTAAGTACGAAAGTTATTCAAAAAATAATACTATATCCATAGATCAAAGCTGGGATGAACTCAAAGCTATGGCCAATCGTTAATGGAAAACTTTACCTTTGTCAACTGCTTCAATCAACAACTGAGCGAGTCACCTGTCAGTCTTGGTAAGTTCTGATAGATAAATATATCATTTCTATATATTTATATACATATATATATATATACCTTAAGCTTCCTTCTGTTATATAGAAAATTGCATGCGATTTAGGTACTTAAATTATAATGGGAGTCTTTAGAGTTAGTTGCAGTTGTTGCTTCGCTTGTTGTTGTTGCGGTTGTCGTTGTCGTTGTCGTTTTTGATGCCCCAAAATGCCATTGCGGTTGGCATAAATTTTAACGCTAATCATAGAGCTGCGAGAACAGCAGGAGCACAACAGCAACAACAACAACAACAACAACCTAAACAACAACAACAACTTTGAACTACAACAACGAGCACTTATCCAAGGCGGCCATAAAAAGTGCGCTAATGTTAACCCGTTGCTGTCGTTTGAATTACAGCATCTAGTAGCCGAGACCGCAACCAACGAGTGTGTGTGTGTGTGAGTGTGTGTGTTGTCATGTTGTGTGTGTGCTAGACTCCCACAACCACGCAGCATCTTTACATATGCAGGCGGCAATGTCTCAGCCTAAAAGTAGGCAACTTTACGTTACTCGCATGATAATTTAATTACGGCACTGGGATTGCCGAAGGGTTGGAGAGGGTTAAGGGGTGGCTGGTGGCTGGTGGCAGGTGAAAATGTGCGTCGCAGTAACGCAGCATCAATCTCTGGCTTAGACAAGACAATCTGCGCGCATACACCTATACATAAACATTATTCTTAGCACCTCAGCCAAAGCGCCAGATAGAAGCCAATCGACTGGCCGGGTAGGTGCGACCTATCAAATGCTATCCATAGGAAAGAAGTAACTACGATAAAAAACAGTTAAGATTAAGTGTTAACTGGCTAAGAGTGAGCTGGGAATAGTGTCAATTGATGAAGTCCTCAGGCTTTTCTCAGCTTAAGGAACAAAAGTCAGAAATAGCATTTGTTAGAGTTAAAGTTGAGTTTATTGAGTGATTGCACTCAATGGGTTAATGTTGTTCTATCATATGTCAAAGGTCAAACTCTTAACGATCTGCTATGGCTATACAATTGTCTAGATTCCCTCATTTACAGGGTATAATTATATATTAAATTAAGCCATTTGCATGCGCGTATTTTTGGGGCAGAGGCCCTTAGCGCTGGCCCCCAGCGCCGCCGCTTTTCAACCCGGTCGTGTTGTAGATTATTAAAAATTATGTCTCGCAGTAGGACATGCAACGTCGGCACAGCTCCAGCTACAGCTCCAGCTTTAGCTCCTGCCACAGCCACTGGCCCTACTCCAGCTTCAGCTTCAGTCACATAGGCCACATTAATGTGATACTCTGGCAGCGACGTTGGCTGCGGCGCGATAAGCAGGCAGCAGTTGTAAAAGTGCTAAAAAACATTCTATTTTCTATTCTCCATGTGTGTGTGTGTGTATGCTATGGTGTGTGTACATGTGTGTGCGTGTGTTTTTTCATACAAGACATATATTATTGTAGTTGCTTTTGTTGTGCGGATGCAAATCCACGCAAAAATTATATTTTGACATTTGTCAGTGGTTGGGCAAATGCAGAGATAAAGGAGCACACAGGGCTTTCAGGTGGGTGGCAGCAACAGCAGCAGCAGCACTTGCCACTTGCAACTAGCAACATTTTGTTGTATGTGGCGCGCGCTGGCAGCCTACACCCAAAAAGCACAAATAAATAGCAGAGACTCAAACCTAAATAGGCGAAATGCACTTTGCGACCAGGGGGTCAAACCGTTTCCCCTACATGGAAGCTGTGCGGCATGTCTTTTAGCTACCAACAGGAGGTAGGATATATATAGAAGAGGATCTGATATTTACCTATATATATATATATATATTGTGTATAGGATATATCAGTTTGCTTTGTATATGATAGAAATCATTATTTTCAAACCGTTTCCCCTACATGGAAGCTGTGCGGCATATCTTTTAGCTACCAACAGGAGGTAATATATATATATATAGAAGAGGATCAGATATATACCTATATGCATACCCCATGCTGTGCGGCATAGCCATAAGATATGCCAAGATATACCAACATATAAAGAGGATCTGATATATATATATATATTGTATATAGGATCAGTTTGCTTTTCTTATGTTAGAAATCTTATTCTTTTACTGTAGCGCATCGCATTGTTTGAGTTAGCCACAGAGCTGGCAACTCTGGCTCTGACTCTTCCCTGTTTCGCTGCACATGCGACCTGGCTACCCTGACCCGTACCCAGGCTTCCTTGTACCTTTGGGAAGCTGCGCCTGAGATTTGCTTTACGAAATTTATATTCTAAATGTGACAGTTTTTTTTTATTTGTATTTCTATTTTTTTTTTTTTGGTTTTTTTTTTGCTTTTTTTTGTAGCTTTGAGACGTGGCATAAGCCGCGCTGCTTAGTTTTAGAACTTATTTTAATGTTGCCATTACCATGTTGCCGTTGTCGAGGTTTCAGTTGGTCTCAGTGTTATTTGTTGTTGTTGCTGTTGCTGTTGTTGTTGTTGTTGTTGTTGTTGAAGTGGGCAGCTGCTCTGTGGCTCAACGGCGACCCTTAATACATTTAAATTGCTCACTGTGTGCGGTGTTGCAATCCTTTGTTAATGTAATGTGTTGCTGTAGTAACATAAGTAACATAACATCCAGACAAGTGGGCTGGAGAGGCATACCCCATGCTCAGATACCAATTGTGTATTGGAAACAACAAACGCGAAACATATTTTATATGATATTAACTTGGCTAACTCGCATCATCCTCTCAGATGCGGCGTTTCAACAAGCCCAACAAGCTCTGGAAGCGGCTAACCCACTGCTTGGTTCCCTTCAATAGCTCTCTGGTTGCCTGGGCTCTCTTATGCGGCGGCATTGGCAACATGGAATCATCGGGCATCAATTGCTTGCCAAGATACGACTCTACCACGGCTCTGCGGCCCTGGGCTACTGGAGTACGGTTTAGTCCTGGAATCACCGAGCTTATTCCTCCGTTTTCGGTCTCCTTGACTTTATCCATCTGAAGAGAGAGCTATATACCATATATATATATATGGAGTGATTCCTTTAATACTTACACTTTGTTGATAGTTGAGAAAAGTTTATAAAATATTTTAAAAATATATATATATATTTATTTCAGGAAAAGTACGATTCGTAGCGCAGTTGAACTGTTTGCTAGATGTACTTCAAATGATCTGACTATAGCTACAAAAACTAGACCTAAACACACAACGAAACAAGTTTCAATCTTCGCCTACTAATTTCTTTATTTTTTTTTTAATTTCAAAGTACTTTATGTAGATCTTAGAATAGAGCGTTTCTTTAGGAGTTCTTTTGTTTTTTAAGTTCATTTTTATATCGAAATGGCAGATCCTGTATAGTAAATTGTTTTTAGGCATTTCCAGTCATACAGCTTGCTGAACTGGCTAATAGTCTTCCTCCAATCGGGTCGCAGGTTTCTATAGCTTATACAATATTTTACTGCTCTTTATTCTAGCCTTATTCTTAGACATTTTTGCCATGAAATCCTCTACCAATACACCTGTGAGCAGTGTTACAACTAGCCAAACTGGATACTTTCCCAAATGGTTAAAGATAATATTATATTTTATTTACATTTTTTATTTTTATCAATTAACCCTTTACTATAAGTTTATTCTTTATTAATAAATATTTTCTATTCCAGGCTCTCTTCTGTTAGGCTCTAATAACCAGACAACACTTAGCAGTAAATCGGAGACTGGTAAGTAAAACTATTCCAACATTATTAGATATAATTGTAATCTGTATAGGCTTTATATTATAATCTATCCTAATCTATCATATTTTTCGCTACTCTATTCTATTATTGAATCCTATTCTATTATTTACCCATTCATTTGTCATTCTTTGTAATTCTGTTTGAGACAATGTTTAATAAATAAATAAATTAATAATAGTAGTAAAAACGTTGAGGAATGTCGCACAAAAAGGAATAAACAACTTCTTAGTTGATAGAAGACATACCTATTCATCGGGTGATTTTTTAGGCGCAGTTTTTTTTAAAAATCGAATAAAACATTCAAAATGGCATCACAGAATCAAAACTTTTATTGGATAATAATATATTGATAAAGTCTTTCCATGATGAAAGGGCACAAACTTTTCACCTTGACAGATGACGTTTGGACGCCATTATCAACCAGTGCTGCCAACCTGAAAAACTTAACTCTTAACCCTCACCCTTTATATATACAAAAACAAGTTGAGAAATTGATCACAATATAGTGGAACCATTAGTAATTAATAATTGCCAAATTAATACAAAGCTAATGCTTCTTATAAGATTGGATCAACCCAGCCATATTTTGGGTTGACCGAAAAGAAACCGGTGATTTTACATAGAAACGGCGTTGACAATTTTTTTGAACGGCTTATGACTAACATATATGTGAATATATATCATATCTACATATATGTACATATAGTTTATATATATTTCTTCTATACAACTCGAGAATTAGAATGCAATTCATAAAATTCTTCTCTCGTTCTCTTCATAGTTTCTGTCAAGGAATGCAAATCTTTTTATTTTTATATACAAAATTAGTTAATTATAAATGGTTTTTTGAGTTTTTCATCAAATTTAAAATGTCGCAAGACAGTTCTTAATTCATAACCCATAAAAATAGTTTTTTGAAATAATAATAAAATTTCAATTTTTATGTAAAAATTCCAAAATAAGATCAAATTTCAAACTTTGTAATCAAAATTGATGATAGAAAATTTCTATAGATTTTCCAATTGTTCTTAGAAGGATATATGGCAACTGGTGCTAAAAACTTTTCCATGTTCTATAGATTTTATATAAAAAATACATACGCCCTCGTTTAATGCAACGCAGTTGAATTGGGGCCAGTTGCGATTGTTCTTAAAATATCCAAAGTAATAATTTTTTGTTCTCAAATGAACTTGTTTTAATGAAGATGCATTTTCTGCATAATAAAATTGAAGTAAATCGCATAAATCTTTATTAATACATAAAAATATTTTAATTTTTTTAAATTTACTTTTTTTTTAATATTAAAATATTTTAGACTGCACTTTATTACAATTTATAGAAGGACTTATGCAACATACGGAAGAATCCAAAATTTATAATTTTGGACAAAGGCGAGTGAACATAATGTACATGTTGGAATATGTTACCAAAACTAACATTGGTCACACTGGCCAGCTCTGTCTTATTTTATATATATCGATAATTCCTTCTCATTCTTGTGCGATTCTCAAAGAGGCTGGTTGTGCGTGACAAAACATAAAAGTAATAAATCAAAGTGATATATATAACAAAACATAAATCGACGTTTTATTAAATAGAAAATACTAAAATAACAACAGGTTATGGACCCAGACTCGACGCATACATTTTAAAAACGATATAAAACAAAATAAAATAGTTCTTATGAAATAAAATAGTTCCTGTGAAATTCACACATACTCACATAGATCATCTTGTGAAATTCTTAAATTCACACACAGTTCTTCTTGTGAAATTCACACATACATACATAGATCAAGCGACAGTATACATACAATAAAATAACATGGAAAAAGTAAAGCATAATATAAAAGCGTTTGACGGACAGAAGTATGGTGTTTGGAAATTTAGGGTTAGAGCACTCCTGGAAGAACTTGATGTATTAAAAGTAATTGACAAAAATATGCCGGAAATAATTGACGATGACTGGAAAATGGCAGAGAGACGTGCAAAGAGCACGTTGATTCAATTCTTAAGTGACTCATTTTTGAACTTCGCAACATGTGACAAAACCGCGCGACAAATTTTTCAGAACTTAGACGCCACCTATGAGCGGAAAAGTCTTGCATCGCAGTTGTCGCTTCGAAAAAAATTATTATCTCTAAAACTTAAAAGTGAGATGACACTATCAAATCACTTTATAATATTTGACGAAATAATAAATGAATTATTGGCCTCAGGTGCCAAAATAGATGAGATGGATAAAGTATCGCATTTATTGCTGACTTTACCATCTTCATACAACGGAGTAATAACAGCAATTGAAACGTTAGCGGAAGAAAATCTAACACTAGCGTTCGTGAAAAACAGACTATTAGATCACGAAATTAAAATTAGGAATGATTCAAGTGACACTAGCAAGAAAGTTATGAATGCAGTTAGTTACAACAATGGAAAGAATGTTAGAAATGGACAGTATAAAAATAATTACAAGACAGGAAATAATAATATTGGACGTAAGCAGTTTAAAGAAAAAAATAAAATTAATATTAAATGTCACCATTGTGGAAAAGGGGGACACATAAAGAAGGACTGTTACAGTTATAAACGTTTAAATTCTAATAAAAATAAAGAAAATGAAAAACAAGCACAAGTCGCCACAACCCAGCCCGGATTCGCATTTATGCTTAAACGCAACAATAAGAATCTGACACATTCAAATAAGAATGTCAGCTTCATATTGGACTCTGGTGCTAGTGATCATATTGTGAATGACAAAAATCTGTTTATGGATTCAGTCCAATTGGAGTCTCCTATTAAGATTGCTGTGGCAAAGCAAGGAGAATTTATATATGCAACGAAGCGAGGAATTGTGCGTCTGCATAATGGAAATCAAATAACACTGGAAGATGTTCTATATTGTCAAGAAGTTCCTGACAATCTAATCTCGGTGAAGCGACTGCAAGAGGCTGGTATGACGGTAGAGTTTAACCAAAATGGAATAAAAATATCCAAAAATGGTTTGATGGTTGCTGAGAATACCGGTATGTGTAATATACCTATTATTAAATTCACAGCTTTTACATTAAATATGCAAAATAAAAATATAAATAAATTATGGCATGAGAGGCTAGGTCATATAAGCCGAGGGAAAATGTTAGATATAAAAAAGAAAAACTTCTTTGATGATAATAAACTATTAGACAAAGTTCAACCTGTTAATGAAATATGTGAAGCTTGTCTTAATGGAAAGCAAGCTAGATTACCTTTTGCAAAACAGAAAAATAAAGATTATATTAAAAGAGCACTCTTCGTAATACATTCAGATGTTTGTGGCCCCATAACACCTACTTCAATTGATGACAAAAATTATTATGTAATTTTTGTGGATCAATTTACACATTATTGTGTAACTTATTTAATAAAGCATAAGTCTGATGTATTTAAAATGTTTAAAGATTTTGTAGCAAAAAGTGAGGCGCATTTTAACTTAAAGGTAGTAAATTTATATATAGATAATGGAAGGGAATATTTGTCAACTGATATGAGAGAATATTGTGTCCAGAGAGGAATTAGTTACCATTTAACTGTACCATATACACCGCAGTTAAATGGAGTTTCGGAGAGGATGATAAGAACACTCACTGAAAAAGCGCGTGCTATGGTAAATGGTGCCAAACTAGATAAAACCTTCTGGGGTGAAGCTGTGTTAACAGCCACATATATAACCAACAGACTTCCAAGTAGAGCACTTGGTAATTGCACAAAAACACCATATGAGATGTGGCATGATAGAAAGCCATATTTAAAACATCTAAGAATATTTGGGTCAACAGCTTATGTTCACAATAAAAATAGAAAGAGGAAATTTGACGAAAAATCATTTAAAACCATACTTGTTGGTTATGAACCAAATGGTTTTAAATTATGGGATTCAAGTAATAAAAAATTTATTGTTGCAAGAGATGTAATAATAGATGAGTCAAATATGGTCAATTCTAGAGCTGTTGTAAATGATCTGGAATTCCTGAATGAGAGTAAGGAAAGTGGTCAATTTAATTGCCTGAATGATAGTAAGGAAAATGAACATAAAGAAATCCTGAATGAGAGTAAGGAAAGTGGTCAATTTAATTGCCTGAATGATAGTAAGGAAAATGAACATAAAGAAATCCTGAATGAGAGTAAGGAAAATTATGATTCTGATAAATTAAACTTCCCGAATGATAGTAAGGAAAATGACCAAACAGATGTCCTGAATGAGAGTAAGGATGGTGATCATGTAGAACTTCTGAATGACAGTAAGGAGAAATACAATGAAATAAGCCGGAATGAGAGTACGGTGTCCAGACAAAAACAGCAAAGTCCTCTTAGTAATAATGAAAATAAAAGTAATGAACAACTCATTGAAGTTACGACTAGACGAAGTAACAGATTGAAGAACTTACCAAAATATTCTTATAATAAAGATGAAACAGATCTTAATAATTATGTATTAAATGCTTGCACTATTCTTAATGATATTCCTAGTTCCTTTGAAGAAATTCAAAGTAGAAGTGATAGACGTTCTTGGGAAGAAGCTATCAAAGTAGAATTAAATGCCCATGAATTAAATAATACCTGGTGTATTGTTAAAAGGCCTGAAAACAAAAATATTGTTGACAGCAAATGGGTGTTTACTTTGAAATTCGATGAATTGGGAAACCCTGTAAAATATAAGGCAAGATTAGTTGCGCGTGGGTTTACCCAAAAATATCAAATTGATTATGAAGAAACATTTGCACCAGTTGCGCGAATTTCCAGTTTTCGCTTCATAGTGTCGATATCAAATCAATATGGTTTCAAAGTACATCACATGGATGTGAAAACTGCCTTCCTGAATGGGACATTAAAAGAAGAAATTTACATGAAAATTCCTGAAGGAGTATCATATAGTAAAGACAAAGTATGTAAATTAAATAAAGCAATTTACGGACTTAAACAAGCAGCGAGATGCTGGTTTGAAGTGTTCGATAAAGCATTAAAAGAATGTGGATTTGTAAATTCACCTGTTGACCGTTGTATATATATTCTTGATAAAAACGATATTAAGAAGAACATATATGTACTACTATATGTAGATGACTTGGTGATTGCTACTTCAGATTTAGAAAGAATGAATAGTTTTAAAATGTATTTAATACAAAAATTCAGAATGACTGATATGGACGAAATTAAGTATTTTATTGGAATGAGAATAGAGATCTGTGAAGATAAAATATATTTAAGTCAATCTGCATATATAAAAAAGGTTTTAAATAAATTTAAAATGGAGGATTGTAAAGCAGTCAGTACACCACTTCCAACTAAACTCAATTATGAACTATTGAATTCTGATGAAAAATGTGATGCACCTTGTCGAAATTTAATTGGTTGTTTAATGTACATTATGTTATGTACACGACCAGACATTACTACTGCAGTCAATATTTTAAGTCGCTACACTAATAAAAATAATGCCGAATTATGGCAATGTTTAAAAAGGATTCTAAGATACCTTAAAGGAACCGTTGAAATGAAATTAGCTTTCACGAAAAATACAAATTATGAAGATATATTTACAGGCTATGTTGATTCTGATTGGGGTGGAAATGAAAATGATAGAAAGAGTACCACAGGTTATATATTTAAAATGTTTAACTCCAACTTAATCTGTTGGAATACAAAAAGGCAAGTTTCAGTAGCTGCTTCATCAACTGAAGCAGAATATATGGCTTTGTTCGAAGCTGTTAGAGAAGCCTTATGGCTAAAATCTCTTTTAGAAAGTGTTAATATTCAACTTAAAAAACCTATTAAAATATTCGAAGATAATCAAGGGTGCATAAGCATTGCCAGTAATCCCTCATGTCATAAAAGATCTAAGCATATTGATATAAAATACCATTTTTCTAGAGAACAGGTTGAGAATAATATTATTTCTATTGAGTATATACCCACAGAAAATCAACTTGCTGACATTCTTACCAAGCCGTTGCCAACAGGAAGATTCGTCGCCCTAAGAAGCCAAATGGGCTTAATATAAATTTTGTTTTATAAGTTAATTAAAATAATTTTGAAATTATGAAAAAAAAATCTAAAACATTAACAAATTTAAATGAAGTCCTATGTTTATAATTTAGCCTAACATAAATGACTGAAAATGAAATATGAAATATTACCAAAAATTAATTTATAATTTACATGAAGTAAAACAATTTTATGTTAAGTAATCTTATATAATATATTAAGAATGATCTGATTGGGTTTTTCTGGGTTTTCCCCAATCCATGCAGTAAATACTGGATCATTATATTGTAACTCCCCAGAATGCACACCAGCATAGTATAAGCTAATGAATATTTTGAAATGTTAATTTTGAGGGGGCGTGTTGGAATATGTTACCAAAACTAACATTGGTCACACTGTCCAGCTCTGTCTTATTTTATATATATCGATAATTATCCTTCTCATTCTTGTGCGATTCTCAAAGAGGCTGGTTGTGCGTGACAAAACATAAAAGTATTAAATCAAAGTGATATATATAACAAAACATAAATCGACGTTTTATTAAATAGAAAATACTAAAATAACAACAGTACAAAAAGAAGGTCAAAACAAATAAACTATACATGTAAAGAAGTTTATTGTTAGTTTGTGGTTATATTATAATGGTAATTGGTTAAATATAATAGTAGAAGCATTAGGCACTGCGACAACTGCGACTGCGACGACTGAACAACTTTTCGACGACAACAACAACTGATTCCGACGAAGCCAACAACAACTGACTATGACGACGGCGACTGCATTCACAACTCTCGCACGGCTTCGTACAAGTTCAACTGCCTCTCAACTCTTGCCTCTACTTATATCGATAGATGGCAGGGTTGGCACATGTTCTATGCCAGACCACTGTTTACATACATAGGGATTTCCTAAGAAAGTTGCATTAACTCTCTGTTCACATTTCTTGATAGAGTCAACAATAGTCAGAATTCGAGTGTTTTTATAAGCTGTACATTAGGCATTTTTGAATTAATGAGTATAACTCTGACTCTGCCATAAAGATCGTATCGCAGAAGTTCTACAACCATTTGAAGGCCTTTGAAATCAAATACGGAAAATCAACAAACGGTCAAACGGCTTGCAAAAGTTATTTTCGGTTTGTTTTTACTTTTGTTTTTCTTTTATTTTCCTTTTTTTCTGAATACGGCAAATACATTTAGATGGTGATTTTTTTTCGAGACAAACAGTGGTCCAGAGCTCAAATAGCTAATGCATATCTAACATAGCAAAAAGTGCGTCCTGCCCGGTTAGCGAGTATCCGTATCCGTTACGGGTCGGGCCGAGTCCGGGTTGGGCTGTAACTGGGTCCGGGCAATTTGTTGACACAGCTTCGCCGCAAAACATTGGCGGGCGCGTTAAATGAAATGAAAAGCCAAACGCGCGACCGCGAAAATCAAACAACAATAAAAAATAAGGAGTACCCTGTACGCCTGGCCAAGAGACAGGTGAATGGTGATTGTGGGAGGTTTCCCAGCAGAAAGCTGGAGGACAGAGGGCAGAGGGGAGGCTAATGTGCAATGGCAACCGCAGAAACGCAGAAAAGGCAGTAGCCGCAGCCGGACCCGAGGCTAAAACGCCGTGGCAGCATAAAAAATAGTAGTTAAACCCAATTTGTAATTTGTTTGGCCAAATCGCGCGAGAGTGGCGATAAAAGACAACAACAACAACTGCTAAACACCGCCACAAAGCTAAAACACAGCAGCAGCAGCCGTTGAATCCTTTTCCACACAGCAGCCAACACCTGTATTTGCTTGTGTGTGTCTGTGTGTGTGTGTGTGTGTGTGTGTGTATATGTGTGTTTGTGTGTATGGCGCGATGAGAAACGTGCCGATGCATAATCATTGAGGCCATTATCATTTATTTTACTCAAAGCCTTCGTTGTTGTTGCTGTTGCCACCTGCGCTGGAAAAATCAAAAACACACGCACCAGCAGCAACAACAGCAGCAACAGCAACAGCAACAACAGTTGCCAGTTGCCCGGTTAGCTAAACCAGCGACTAATGTAGCAGGTGATGTCAACACCAACACACAACCCTTTGGTCAATAAGCAACACACACACACACAGCTGAGTGTGACTTGCACCTTAAGTAGGATCTTTGATCAGACGCTTAACTCTGTTTAGATACAGTGAAACCTTTTTAATTGATAAATCTTTTACTTTACACTTCCTTTAAGATGCTCTACTAGAGTTGGAAAATTCAAAGATAAACCCTTATAAAACTGTTCCAATAGGAAACAATTCCAATTTCCATTGATTATAACTGTTCCCAGCACAAGGAACCTGCATATTATCCTTGAGAACAAACCTAAAACTTGAACCTAAAGTGAGAAACATAACAGTAAGCATAATCCCATATGCTACATATATTGTTCCTATAAGAAATATTTCATTGATTCCATTGATTATAACTGTTCCCAGCACAAGGAACCTGCATATTTTCCTTAAGAAAAAGACTAAGACTTGTACCTAAAGTGAGAAACATAACAGTAAATATAATCGCATATGATACACATACTGTTCCCATAAGAAATATTCCATTGACTATAACTGTTCCTACTACACAGAACATATTGTACCTATAAGAAGTATTCTATTGATTCCATTGATTATAACTGTTCCCAGCACAAGGAACCTGCATATTTTCCTTAAGAAAAAGACTAAAACTTCTACCTTAAGTGAGAACAAAAAAAGCTAGAGCGAAAGAAAGAGAGAGAGAGAGTGAGTGGAATGGCATGCAAATACTAGAGTGCATAACGGTAGCAAAATGTGGCAACGATTAACAAATGAGGCAACAATAACAACGAGCCCAGGACGCAAACAGCGTCCGGGCTAAAATTTACGGCCCAAACCAGAGAGTCGACCAGCAGCCAGCTCGCCAGCCTTTTTGGCCACGATTAGCGGGGTATACGCGATATTAGCCTATTTGGTTAGGTCAACTATAAAGATGGCTTTGTGGACTTAACAACTATGGCAACTGGCAGCAAGAATATCTATATATACATACTTGTATATATATGTATGAAAGAGTTGGAGTGTATAAATCAGGTGGAAAGTTATTGCAAATGGAAATGCCAAGAATATACACATATATACATATATATATATATATATAAAAAATGGCAATAAAATGAAACATTGTTGGCCACAAAGATTCAGCTTTTAGCTTTTGCTGCCTTTTTTCATTAAGTACCACCTGGATATATGTACCTTCCATATAAATTCATAAATTAATTAATTAAAACCAAAACGCAAGAAGAATTATACTGAATTATGTGCTCTCCGGCAAAAGGGAAAGGGTTAAAAAAGAGTTAATCAGCTTCGTCCACAGTTTACTTTTTACTCAGAGACAGTTGAACATTGAATAAGCATTACGAGTATTGTTAGATATTGTGAGAATTGCTAAAGTGCTCCGCCACAAAAAAGGTTGTGACAGTCGCAAAGAAAAGGTATTACAAATATTGCCCTGACACATTTAAACTTTATAATTCATAATTAGCAGCGACAGCGGTGAGTTTGTCCTTTCCAAAGGACCAATAAACTGAATCGTCTTGAATAAAGTATAAAAATATTTGCATGCATGCAGGAAGCATGGTTAAGGGTATTCCCTGAGACTAAAAACCAGACAGAGTCCCATATTTCACTTAAAAACTCTCTTTTTGGGACTGTTTCATCAGTGTCCTCATCGATTTTATCAGAAGATATGCTTTAATATATAGAATACTCAGATCATATAGAGTTTTAGTACTAAATCACTTCTTGTTTTGCTTCTCTTTTTCGTATTCTTTTGCTTTTACTTTGGCTTTTCTTTAGGTTCTTCTTCGGTTTTTTAATCTGCCTTTTTCAGTTTTGATTGTATTGGTTCTCATTCAGCTTCTTTATTGAATGCTCGCTTTGCTTCACTTTTAGGTTCTCTTTGTTTGTAGCTTTGAATCTCGCTTCGCTTCTCACTTTGTTTCTCGCTTTGTTTCTCGCTTTGTTTCTTGCTTTATTTTTCGCTTAGGTTCTTGCTGTACCTCTTCTCTTCTTCTCATTATGCTTCTTGCTTCTCTCTTAACTTGTCGCTTTGCTTTTCTATTAGCTTTTCGCAATGCTTTTCACTTTGCTTTTTGCTTCTCGCTGTACTTTTCGCTTTGATTCTCGCTTTTCTTGTCAAAATGCTTCTCATATTGCTTCCAGTTTTGCTTCTCGCTTTGTTTCTTGCATTAATTTTCGTTTTGGTTCTTGCTGCACTTCTCCCATTGTGCTTCTCGCTTTTCTATTGGCTTCTCGCGTTGCCTTTCTCTTTGCTTCTTGCTTTGCTTCTCGCTGCGTTTCTTCCTTTCCTTTTATATTGCTTCTTGCTGTAGCTTTCGCTTTGCTCCTTGTTATGTTTCTCGGATTGCTTCTCTATTGGCTCCGCGCATAGAAATTTGCTTTGCTTCTCTAAAAGCTTCTCACTTTGCTTCTTCTTTAGCTTTTTGCTTAGCCTCTCGCTTCGCTGATTGTTTTCCCTGTCATTTTGCATAGAGTTTTCCTTCACGTTTTGTCTTCTTCTTTTAATTGCTTCTTGCTTTCGTTTCGCTTCTTATTTTGCATTTTCATTTGCTTTCTTAAAATTTTCAGTTACTTTCAGCGTTTCAGCAGGCTTTGCGCTCCTTAGTTAGCTTCTTGATCCGTTGATTGCTCTGCTCCTCACCTGACTACTTATGCTCGCAGCTGGTTGAAGTGGATTTGCAGGGGCTTAAAAAAATGCTCTTTGAGTGGAAACAATTTTAATGTTTTCATAGAGTTCGCACTTAAATTCAGGCAAGGAATTTATAAATAGTTTTAAGTAGTCTTACAACATAAGACTAATGTTTTGTGGGCGGCAAAGGAAAAAGTGGAAATATTAAAAGAAGAAGCGATGAGCAAAAAAAAAGGGAACACACACATAAATTTTATAGTCATTTGCGCATTTAATTAAAATTATGATAAAAGCATGCAAAATATTTCACAAGCGCATATACGGCGACTTGTGTGCCATTGCACAGATACATAGATACAAACGTACACACACACACATACAGAGATAGATACATACTTATATGCATATGAGATGTATATATGCTATATAGGAAAAAAAAGGGGCAACATGGAAACGGATAAATGAGTATATAGGGCTGGGAACAGCACCAGAAAAAAAGGAATTAAAATAAAAATTGCTCATAGCAAAAATCTTGCGCTGTAATTACATCATTTATGCAGGACGAATATGTCGTTGTGTTGGTCCTGGACCCACCACCACCCACCCGCCTGCCCAGCGACTGCGACGAAGGATGCGAGCCAAGCAGCACGCGCGTACATATGCCAAGCCACTGTGTGTGTGTGTGTGTGTGGCTGCCACTAAGCGAGCGTGTGGCAAATGCCTTTCAAATAAATACGAAATGGTCAGCGGAATAATAATCAGCAGCAGCGACGCGAGTCTCTGTCTCAGTCTCAGGCTCAGTGACAAGGCGACACGTACAGCGCTGAAAAAAAAAGAGATCAGCGGAACGTTCCGTTGTCTACAACAGGAAACGGATATGTGCATACACACACGAACACACACGAACACACACACACACACGACTGAAAAGAGTGTAATACAAAGAAAGTCGCAGAACCAACGGGTTGCAGCTTACAGCAACTTCTAAGGGAAAAACTTTTACAAAGGCTGCTAAAGGGTACAGTTACAGTCTATCAATCCATCAGGTTTATATTATATATCTGTCTGATATATATATGATATATGTTTACACTTTGATATGGGTTTGATATCAAAGACATTTGTTTTTCATCTGAAACTTAAACTGAAACTTTTAACTATACTCTTAGATATGAAATGAATAACAAAAATGAATATATATATCTATAAATAAATCCTAGATATCTAATCGATTTCTTACTAAAATCTAAGATCGAATCAGATTGATTATAAATACAGTGGAAAATCTAAATAAGCATAATCAAAATATTATTTACGATATTCGCTTTTCATACCAGAAACTGACTTAAGAATTTAATTTATACTATAAATTTCTCTATATAACTTCTCGTTCTTAAGCTAGACTTATATACGAAAAATTCCCTGAATCTTTTAGCTTGTGATTCATTAGGGAAATTTACAGTTGCTGATACTTTTCCAGGCAGTAAAAAGTACAGTTAGCCGAAGAAAATTGACCACACGGTAAAGCAGCGATTTTACACTAAATATATTCTACCTCTCCTTCTCTCTCTCTCTCTCTCTCCTCATCTTTCTTTCTGTCATTCTCTCCATAGCCATAATATCCTTCTATTTTACTCTCACACTATTATTAACTACTGCACTGCCACGCCCACACGCTGCACTCGGCACACATTTAATATGTGAAAGCATTTTCAATTTTTTATGCGCTCATTTTCCTATGCTATGGAGGAAAAAATATAAAATTTGTTACTGGGTGGCCATCTTTGGAGGATGGCCCGGAGCTGGCCACAGCCTTCACATGCTTCACATGGCAGCCAGAGTCCGGAGATTCGCTGATGTCGCTGCGATACTTCCGCCAATGTGGCACAAACAGTTGCAGGAACGAAATAAAAAAAACAAATTCAACAAAAATGGCAAAAGGATAATTAAAGGATGCGCGATTAACAAATACCCTTGCAGCCAGACTTAAAGAATCTTCCATTCTTTTCTTTTTCTATATAGTTGAAGGATTCTTATCAGAATTGAGCTGTGAACTTTTAATTCTTTCAAATAGATTTTTAACTAAAACTAAATAATTTTTACTATTTATTTTTATTACTAATCAAACACTCAATTTATATCGGGTATTTATCTATATACAATATAAATTCTATTTCAATGCGTTACAAGTTTTATATAATAAGTAAAACACCCTCTGGGTAGGGTATAGGAGTGTAAAAAAATCGCAGCGCAGCATTTCATGGGCATGGCCAAAAATGCCACCATGAAAAAAATGTATTGCAAAAAAATTGCTATATATTTTTATACTCGTACATACAAATGTAAAGGAGCACTAATTTTGTAAGGACACGCTCGCGAAGGACGGACACACACACACACACACACACACACACACACACACACACACACTCACAATCACACATAGAGATGGAGGAGCATGTGGCGCATAAGTAGACGACGACGACGTTGACATAAAAAACGCTTGCCACACACAAACATATCTATGCGTATGTTGGAGTAGTGAGTATGTGTTGGTGTGATGGGATTCAAGGGAGATGGAGTAGGGGGTGTGGGAGGGGTTGAGCAGCAAGTGGAGGTGTAGGGGGTGTGTCCATGCTAAATGGCCGCTGGTCAGCAACGGCGTACAAATGACGGCTTCCGCTTGTGCATATTAAGCGTGAAGGATAATA